>OY986993.1:1732672-2134979 GCA_963920545.1 Lepidium didymum | reverse complement strand
GATCTTCATACTAGTTGCTAGGAAAAGAAGAGTAATTGACGTTGAATATGGATTGATGCTTCATGCTTTTTGGACCATTTGATTTATTTATGTTGATTCTATGAATATTGGACATTTGGAATCCTGGTGGACCAAGTTGCAACCAAGTAAAGAACCCAATTGCATTTCAACTTTTCATATTGTTCAATTGCATTGGATCGAACCTTTCTAACTTTAACAAAAAAAGAGTAATTTTTCACAAAAGATTTAGTTAAGAAAAGAAAGGCGTGTTTGGTTAAAAATGTTAAATGTGCCAAAATAGTTTAGTGGCTAAACGAAAAGATTCAGTGCAACAATAATATGTTACTTGAATTTAAACCATGTTCTGTGTTTGTGTAAAAATTGTTTTTGTACATGACTCATTCCTGAACTTTATTTTTTTGTTTCGGTCTAAAAATATTAGGATTGACGAATTTTTTCTCTTGTACTTATTTTTTTCTCATGGAAAAAACTTGTACTTTTTGGCTCTTTATTTTGTACCATGAACTTTTTTTATTCTTCATTTTAATACATGAACTAATACCATTCACTACCAAACTACGCTCTTAATTGAAGTCAAAAAACGTTTAATGTAGCGTTTAGAGGCGTTTTAATTATGCGTTAGGACGCAAAACACAGTAGTTTAGTTAAATGAATTTGGCTTAGTAAACAATGTCGGAGACAATCTTCTTCTTCTCTAATTTTGAAATTGAGATCTAGGGTTTTCAGGTTAGGAGGAAATGAGTTATTCTTCGAGTTCTAGTTGAATTGTTCACCGGGATGCGCCAGCTGGGGTGCCGAAATTGTGTTGGTGTGGTGAGAAGATCGTAACATTCACATCGAATACCACAGAGAATCCATGTCGAAGGTTTTACAGGCGCTTTCTAGCATTGATGGTAAATCGCGAAATTCGATCTTAAATTCTTTAATTGGAGCTTAAATTCTTAAATTCGTCATGTATGTGTGATAGAGAGAGAATGAGGAGCATTTGTTCAAGTCGGTGGATGAAGCTATTGTAGAGGAACTGATGGTTGTTGAAGATGAAATGAAGAGAATAGCAAATGATGTCAATAATTTGAAGAAGGAAATGGTGGAAAATATGAAAGTACAGAAATAACTTTTTGAGAAGATGAACAAGGAACTCATGATTTCGAAGGAGAGTATAGTGGAGTTGAAGCATTCTACGGTGAAGACAATTGGTATTATGGTTGTAGTTGTAAGCTCAATTGTTTGGTTATTTGGGAAATCGTAGTGTTGTGTTATGGTTTTATGGTTACGATTGCAGCATTCTAAGATGATGTAGTGTTGTGTTAAGGTTGTAGCATTCTAGTGTTTTAGTGTTGTGTTAAGGTTGTAGTCTTGTGTAATGAAGTGAACCTTAATAATTTATCTAATTTATGTTGTCTAAAAGAGTGAACAATGCTAACTCGTCAACCATAAAAAAAGAGGAGTAAAACACATAATAACCAGTAATGATCATGATCATATACTGGCTAACATAATGTTGATTACACCATCCAAAATAAGCCGCAAAACCTAATGTTGATTCATTACAAGATAAGCCGTTAAAACCATCACAATGATAAAAAAGAACCAGATGGCATTTCTACATATGTCCAAGAGATCATCTACCAATATGCATCTATCGAATGTCTCCCTGAGTGTCTCCTTGTGTCGGTTGTGTCTGTGTTAGTGTCTCAGCTGTCTGAACTCCACCCTAATAAGAAAGAGAAGCCATGTACAACAATATAAATTCAACACAGAGATAGCATAAGCACTGTAATAAAACAGAACCATAACCATACCTTTTTAGCCTTACCTTAGGGAATTTCTTGCACCCAGCTGCATTATGACCTGCCCCCTTACACTTCTTGCAGTGCATGACCCTGCCTTTCTTTCGCAATTTCTCCACCTCATCTGCTCCAGATTTCCCCTTCTTCTTTGGCAACTCCAGCTTGCCTTTCATTCGATTGAAACTCTTCTTCTTTCCCTTCTTTCTACCAGGCATATTCGGTGGTAGAGGTGCAGTTACCAACACATAATCACCTGTCATCCAGAACTTTGATCCTCTAACTGGAGTCGGTGCTGTGTTATACTGCTGCTTCCATACCACGGTGCTAAAACATGGACAAATGAAGTCTTCCACCTTTTTTCCTATATCAATTATCGCTCCATAAGCATGTTCACATGGCACTCCTGTGATCTGCCATTTTATACATGAACATTCACACCTTGCAGCAGACAAATTCACATAATATGAATTACCACCTAATGAAACCTCGAACTGCCCATGTGTTCCTTCCGTAATAATACAACGCATCGCAGATTCTTTCTCCTTCTCTAGAATGTCCACTGCATACTCAGTAATTGGCTGTCTCCACTTTTCAATTTTCTCATTACTCTTAGTAATCCTAGCCATTGCTTGCCTTCTAATAGTTTCCATCATCGGAATCAATGCCTTGGCCCTTGCTTTCACCATTGTGGCATTAAACGACTCTGTTGCATTGTTGTCAACATCCTCACAATAGCTACCTAGTCTATAGTAAGCCCTAGACCAAGTCTTTGGTTCCTCCTTCATGACCTCATCATACAAACTCTGCGATGCAGCTCTAATTTGATTCAGTCTAGCTTGAAACTCAGCACGACTGTAGCTCCAAGCTAAGGGCCACACGAGTGCTTTGATCCATTCATTTGTCGGATGTCTCTTCTTCTGGTTTTCAACGATATGCTTAACACACATTCTGTGTTCTACATTTGGCAACTCTGTTTTAACTGCAGTGATAATACCCTGCATCGAAATATCATTCACAAACCGTAAGAAAAGAGTCACCAAAACAGTAACAAAAACATCAAACAGTCATAACCATCAAACAACTGTGTACCTTTGAGCGGTCATATAGGATCACATCTATCTTGTTTGATGTTCTTCTTGGCCTTCAAAGCATAGTTCAAAACCGTTTCTTTAAACTCAAAAGCAGTCAAAAAACGTCTACCAAGCGTCAAATTCTCATCAATTGAAAGCCTAATCTTTCTATCCCTCGTTACCATCAGCTCCTCATCTTCATCTTCACTTTCACTTTCTGGAATTGTGTTCCTAGGAATCTTAAGCTCATCAAACCAATTACAGACATTATCCTCTACTTCGAACTCATACATCTCCATGATGTCTTCTTCAGATTCCTCACTATCTCCGTTATCTCCTTCTTCCGCACCATTACCTCCTCCTTCTTCAACGAACCCTGCGTCGCCGTCTTCTGCCGCTGCGTTACCTCCGTGATTAACCCCATCGTCGTCGCCTTCGACAGTTGCACGCATCTCGCCATCTTCGCTTTCGAAAGTACCATCAATCTCGACTTCTTCGCCTTCACGAACAATGAAATCTGGGTCGCTATGTTCACTCTCTCCGCTCGGCAAAGAGGGAAACCATCAACTCGACAACGACATCACTAATCCACCAATTCAAGGGTTCAAGGTGATGAATTTATGAACCCTAATTTCAGAGAAAATACCCAATTTGATTTTGACGAAATGTGTTAAGTGTCTCGAGTCTTTCTGTCTTCAATTATGTCTAATATTCTTTTTTCTTTTTGAGAGGCAAAACCGCGTCGTTTTTGTTGTTTACTAAGTCAAATTCATTTAATTAGACGAGTATGTTTTGCGCCCTAACTAAGAATCAAAATGCCTCTAAACGTTACAATGAAGTGATAAACATTTTTTGACTTCAATTAAGAGAGTAGTTTAGTAGTAAATAATATTAGTTCATGTTTTAAAACGAAGAATAAAAAAGTTAATAGCACAAAAATAAAAAGCCAAAAAGTACAAATTTTTTCTCTCAGAAAAAAATAAGTTCCGGGAAAAAATTCATAAACCCAAAATATTATGATCCAAAATTTTCATATATTAGGTGTTTTTATTTTCTTGTTGCACCAAATTTTAATAGAAGTTGGGCTGGACTTTATCTGGATTTGAACCCCTAAATTATATTTGTATAAGTGCATCTCAGAACAGTAGTAAAACGTTTTTTTTTTCAAATCACCTGGTTATAAACAAAAAATGTAAAATCGTCTTTTTTATTTAAAATCACTAAAGTGTAAAATTGTCTATCTTTCTGTTTTTCTATCAATTGCCTAAATCTTACATACAGTTTGGTTTACGGATAGTGATTCTTGGAAGCTACCAACATCTCATAACATATATGTTAGACGAATCGACGACTAAGATTTTACAGTCATTAAGACTTTTTTTGTATTAGTTTTTTTTTTGTCGAGAAAAAGGAAAAAAAAACTCTCCCAAACTTTATTCAGAAATTAAAAATCAAACAACAACAGTTCGCAAGACCGAGGTCCCGTTTGCATCGTCCAAAACAATCGAAAAAACCTTCATGGGCGGAGAAGAACAAGAATGAAAGCCTAGAGGGAGTGAAAAAGCATAGTTAGCCAACCTATGGGCAAGACGATTGGCTTTCCTATACACGTGATATATCCGGACTATCTAATCCCTAGAAAGAAAGCCATAGCACAAACGTGCTAGGAAGGACAAGGGATGTGAATCCACAATCTTTGTCTTAAGAAATCTAATAACCAACTCATAGTCAATTTCGAGCTCCACATGACGAACTCCCTGTTCCCAAACAATCCAAAAACCATAATAGTTCCCCATAACTTAGCCAAGAGAGCAGAACAAAAACCGATATTAAAAGCAAGCCCCATCAGTATTAAGCTTAAGCCAACCCTCACTAGCTAGACTCCATGCAATCAACTTCTCAATTCTCTGCACCAATGCGCGAGGCGTAGACCCAATATCATTAACATGCGCTATTTGCTTACCATAATCAACTACAAACTTGGTCCGATCACGGAAGCGTGAAGTAAAACCAATGATGTCGCTACATCGCTATTTCCATCTCCACCAAACAGTAGAAGCGAAGAGTAGACCACGGACATTCTCTAACAGTCGAGTTATCTCCAAGATTTGAAAAGAGCCATTCGAGAAGTGATACCCAAAAAACACATCCTGTTTGTCATGCGGAACCACACGTGTCCATATACCGTGGATAGCAGGACTGTATAGAGTTATTTTTTGTCCCAACATCTCATTATAGAGTTTTTTTTTTTTTTTCTTTTCTTTTTTCACTTGCGAGTTGCTTCTTTACGGATTACCAAGCATTTCTCGTTCTCTCCGATATGATAGCGAATCGGATAAACCTCTTTGAGTAATCCATATCTAATGAAGAGTTTTTGCTGATAATTTGATTCTACTTTAGAGTCCGTCAGAATCTTCTCATTAATTTTGTTTGGTTTTAATCTTCACATGAATTGATTGGTTTTGTAAATATTTAAGGACACAATCCAGAGACGAAGAACATAGTAGCATGAATTCGTGTTTTCAAAATCCCGTAAAGTATGGCGATTGCAGTTCCTTGGTCTCCTCGTTAAAGACCTCGGATTTCGCGCATTACAAGCTGGGTACTTCAAAATTGGGGTTTCATGTTCGAGGTTTAGATAATCGGAAAAATAAGAAACCGCCTATTGTTCCAGTGAAATGTGTTTCTTCAATTGCGGTTGGTACTATAGAAGGGACGAAGAGAGATGAAAGAACTGGTGGAGAGAGTGTGTACGACGCCATTGTCATTGGCTCTGGGATTGGAGGATTGGTTGCTGCGACTCAGTTAGCTGTTAAAGAAGCTAAGGTTTTAGTTCTGGAGAAGTATTTGATTCCTGGTGGGAGCTCTGGTTATTATGAAAGAGATGGATATACATTTGATGTTGGGTCTTCTGTTATGTTTGGTTTCAGCGATAAGGTTAGTTTGTTTCTTCACCAATAATCTCTTCATCTTATTGTTTGAAGAACTGAATAGAAGCTGAAGCACTTGTTTGGTATGACTCTGTATGTTTAACTCTCCTTTTGATTAGAATTTTGGCCTAAGTTGAAGCAATTGGCTTTTTGAAGGGAACAGGGGAACCTAAATTTGATAACTAAGGCATTGGAGGCAGTTGGTCGTAAGATGGAGGTTATACCTGATCCTACCACTGTCCATTTCCATCTTCCCAATAATCTTTCTGTTCAGATTCATAGAGAATATGATGATTTCATTGCTGAACTTACGAGCAAGTTTCCCCACGAAAAGGAAGGGATCCTAGGATTCTATGGCAACTGCTGGCAGGTCTGTTGTGATATATTTTCAACTTTTTAGGGGTGATAGGACATCTCTTTATATATTTCAACTTGAACAGATCTTTAACTCATTGAACTCCCTGGAACTAAAGTCACTTGAAGAGCCCATCTACCTTTTTGGACAGTTCTTTCAGAAACCACTTGAATGCTTGACACTCGGTAGTCATCTAAACCTTCTGAAAACAATTTGGGCTCCAAATCATGTTTAGTGTGTTTGTATATACGTCTGTACAGATACACGCAGCAAATTATACTGATATGAATTTTGCTATGTTATTCTCCGTGTTGTACAGCTTACCACTTGCCCCAAAACGCTGGAGCTATAGCTAGGAAATACATAAAGGATCCTCAACTGCTGTCTTTCATTGACGCAGAGGTGAGGAAAAAAAAACTCTTTGTCTGTACTTGCGCAAGTTTCTTTAAACCAAAACATAGCATGTTTATCGCCTTACATATTTGCATGCAGTGTTTCATAGTGAGCACAGTCAATGCTTTGCAGACGCCAATGATCAATGCGAGTATGGTAGGATTCTTGTTTTGGGGATTTGGTGTCTATTAATGTTTCCCTTTCTGTTGTTTTCTTTTCTTATATTTTCAAGGACAGGTTTTATGTGACAGGCACTATGGAGGAATTAACTACCCTGTTGGTGGTGTGGGTGGGATTGCCAAGTCTTTGGCGGAAGGACTTGTTGATCAAGGCAGTGAAATACTTTACAAGGCTAATGTAAAAAGCGTAATACTTGATGATGGAAAGGCCGTAAGTTTCTGTATAACTCTTGCTAAAGTTTTATCTCAGCCCTTTGAAATTCCTTTCTGGTTATGATTTTTTGTGTGGACTTGAAGTTCAGGTTGGTGTAAGGCTATCAGATGGAAGAGAGTTTTTCGCTAAAACAATAATCTCAAATGCTACAAGATGGGATACGTTTGGTAAGAGGAAACAATGACTTGTGTAACTTTCGAATAGGTGTCTTCTTTTGTAAGAATACCTAAAAATGTATTTCTACAATGTAGGGAAGCTGTTAAAAGGAGAAAAGCTTCCAAAAGAAGAAGAAAACTTTCAGAAAGTCTATGTCAAGGCTCCATCATTTCTTTCGATCCACATGGGTGTCAAAGCAGAGATTCTCCCTCCTGGGACAGATTGCCATCATTTTGTGCTTGAGGTTCGTGAGTTTTGTCCTAAGAACTATTTCCTTGCCACATCTAAAGTTATTGAATAGCGTCTATGTCTTTTTGTCGCACCTGTAGGACAATTGGAAGAATCTGGAAGAGCCTTATGGCAGTATCTTCCTCAGCATTCCAACCATTCTTGATCCATCTTTGGCTCCAAATGGTCGACATATACTGCACATATTCACAACTTCTTCCATCGAGGATTGGGAGGTAAGGCTGATCTCAGAAGAGTGAGACCAATATACCTTTGTGGAGCTACTAATTTTATTTGCAATTTTTCTCAGCTTGAAAAACGACTTCTGGAATTAGTGTGTAAATGCCATATTTATTTCTTAATTGTATTAGGGACTCCCTCCAAAAGAGTACGAGGCTAAAAAAGAAGATGTGTCAAATACAATAATACAGAGGCTAGAGAAAAACCTTTTTCCAGGCCTCAGTTCATCTGTAACATTTAAAGAGGTTAGGCTTATGTTTTGTTTCCGTACGACGTTCCATGCACATTGTATAAATTGTGATGGTAAATCTGCCTGATATTGGACATCTGTACATGAAGTGCATGAAAGCAACCTATGCCTTGGGTATTTGGCCTACATAACTAAAGATTTTTTGAGACAGGTGGGAACACCAAGAACACACAGACGATTTCTTGCTAGGGATAAGGGAACTTATGGGCCAATGCCAAGAGGAATCCCAAAAGGTTTATTGGGCATGCCGTTCAATACAACGGTAAGTCAAAGAAAAATGGGTTGACGATCTATTTCCTCCTCGTAAATTCTATATAACACCACTTTCTGCTGGTATATGATTTTGGCTGATGATAGATTGGTTTGACTAATAATAGGCTATAGATGGTTTATACTGTGTGGGGGATAGTTGTTTTCCTGGTCAAGGAGTTATAGCTGTGGCTTTCTCAGGAGTTATGTGTGCTCATCGAGTAGCTGCTGATATTGGTGAGAAAAGCCATCTTTTTGCAATGTGTTTTAATAGACTTTTCGATTACTAAGACCATAAGAAGCAATCACTTCCATCCTTTGATCTTGTAGGGCTTGAGAAGAAATCACAGGTACTCGATGTTGGCCTTCTTGGTGTACTTCGTTGGCTAAGGACACTCGCATAACTCTATTGATGGTTGTACACTTATAGAGCTAAAACAGAGACGGATCTCACTGGAAAATCAATGGGAATACTCTCAAGTTGTGAAATAGATATTGAATGGAGGACAATATTGAATTATTGTATGTTAAGGTCATAATTTATTATTACAACCACATTTGAAAATGATATATGTGCGACACATGTAGCATAAGCATGTATTTTTTTTGAAAAAATGATTTTCTCTTTTCTTTCAAGAATGAGCTCAAATTCGTCGGTTTGAAATGTTGTCTTCAATATTTCAAACTACCCCTGAGCATTCGGTTCTTCGGTTCGGTTCGGATCGGTTCCTTCAATTTTTGGTTTTTTTGATTCCAGAAAAATGGTAACCAATGGGTACCGACAAAATTTCTGTTTGGTTCGGTTTCGATTCCACTAATTCCAGTTTTTAAAATATGTTAAGCAATATGTACCTATTAAAATTTGATTTGGTTTCGGTTCATGTACTTCTATTAATTTTTTTAAAAAAAAATCATAAAAAACCATCAACTAATTATTAAAAAAAATTGAAAATTAACAAAAAAAAATTAAAAAATTGAATATTTTTATTTTCAGTAATTTTGATTCAAATTAATTAACAGATTTAGAATTAAAATTTTAGATATTTAGATTATTAAATTCTATATATTTTAAATATACAATTGTATTTCGGTTCTTCCGAGTAATTCTTCGGTTCTCGATTCGGTTTCGGTTCAGTTCTGGTTTTTTCGGTTCTCAAATTTAGGAACCATTCGGTTATTTAGCCTGTTCCGGTTTAGTATCTTATTTCGGTTTGATTTGGTTCGGTTTTTCGGTTCCGGTTATTATGCCCATGACTACTTCAAACCGACGAATTTGAGCTCATTTTTAAAAGAAAAGAGAAAATAAGCTATGGGGTTTTTTAAAACAAATATAGAAATTGAATCAAACTTCCAAAATATATTTGGCTTTCGAATATAAAGAAATTTTTGATTTGAAATTAACGGAATGTTCAAGTGGCCGAGTCAACACAAAGTTTAAATTGAATGTTTAATCAACCACGTTCGGAGTTCAATGTTTAATCGACCACGTTCGGAGGTCAATGTTTTATCAACCATATTCGAAGTTCAATGTTTAATCAACTACGTACCGAGTACGATGTTTAATCAACCACATCCGAAAGTCAATATTTAATCAACGATGGTAAATACAATAATAAATCGCCAGTTTTCACTTTTTTTTTTGTGATATATATGTTTATGAAACGATGCAATAAATATCTTCATAGACTCTGAAACTCATCAAGCTCTTAACAATGGCGACCATTCCCTCCAACAATCTTCTTCCTCATCTTAACAAACCAAGGACTCAGCTCAAATCACACTTTTCACACTCTACTTTTATCAATTTTCACAGCTCAAATCACACTTTTCACAGCTCAAATCACACTTTTCACACACACTCCGGCGAGATCATCGTCTGTGAAGGCTATGTCCACGACCGACGAGACTTCTATATCGTCAAGGCACGAGTCAGAAAGCTACGGTATGACGACGGCGGAGGAAATTCGCCGACGAGATAGAGAAGCTAAAGAAGCGAAGAAACTAAGAGACACGTGGGGGAAGATACAAGGTGAGATGATTGGGCCGGGTTATTGGATCCAATAGTTCCTGTTTTGAGATCTGAGCTAATCCGTTATGGAGAAATGGCCCAGGCCTGTTACGACGCTTTCGATTTCGATCCATTTTCAAAATACTGTGGGAGTTGCAGATTCACGCGCCGTCTCTTGTTTGATTCGCTTGGGATAATCAATTCCGGCTATGAGGTGGCGCGTTATCACTACGCGACGTCGAACATCAACCTCCCGAACTTCTTCTCAAAATCTAGATAGTGTAAAGTATGGAGCAAAAACGCCAATTGGATGGGATACGTAGCGGTTTCCGACGACGACGAAGGTACACGTCGCCGTCTCGAACGTCGTGACATCGCGATCGCTTGGAGAGGAACTGTCACGCGCCTCGAATGGATAGCGGATCTCAAGGATTTCCTCAAACCAGTATCCGGAAACGGATTTCGATGCCCCGACCCGGCCGTTAAAGCCGAATCCGGGTTTCTGGATCTATACACCAACAAAGACCCAACCTGCAATTTCTCAAAATTCTCTGCGCGTGAACAAGTTCTAACAGAAGTAAAACGGCTTGTGGACAAATACAGCAATGATGAAGAAGAAAACCTAACCATCACCATGACAGGACACAGCCTCGGCGGAGCATTGGCGGTGCTAAGCGCATACGACGTGGCGGAGATGGGATTCAACAGAACGAAGAGAGGGAAAGTGATTCCGGTGACGGTGTTCACATACGGAGGACCACGTCTTGGGAATATTCGATTTAAGGAGAGGATCGGAGAATTGGGAGTAAAAGCGTTGAGGGTGGTGAACAAGCACGACGTGGTGGCGAAATCGCCGGGATTGTTTTTGAATGAGCGTACGCCTCACGTGCTTAAGAAATTGGCGGGAGGATCGCCGTGGTGTTACTGCCACGTGGGAGAGAAGCTGACGTTGGATCATCAAAACTCGCCGTTTCTTAAGCCGTCCGTTGATCTTTCTACTGCTCATTACTTGGAAGCTCTCCTTCATCTTCTTGACGGGTCAGTCTTCTTCCAATATTTTTATACATTTTCTTTTATTTATCAACGATTAGATTGATAAAATCGGATAAAAAGTAGTCTAAGCCCAATAAAATCGAATTCTAGTAGAAAATAGACTCAACCACATCCAAACAAACTTCCACCGTGTCCTGAGGTTTTTTATGCAATCATATCACATAAAAAGTGGGTATGTATATTCCACCTTTTATTCCTCGAAGTACATAAAATTGACCACGTAGTAATAAATTTGAAGAAAATTTATGAATGAACACAGAAGTTTACAGTTAAACGTATTGTAGTCAAAGTCTTTTGTCTTGTCTGAAGTCAAACAGTTGGGAGACAAGATCTCTGTGTATCTTTGATTATTAATCAATTTCCAACGACTTTTATAATCAAAATATTAAAGTAAACATTAATTGCTATTTGGAGATCACTCTTTGATTGGTGTCAATTGTGGTTGTTGCTATTTCGAGATCACTCTTTTTTGTCGTATTGGTTACACTGAGAATAACAACTTCCAATGACTTTGACGAATCTGAATACCCAATACGATACTATATGTAATTAGCCAGGCTGCCAGCTAATGATTTTTTTGTTATTAAATATGGAGAAAGTCAAATTGAAAAAAAAATCTAAAATTGAAACGATTGAATAAAAAGAATACAGGTATCATGGGAAAGGAGAGAGAATCGTGTTATCAAGTGGGAGAGATCCAGCTTTAGTGAACAAAGCATCTGATTTTTTGAAAGACCATTTTAATGGTTCATCCTAATTGGCGCCAAGATGCAAACAAAGGGATGGTGAGAAACACTGATGGCCGTTGGATTCAACCTGATCGAATTCGTGCAGACGATTACCATGCTCCTGAAATTCATCATCTTCTCACCCAACTCCTCCCTCCATCATAACTACTTTCATTTCTCTGATTTGTCTCAATTTGTATATTTATAATACAGTTCGTAGCTTACTATATTATGAAAAAAATTAAGTTTTCATCAAAATTGAAGACAGATCGGTGTTATGAATCTATCTCAGACTGCTTAGACTCTGCTCTCGGATTTGATGTTATGATTCTATCACTCTTCTTCTTGATCAATCTGTTCAAAAGACTCCCACCAAGAAACAGGACCCAAACCATCATCATCTATATTCCCCTGCACATTTCATTAGATTTACTGAATACTGGATCGAAAAAATGGGAAAACCAAAACAAATATAACTTGTCTCAAGCGAAAGCTTTGGTAAGCTTATCTAACCTAACCAGCGTTGTTACTATGAAAATTTGATGAATGAACTTACAGTGACCAACATAGGAGCAAAAGGCTTTGCATCTTCTGCTCGCTCAGTTGGAACTGACGGATAGCTGATGCTCTCAACGCGAAACTTGATCTGCCATTTACAACACCAAGTTATATTAAAACAAAAAAGAGAGAGACCACATTCAAAAAATTGTGCAAAAATTGGATACCAAAATTCAACCTGACAGGAATCGTCAATAATATAGTCTTCTTTCGGTTCTCCAAATTCCCACACCCATCTCATTTGTTTCCTGTTAACCAAAAAACAAGATTATACATTTTGATCCAATACAGGTACAAGCTCCTAGTCATAGCTCGAGAGCTAGAAATATTCCATAAACTGCAGGGCATATTTCTCCTACCTATTGTAAGGGTCAGGCTCACAGCGATTGGCTGTTGGTATAAATGGAGCAGGCACATAAATATCTTCAAAGAATCCAAGTGTTACTGTCAAGTATAGAGCTATCATAAGTATTTAAATGAATAACATCATCCACAATTTCAATGTACCAGCAAACTTATAAGTTGCTAATATGTACCAGAGAGAAACTAACAATGCACAAGTGTAACAGGATGTAGACAATGAACAACATCAAAACTCTAAAGGAAACTTAATTAAAAAAAATGTATAGTACTCACAGCGCAGGCCATTGGCATCAGATTCTTTGAACTTTGCAGCTATGACCTCACCAACAAATGGACGAAACACAACAATTCTAAAACCTACCTACAATCACAAGACAAAGGAAAAGTGTTAAACATCACAACTTGTGCCAATGATGAGGAAAAGCTTACAAGGATATACACATGTTAAGCAAAACCGTAACTATTTTCTGAGTTATACATCACAACATGAGACATTGACGATGGAAAGCTTATTAAAGTATACAAATGGTAAGCAAAACCGTACTACTTTCGGAGTTTTTCCCTACCACATCTCAGTAACGTTTGCGGTAAAGAACCATGCCGTCAAAGTTCGACTAATAAAATTACAGATTTGAAGAAGTAAATGTCTAAAGTTACGAATGGTGTACATTCTAAACTCTGGTAAAATAATGATGAGTCTACAAAGATGCAACTTAATACAGGGTGATATGAGTCAAACAATGATGCCACAAACAATTGTTGCAGAAGAAGAGAAAGAGAACAGTTACATTGGGAAGACATAAATTAATAAGACCATATTCATTCAAAGAAAAGATCCGTAGTTTGAATTTACCTTATAGGTCGCTGCACCATCTCCAGGTAAAACAAAACCTCCTTCTACTGACTTAATGTCGTAAACAGAAACGCAAAGACCCAAATCTGCCAACACCTTTAATATCAAAAATCAGCTACTGTGTCCTCCATTCCAAGCAGATAAATGGAAAACATAAGAGATATAATAAATAGGGCAATGACCAAAACCTTGTCCAAGAACACATTTTGAAGCACTGACTTAATGGCATCTTCGAGGGGGAGGTTAAGGAGATGTGGAGGCACTCTTAGTGTATGTTCGAGCTCGCTAAGATAGAACATTACTGCAAATTCTCCAAAACTTTTCATTCAGAAATCAGATGCACATGGAAACAAACAACCAAAGGAGTTGAAATCGAACTGTCTACTAATATAGATTGATTAAAATTTCTGAACACTACATGCGATTAGTTGAAATATACGTAAGAAGAAAAATCAATCGTCAAAATTAAGCAATCTTACAGCGTACACACATCTCACTCAATATACGAGACAACACAAAAGAAATTATCTAAAACCGGAGCATACCTAAACCTCTGAAGACGAATTCGGCTCAACGGAACTCCCAGAGATGGTGATGAAGACGACGATTAGACAAAAACTTAAGAACAGATTGTGAAAAGAAGCAAACCAATCGTCTAGAGTGAGTAAATATGGATGCGGAAGGAGTGAAGAAGGAGCAGAGCAAGAAGAGGCTTGGAGATAAATTCCTAAACCGATCTCTAGGGTTTAAGTTATGTCAAAATTAATTATAGTAACCTATCGGTTTTGTTTTGGGTACGTTTAATAAACCCGAACAAGAACCGAGATTGAGCTCTCTTTCGAGGAAAACAACAGTCGGTGACTGTATTTAAGTCTTAAGATTAAGCTCTCTGGTAAAAAGAATAAAACTGAGAAACCAAGATTTACACGAAGCTGAGTTTAAAGAATGAAGCTAATCATAAAATTGATATTATGCTTGTTTAACCCAAAAAAAAAAGAATGTGAAATTGAACCTAACTTGACGGAATATGTGTTCGTATCAAGCGTGAATATTGCACTGTTGCAAGTAGGTGTGATGGTACGGGACGTGTATGTTCCAGTAACGTTTGTATTTCTCTATTCCAATGTCCAACCACGGCTTCATGATCCCATCGTAGTGTATAACCGCAGCTTGTTCGATTTCAACCTTTTTGACTCTTGATTCACGACCTAAACTCATTACATGCCATCTCTTCTCTAACGGTAATGTTTGTCTGTAGAAAGTTAACCAACCTATTGGTAAGCTCCCAGCTTTCCACAGTGGTCTCTTTGTTCCCTGCAAGCAAATAAGTCCACAAAACCATTGTTAGGTTTAGGTCCATTCAATCATGTTCGTTTGCTAGTTATACTGCTCTTAGTTCTGAATGTTATTTGAGTTCTAATTTCAGACCCTTTTATCCACGAGATAGCTAACCTAAAACCAATAATCATTACAACCTTATTTCATATAGAATGGTGTATAAAGGAATCGACGAACCCACTTGACTCGAGTGTTTGTAATATAAGGAGAGCAAGTGCAGTAGAGAGACGCAAGTGTGTTGCGTACCAGGGTGAAGTATTTTATGTATGTAGAAGTCAACTTCCGTCTTCTCCATTCGTCAAGATCAACTAGATTCATCCCAAATGCCCACGTGCAAGCTTTAGGATTAAATTTCCCAGCGACCCATGGGTCTGAGAAATTAATAAATGTGCTCATTGAATGAAATGAAGGTTCACCCTCACGACAAGTCTCTACAGCTCCCACCACTTTTCCCTTCATATCAATGCTCCACAGCCTACTTAAATCTCTTTGAACTACTACATCATGGTCAAAGAGTACAATCTTGTTCAAACCCGGAAATATATCCGGGAGATAAAAGCGAGCGTGATTGAGGGTAGAAACGAATCTTGGATCATTAGAGTTTTGCTTCATCAGCAATTGCTCATAATCTGGAGGTAGGACATCCATATCATCAATGTTTAGGATTTGGATAGTAGCTCTATTTTGAATGTTTAGCAAAAACCACATAGAGATTGCTGGGTAATTGAGTGAATCAGTCACGACATGAAACACTATTTTTTCCGGTTTCTGCAAACAAGAATCCACAGAGAGCTTTAAAGGTGGCTGATGTAAATGAGATGACGTAGTGTAAATCAGTTTAGAAAACAAATTATGCACAATATTGTCAGAAGAAAAACAGAACATATGTGAAGGTTTTACCTTTGAAGTATTTATCGTAGAGTTAACAACGACTGCAGAAGCCAAAGCATTGTCAGAGAAGACAACATAATGATTGAGACTAGGATCATTATAATTTTGCTGGTTAGGCATCTGCCTTTTTTCAGGATCCAGGGAAAAGTATTCTGTCGTCAGCCGCATTGAAAGACAGTGAAGCCCTTTTGGGGTGGTACTTGCAGCAAGCTGCATTAGGTACGTTGCTTGGTTTTTCTGCGCCTGAACTTGCTCTTCTGCGTTATAATTCATGGCACGGAGTTTGGTAGCAATGGCAGGGCAATTGTTAAAGACACGACTAGCCTTGTATAATGCAGCTTCAATGGGCTTCACCCTCCGAAAAGCGCTGAGAGTAAAAAATTATATAAGAGGTCACTATATGAATTTTCGTAAACAGCAGTTTTTGTCACTTAAAGGTTGTAGTTATGACAGCAAGTCAGTGAGTGCAATATAAGGTATCCTCTCCTTTCGAATCAAGCAGTTGTGCTTACCCCTTTGATAAATCTTTATCCTTTGTCGCATCACCAACAGCCCGCTCCAGCTCTTTCGTCCGACCTCTCAACTCCTTCACAATTTGAGAGTTACTTCCAGGTGGAGCAAAATTCAGGTAGGCTTTAGCTTGTATAATTTTGTCTCTGATCTCCTTTATCTTCACATCTGCTGCTCTTTCAGGCTGAACCTTTGTGTTCTTTTCACCCTCAGTAGACAAAGGGGGTTTGAAATGTGTTTTATTGGCAAGTGGGTCAACTGTTGGTAATTGATCCTGACATTACACAAAACAACCAGTCGTAATCATGAAATATCTGATCTTAATAAGTTGACAGAAAATGTAACTTGGCTTTTCTATTTCCTACATTAACTAAGCACCATGGAGGGCAATGACTTGTAATCTGATTCTAGGATTTAGTATCCGAGTTGTTTCATACCCTAAGCACTCATCAACTTCATATTAGCTCAACTAATCAAGTTTATGTTATTGTCAAATCTAGTGGATTATATACATACCTTTGCAACAGAGCTAACTGTCATCTTCTGTGGAAGTATTATCTGTTCTTCTTTGTTTATGTGATTATTTCCTGAAATTAATGATTACTACATATAAGAAATCTGAGAATTAAATGACAGCAAAGCAAACCAAAGCAAGATCAAAAGTATGATCCCACCACCAATTCCTGGCAAAACAATTGTTGTGTCTTTTTTATCAGACTGGGTAACACCATTACTTTTATCAGATGAATCATCCCGAGCTACAGAATTAAGCTCCCCATCCTTGAAGAGAATGAGCCTTGGCCCCTTTAAGCCTTCACCATCCTCCTAAATCACAAAGTGAACCAATTTAAATGAACGGTCAAAAGGTTTTTAAAGAAATGACTTGGAGGAACCAGTAACTTCTATCTTACATGTTCAATAGCGTTAAGTCTCAGTTCATTTGTCCTGAATCTCTGCAGAACAGTGGCAGCATGTCAGCAACTGTGTATTGTTCTTGAAAAATATAAAGCATAAAAGAGGATGATAAAACAAGGCTAAAGATTCTTTTCATCGGACTATAGCATCTCAACGAAGTAAAAGAGACCAAAAAATTCCGAGGAAGCCAGAGATTGAACACCAGGAAACTGCACTTACTATGTTGGATAACTCTTCAATAAATTCTCTACGACCTGCCGGAAAACAATCCACAATCGAAATCAAAACAAATCTCAAATGAAAAAATCCGAAGACTAAGCGAACATTAAACAAAACCAAGCCGATGGCAAATTTCATAAGATTCAATCAAAGGTCAAAGCCATCGATCAAGAATTTCTACAGAATCATCCAGTACGATGTAGTCATATCCGTAAAATTTCACATCCGTTAGACGGAAAAATGAAAAAGAAGAAGGAGAATAGACAAAGCTAACCAACAGGAGTAATGCTCTTAAGCCGATTGGAGACGAAAATAAGCGGAGCGAATACAGATATCGAAAGCAGGGAGAGGATCATAATCCTCTGCCATTGACGAATTTGCTTCATGAATATGCGATACGCAATCAAAAAACTTTCCTTCGGATTTAACTTCCTCTAAAAACTAACGGTATCACATCAAACAAACCCTTAATCGTTCACGAGGAAGAAGCAGACAAATCCACAAAAGGAGAATCACAAATCGCAGAGATTTCGTGCTTGATCAACAAACAAAAGAACAAAACTAAACAACTTTAGGGTTGTTAAGATCCTTGAGAGATTGGTTTCTTCTCTAATGAGAGATTATATTCCTCGCTTTAAATTCTGGGTTTGGGGTCGGAGAGGAGTTAGATTCAGAGCTTCCTCATGCATCATCGGAGGATTTTGTCTTCTTTGTATTTTTTAATTATTCTTTAATGATTTTCCTTTTCTTTTAAAAATGTGTATTAGGCCTATGAAATATTAATTAATAAAGGACGAAATAGATAATAAATAAAGTTTTGGGTGTTCGTGTCGAGATTGTCAAATGTTGTGAAGGAGAGAACGAACCAAAGACGCAGTGAAGCGGATCAGGTGCGAGCAGGTGTACATGTGAAGACATGTGATTTAGGCCGTTGATGAAGCTGTATGTAATTAATGTTATCATTTGTCTTCTTTTGATTATTTATAATATAATCACCAATAAATCAATGACGCGTGGAAATTTTTTCGCATTATTCAAGTGGTTTTATTATCAGATTTACGTGGATTTATAAATGTCTGGGAAAAAAAAAATACATGATCTCTAGAAAACCTTAGAAATTATAATAAAGTTAATTTTGTATATCTAATCGAAAATAACAAAAAAAATTTACTTAGCAAATTTTTTTTTTTTTATCAATAATTGGATCGACAAGACCTGATCCATAACCTAAACTTCATCCCTATAATCCTTTTTTTAAACTACCATAATACAACAGTTAGAAATTGAACATGATGTCAAATTATTAGTTGGATCATCCTAACCATCAGATTGCGAGCAATTCAGCAACTTAGCAAGTTTTGAGTAAAAATTTGAAGTCATAGAGAAATCCAATTAAATCATTTACAAAGTAAATTCACACTCAAATTAGTTATATTCAATAAAATATGATTTTTATTAAAATTTATAAATAATAAAACCAATAAAGACTAACTTTAAGTATGATTTACAAATAATATAACCAATAAAACATAATTGTGATTAGCATTTTGAAATTCGGCTCGAAAAAAACATTTTGCAAAGATTTATAAATTTGTTAAAATCACACCTCCAATAATTTTTCAAATAAAATAGATATTAGCTTTTTAAAATATGTTTTAATATTTATTACTGTATTTTATTATTACAAAATTTAGCATTAATAGTAAAAAAAGATTAAGAGAAAATTGACAGAAAAAAAAGAATTATTGGGAAATATCTTTTTGCTATGTTATTAATCAAACGGACATGGACTACAATGTTTTTTTCTTGCTAAGTCAGAGTAAATCCATATTAATACGATGGATCATAATATTATATTCAGTTTCTTTTGTATAATTTTATTTGATGCAGAGATGGTGGAAACAGAGTAAAGTGTACGTACATCAATATTAGTGTAAGAAATCGTGATCCACCAACTAAAGTTATTAGAACCTATATCATATATAAAGATGATGTAACGCAATGCCAAAGTCATCAAAAGATTCAAAACGCTAGTAAACGTTTTCCATTTATCATTTAAGTCAATTTTTTTGTTAATAGATCGATAATTCATCGTTGAATTGTTTAGAGTCCCATTGTTTTAACATGAGTTTAAATGTCGAACAAAATTTCATATCCATGAATAAGTCGAATTTGTTGTGTTTACATCCACACCATTCATCTGGAAATAGGACTAGATCGTTATTGCCTAATCATTTCGTCTGTTATCTTAGCCGAACTTTTTCTTTCTTTTATAGTTCGACTCCATAACTTTTGATTTGAGATTCTGTCACTGTTCTTTCCTCGATCTCGTTGTTTTCGATTCCTTCTCCCTTTTCGCTTTGACTCGTTCCTTCTCATTTAAACGAACTTTGGCTCGACTCACTCCAAAGGCTCGGATCTTCTTACTTTTCGGGGTCTTAATTAGTTAATATATGTTTGGATCTATTTGATGTTAATGGCCTGATACCAACAGACACCATGTTATATCGTGTTACAAGAAAATCATTTTAATGTTGAACATTCTTAAGCATTTAAGCAATATGCCGCATGTTACATGCGTGACTTATGTTGAAGGCTCAAGGCAAATATAGTGAGCGGACGTAGAAGCATCATTTACCAAGCCTTTTGTGTATTGCATGTCTCACAGCTGGACTGTGTCAATCCCAAGATTATGATTATTTACCTCAAAATCCAGTTTTGTTCATCCAAAAGTACCTCATGAGTAAGTGAGAATGAAACTGATCAGGTAAGCATCTGTTAGGCACTGTTACACGATCGAGGATAGAACGTTTGAATGTGGGTCTTATCAGTTCTTTACAGCTAATCATTAAGTTTGGCCTCTAGATGGTTGGTAGTTCAAAAATTAGATTAAAAAATGGTTTTTGTATAAAAAGAGATAAAGTGTAGAAAATGTTTTTGTCAAGTGATCGAGTACTATATTTATTGTTTTTTTAATCTAAATTCGATTCCAGATAATTGTGTTTGTTTCATGTGATTTTATTAGAGGTTTTAAAGTTCGGATGTGATCGATCCGGTGGTTGACAAAAGAAAGATATATATGAGACGTATGGGAAATTAAGTAGTGGATCTATGACTACAGAAATGCTAAAATCACCACATTTGGTGCATCGATAGGTTCCTATGCAGAGGATTGTACAGTGGTCCAATTGTTCTTGCTCGGAAGGTACCGGGAGTGCAACAAGAAAAGAGCTGTGTTTTTGGTCAACTAAGTAAAGGACTTTAAAGACTCTTGTTGTGGAACATAAGAAGATTCTGTAGAGATAGAGTAATCATCTTTCTATCTGTATGGAATCTCTTGATTACATGAGAGAAACAAAGTATGATATGATATTACTTGAACTGCATGAGCGGTTGAATATATTGTAATATTATTAGTTCTATAAACAAAGTATGCACTCATGAAACGATTTGGACTTGTTTATGACTTGTTTATGTTTCTGGTTGTGTATGTGTCCAATTTGGACTTTGCATGTAATGTCTGTTGTCACTTTCTAGTTGATTGTTGATTGTTGTTGTTTAGAGGTTTTAGCTCCATTTTTAGGCCTCTATTTGGCGCACTACTTCACTTTATTGAAGCTACAATATTCAAGATTTACGGTTTTCAACTGTTGATTGTAGATAAAACAATCAGAATCAACGACATGGTTATACTTACCATATGAAGACAAATGAATCTCACAGTCTCTATATTGTGTCATTGTGTGGATTGTTGCGATCGTAACATGATCTTCGTGATTTACTTCAAAAATATACCACTAACATATTCAGATCATAAATTGCAATGATGTTCAAAATTGTTATACTTAACGATGAACACAAAGCTAATATTCTAAAAGTTTTCAGTATCCGCGATACGATTCATTTTAATTTAACATTATGTTTTATGATTTGTTTCCATCCAAACATTATACATTTCACTGTCAATTGATCATCTACTAATTAAATCAAAGTTTCTGAAATGGTTTTAGTTTGAAATCTTTTAAGTTTTAACATAATACGGATAACACATGAACAAGTAATGTGAAACATATTCTAGAAGATGGTCATCTTTGTTACTATTCAATCAAATAACAAACCATTGAAATGTTATCGGATTACATCGGTTATTGGTTCGAATCACTCCTTGATTTGTTTAGTTTGTCGTCAATACTTTATCCTCTAACCTTCTCTTTAGCATTATTCTAAAAACCAAATATACTGTAATACTACTAAGAAAAAACAATAGTTATGACATATCTTGCTTCATAACCTAATTTCTCATTGTAAATTACTCCATTTTTCAAGTTTATTCAGTCAAACGAAACCTTAAAGAATTATCTACACGATGCAAAAAATAAAAATGAATTTGGTTAAGTATATAATAAGTTATGATCAAATCAATTGAGTCTAAAAACACAACATATATGCTCAAAGCATCTAATCCACATCCACCAACTTCCTCATCCCACCATCCAGAGTCATGTCTTTTAAGCCGTTGATAAATTTTGATCTAACGGTTAATATTCAAATTTGGGAAAAGAGTGTCGATCCGGTAAGTCATTGATTCAACCAATCAGAAGAGAGATATGACATGTCTTCTAATATTCATCTAACTATATAAAGCGGACGTTCCCAACAATCTCATCATTCCTCATACGAAAATTACATTTGACGGTTTCTAGAAATCAAAATCTGATCTTAAGCTCCGATGACAACTACAGCAATGGAGGTAGAGAAGATTGCTCCGATTGACGACGGAGTCAATGCTGCGAATACGTCTCCGGTTAGCGAGAAGAAGCCTGCAGCGAAGGGACAAAAAGCGAAGAAAGTTTCTGAGAAGAAGAAGACTGTTGCTGCTGCTGCTCCCAGGAAGAGAACTGTTTCTGCTCATCCTACTTACGAAGAGGTATGAGATTCGATTTCATGTTTCTTGTGATGGATTCTGATTTTGAGATTTGGAATTGTTTTTGATTTTGGTTGTTTTCTTGTTGTTGTGATTTCAGATGATCAAGGACGCTATCGTTACGTTGAAGGAGAGAACTGGATCTAGCCAATACGCTATTCAGAAGTTCATTGAAGAGAAGCGTAAAGGTCTTCCACCAACTTTCAGGAAGCTGTTGCTGCTGAATCTGAAGAGACTTGTTGCTTCTGGAAAGCTTGTCAAGGTCAAAGCCTCGTTCAAACTTCCGTCTGCGTCGGCTAAGTCATCATCTCCAAAGGCGGCGGCGACATCTGCTCCAGCCAAGAAGAAACCAGCCACCACGACGGTTACCAAACCCAAGGGAAATACTGCCGCAGCACTCAAATCAAAGATGACTAAGAAATCATCAGCCGCTAAACCAAAAACAACTGCTGCTCGTAAAGCGACTGCGAAGGCTAAGGCTGTTGCACCCAAAAAGAAAGCTGTTGCTGCAAAACCTAAGGCTACCAAGGCAGCGGCCAAAACGGCGAAGGTAACATCTCCGGCGAAAAAAGCGGCTCTTGCTCCAAAAAAGAAAATTGTCAAGACTGCGGCAAAGAAAAAGACTCCTGTGAAGAAGGTTTTGAAGCCAAAGACAGTAAAATCTCCAGCAAAGAGGGCTTCAACAAGGGGGAAGAAGTGAAATTAGGGATTTTTTGGTAGAAGAAGGGTTAACGATAGATGGCTAGTCAATGTATAATTCAATGATCTTTTTAAGTGACTTCTTTGCTCCTTTTCTTTTTTCTTTCTTTTCTGTTAATGATCTTGTTCTTCTATGTTCCTTGAACTAAGCTTATCATATAGATATATATATATATATATATATATAAACAGAGCTAGTTTCTCAGATTGCTGCAATCAAATCTGTTTACTCAATGGTATTGTATCTATTACAACATTGAACTTATACAATGCACATAAGTGAATCCAATAATACTCTGCTTCAACTTCTGGTGTTATTGAGATGTTTGGATCTTTCAACTTTCTGAATGGAGTATTTAAGCTCTTGTTGAATGTTAAACCTTGAAGGTGAAAGAACAATGTCTTTCCAGATTGATCCAGCTTCACAAGCAGGATTTGGTCGATTATAAAGCTCGTAAATGGAATCAGCGTTCTCATTCAACCCTCCAACTTGCTTCAAACAAGCTATCTCCACTGGATCCACTAGCAATGTCTTTTCCTTTTCTTTCCAACCTATCAGCTGCCATAATCACATTTTCACCTGTTAGATTGGTCTAGGATCTTGGCTTAGTCTTAAATCGAGAGTTCACTAACCTTTGGAGAGCCTTCCAGTGCGTTGGTGCTGTAGAGTCTAGCATTATCAACAAGGTTGCAATACGTAGGAAATGCATCTGCAAACCTTTTGTGAGATCTCAGCTGCGATCTTACCCTCACTGCTCTTCTGCACATGATAGCTCTCCTACAATCTCAGCCACAAAAACACTCTTTTTAAGTTAAAGAGACAAACTTGAAAGATCAACCGACATAATAGACAGATAGATGTTGCTTCTGCTCACCTAATGCCTCTTATAACTGCTAAATATGCATCGCACACAACTCCAACTAGTTCTATTCTATATGGTTTTCCTCTACCTCCATCCTCTTGCACCTGTTGCCTTTCACCAATCCGTTCCCAATAGTTCTCTGTGATAACTCCATCATCACCAACTTTGTATCCGGCTCCCATTCTGTAATGGTGACGATGCACATTCCTAGCCATTGTTATTGTCTGCACCACAAAAGGTACCCAAGACAATGTCCCATCCATTATCACATCCCTCCCTTCATTCAGAGCCGTCACTAGCAGCGATGAAGCTGCATCTGTTGATGACTGGTGAACCTATCCTCAATTAAAAACTTTGAATCAGTATTTGATCTACTTAATACCTAATTCTTCTGTGTCTTTCGAAGGAATTTGATAATAATGTCTTACCAGTTCAGCTGTCTGGATCATATCGACATGGCCACGAGAGCTTAAGGCTCTGTAAATCACATCAGATTCTTTGAAAGCATCAGCTTCAATCACCACCGCGTCTGCTCCTGCCCAGAAGGCTCTGAATCCACAACGAAAACCATCTGGTCAGCTTCAGCTACATATGTCTCTTACATATAAACTGATCCTTGTTTACTTACTCTTTCATAATGTCTTTGAGCACTGTGCTCTTTCCTGCACCCATCCCACCACCCATGAGGAGTAGAAGAGGACTTCGGTCTTTGTGAGCCACTGGTGCCATAATCTCTGTACACTGTGAGTCATCCACAGATGCGAGTCCCATTGCTTTCATCTCCTCTACCAAAGTGTTGAACACTCTTGCCACTTTCAGGTTCTTCGTCACCCTCTTAATCCTCTGTTCCCTATATATATAGGTCCACATTAGCATCCATGAATGTTTAGATAGAGCAAACAGATTCCGAATACCAAACACCCTCTATTTCTTTTGTTCCTTACCTTGTTGCTGCCATCACAATCTGCTTCAGCTTCTTCTTGGGCTCAGCGTCAGCGCTTAGTATCTGAGATTCATATATTATGACATTGGATGTTTGGTGTGATAATTAAGAAAGATAAAGGATACACAGACACACAAACCTGACTAATCATGAGATCGGCGTGGCTCCAGTGATACGCAAAGTAGCTAAGAATACATCTTTCAAACTCCTCAACGAGCTTAATGAAGAGGGTATCAGCGTCAGGCTCTTGAGAGAAAAAGCTATAAATGTCTTCTTCACAACCTTCAGATTTCCTGATGTATTCTGCTGCTAAATTGCAAAGATTTGGACATTCTCTTCTGTCCTTAAATCCCATTTGCCTTGCTACGTTTCATAACCCAAATCGGTCCCCAAAATACAAAAAAAGCGTTAACTTTGGAATCCAAGGAATTGGCTTGGTCACAGAAGATAGACAATTTGTGTAAATTACCGACGTAATGAGAAAATCTCTCGAGTTTCTCATGGCCTTTGTGTTTGTTAGATAATTTGAGACAAGGAATGATTTTGGAGTCACGTAGCCTTCGCAGACGGTAATGTACTGCGGCTGCTATCATCAAACCGATCGATGATACCACCAACATTTGTGAGTACGTCGTCGTTTTGCTGCCGTGATGTTCTGTAAAAACAATGGCACACTCAATTTCACAAGATCAGTAAAAGGAAAATAAAAATAAAAAACTACAATGTTGGACCTCTCTGCATGACGATGATGGAATTCGTAAGGATCAATTCGTCTGTGTTTTGATAAAACGCAGATTGGTCATCGTCGCCATTTTTGCTGTTTCTCGAGTCTCATTGTCTTTTCCTTTTCCGCTTTCCTTGGAAGTGAATGAATCTGACTTTGTGTAACACCATTCAATTCAGTCGTACCATACTAAAAATAGCTGAGACAATTTGGACTTTAGAACCATTTATTTCTGCACCGATACCTATCCACTGGCAATGCGACTCCTGGAATCGAAGTAAAATATAACATGTTCATGCAAGAAAATATGTTAACAAAAAGAAAGTAGAATACTATGTTTTGACTACAACCTTAGAATCTAGTTTCTAACTACTGAGAGCAAATCATCTAACAAAGAATTTCCAAAACCTAAAAAGAAAGTAATAATTATGTTACATTACATAGGAGCAGTGCAAGTTGTTCTGAAATGGCCTAGCTGATTACATCGACTACAATGAACCGCACGCTTGATACGGTCACGATCCTCTGCCCTTATTCTCCTTTTCCTTGGAGCATTTCTCATAACCTTTGGTGTTCTTATTACATTTTCACCATCTCTTATCCACTTTGCTTTGTCTGAAGCTGGCTCTACAGTTTCTGCATAAGTTTTTTTGTAATTCTCCACTGTGAAACAACTCTCCGTGTACTTGTAAACGTCTTCTTTGCATGACAAGAGAGCTCCAACGGCGTGGCTACATGGTAAACCGAAAATCTGCCACCGGCAACACAAACAAGAACGGTTTTTGATATCCACTACGACATTTCCTTCAGGAGTCATAACTTCAAATTCGGTTTCGTTTGCTCTGTAAACTCGGTGAACACGAGATTGCTCTATAGCAGCGAGCATTTGCCTCTCAGCAGAAGGAACAAGCAAATCAGACCACTTAGAACTCATTTCACGACGTTCCTTGAACAGATTAATCAAATGGTTGTGGATACACTCCATCATCTGGATTATAGGAAGACCTGTGGTATCTTCAATCCATTTACTGAATGATTCGGTAATAATATTTGCAGTCAAATGTCCAAACCTTGTTCCTTCAAAGTATGATGATGCCCATTGAACAGGAGGGATGTTTTGGATCCATAAGGAAGCTTCCGGGGATATCTGTTGGATATTATTGAGTTTTGATTTGAACTCGAGGACGGTGAGAGAATGTGCAGCCTCCCAAAGAAGGTTCACAAGAATAGAGCTTTGGAATTCCCGTTGGAACCGCTCAGTGAGATGATACACACAAAGACCATGAAATGCTGTTGGGAAATTAGCCTCTACCCCATCGATAATGGATCTTTCCCTACTGGACAATATGGTAAGCTTTGGCATATTGTCAGATTTAGTTTCAAGAATCTTACGCAGCTCAGAGAGAAACCGATGCCAGTTACTGTCGTTTTCTTCATTAACAATAGTGAATGCCAAAGGAAATACAGCTCCATCTCCATCAAATCCAGTGGCAAGCAGCAATGTCCCTGGATATTTGCTCTTTAAAAAAGTCTTGTCCAATGCAATAAGAGGCAGGCAAGCATTAAGAAAGCCAGAGATGGATGCTCCGAAAGAAATAAACATGTGTTGAAAGCTCGCATCCACAGGATTCACATGAACCACAGCAATGCTGCCAGGATTTTTCCTTCTGATTTCATCACAGTATTGGGGAAGAAGACTATATTCATCTTCAAATGGCCCACGAAGAGAAGCCATTAAACGCTCTTTCCCTCTCCACGCCTGCTTATAAGAGAGTGCAATTCCGTGAACTCGATGAATTTCCTCTAGTATCTGCTTTGGTTTGAAATGCGGATTTTCTTTCAGCTTTTCTGCCACAACATCAGCAACCCACTGAACTGAAGCTTGCTGATGACCAAGATGTGAAATCCCACCACAAGTGTGGCTCCTGTGAATAGTCCTTATCGTAAAAGTCGGTGCATTTGGAAGTTTGGCGCAGTGAACCCTCCATGGGCAACCCTTGCTGATGCACTTTGCGGTGAAGCGTGTCTTGTCAGATTTAATCGTTTGCATCTCAAAACGTTGAGAAATTGCTATATCTCTCATTGCTCTCCTACAAGCATAGGCATCCGGAAATTCCATACCAACGACCATTTCATGGTCAGTAACTGGACCAGGAATAGACCAACAGTGAAGGCTAGAAGGAGCCATGTCTGGTTTCTGAGAATACTCCATGCTATGACCCAACCCCAAGTCTAGATTATCATCGATCTCTTGAGATTCTTGCTTATGGATCGCATCCGTGGCTCCAATTACAGTAGACTTATTAGTCTTAAGAGTTCCAGAGTCATCATTATCAGTGAAAGAGAGATAGCCATCATTTTGGTTTCCATCAAAACCTAACCTTTCTTTCGTATCATCGTTATGAATCCTCGGTTCTTGAAGATTGATCAATTTGTGTCCCTGATAATGGTCCCAGACCTCATTATCCTCACAGGAATCGCCAATCTGGAGGTTAACATCAAGTAGCTGATCAAAAGCAGAATTGTAGTCATCACTAGAAAACAGGTCATCATTGTGTGGGATTCCCGTAAATTGATCCTGTCCAAACGAGTAATCATGGTTCTCAGGCTTCACCAGCTCGTCGTTTGCCATTTCAATAACAAAAACAACAGAAAGTGGCTGCGGGAAACGTAGAATGTAATCTGATTTCACATAAGCTAACGACTCTTTCTGCTGTGTTCTTTATAACATTACCTGTCAATGTAAAGACAATGCATGAGTGGAGACCAACAATATCATCAAAATTATATTAATCAACACGCATAAGCAGAGACTCCCAGATAGCAAAAACACTAAGTAGTAGTACGAAATAACTTAGCATATGGTAAAAATTATATAAGAAATATGAAGTCACTATGATCCTGAGAAATAAAAAAGAATATTTGAATTGCCTGTTGGAAAAGAGAACCCGACAATCTAAAAAAGCAATTTTACTCAACCAGCGGATCAAGCTTTATTGTTACAGCCGAAACAACTCAAATTCGAAAAACTCAAAATAGTTGATCGCGCAAGCACATTCAAGAGAATATAAACACCCATAATCCGAATATATTATAGCAACAAAAAGAACAGAGATCAGAAGCAAATTTTTGAAAAGCAAACCAAAGAAAAAGGGAGGATTTTGAAACTCACTTTAGAAAATTTAGATCAGAATCTGAATTCACTAAGACTCAATTGAAGAAAAGATTAGAGAACGGAAGGATTTATACATTGAAAGAGAAGGAATTTGGCGGGTAAGAAAATTGAGTGTAGGGTTTTACTGTTTAAGATGGTGAAGAAGGAGAAGAAGATCATAGGAAAAGAAGGGCGATGAGATTGATTTGATTTATAAATCAGGTTAAACAGGTAATAAATCTGTTAGACGTTTCAAGGGTACTTTAGTCATTGTAGGATTCGTCGCCTTAACTTGGAAATAACATTCATTGGTACACTCGCCTTAAATTTATTTATTCGAGGTGGGATTCGCCCAAACCGTAATTAAATCCTCTGCCTTGGGTTTAAATTAGGTATTTTTTTGACCAAACCGTAATTAAATCCTCTGCCTTGGGTTTAAATTCGGTATTTTTTTGACCAAACCGTAATTAAATCCTTTGCCTTCGGTTTAAATTCGGTATTTTTTTGAAAACGATCAGAATTACTTTAATTTTGAAATTGGTTACCGGTTCAGTTACCATAAAATTGATCTATTTTAAATAAACCATGAAACCTTGTTTTTTTTTTCTCTGAATTTTCTTTCTTATATTTTAAACGGGAAAAACTGTCAATTAAAAATTGTTTCTAGAAAATCCGGATGATTAAAGAGTGAAATCTGGATTTCTTCGATTAAACATGTAATTTATTGTTGACTTTTTTAAAAACATCGAATTTACAGTTGACTTGGCCAATTAAACACTCCGTTAATTTGACTAACGGAATTAATAAACGACGTTTGAAAACCGTTAACGTTCTCAGTTTAATGAAACGCAGCGTTTCATTTTCAAAGGTCTTCTCCTTCATCCTTCTCTTCCCCGACGATGAAGACACTTTTTCCCAAATCAAAAACCCTAACTCTCAAATCGTGAAATCTCTCTTCCATCCCAATTTCTTCATCGATTCTTCTCCTTCATACCTTCTCCTTCGACCCCAAATCGATACCTTTTTTCGTAACCCTAAAATCGTTTACCGATTTCTGTAAAATCGTTCTCTGATTTCTGTAAAATCGTTTTCTGATTTCGCAAAATTCACTGAGTTGAAGATGGTGAGAAAGAAATCGGAGCCGAGAATGTAGAGCTCAGATTCTTATCTTAGTGTACCACCATTTAATCCGTTTCCTAACCTTCAAGTTCGACCTCGGCCTTCTTTGCCTAATTATGGAAAAAAGAAAGAGTTGGAGAAGCGAAATGAAGAAGCCGAGAGTAAATGTGACGAAATAGATGGAGAAGAAGAGAGTAATAGCGATGATGAAATACGTGGAGAAGAAGGGTTCGAAGGTGATAACGAAAGTGATGGAGAGGAAGAGGTGCACATTGAGGAAGATGGAAATCGGTTGGGTGTGGATGAGGAAGAGTGTGAAGATTTCGCCTCTCAGTTTGCAGAAGCTGGGAAGGAAGATGAAGATAAAGGTGAAAGCGATGGAGGTGATAGTGGAGTCGATATCTGCGATGATGATAAGATTCCAGACCCATTGTCATCAGACGAAGATGAAGATGATGTTAATGATGTTGATCTGTGGAACAAAACAGAGGAAGAAGGTGTGTATTTACGGTTAGGAAAGACGTTTAATTCGAAGGAGGATGTGAAAATTGTGGTATTGAGGTACTCATTGAAGTCTCGTTTTGACATTAAGCTATAAATATTGGAGTTAAATAGAGTAGGTGCTAAATGTTCGGATACACGCTACCCTTGGAGGATGTACTGCTCTTACGAGAAAAGGCTGAGGAAGATGCAGATTAAAGTATTTGTTGAAGAGCATACATGCGTAAAGACTTGTCGGACTGCAATGTTGAAACAGAAAACTATAGCATGGTTGTTTGAAGATAGATTGAGGAAGAATCCCAAGTTAACACCGTTCCAAATGGTTCAAGAAGTGCATCGTGAGTATGAATTTTATGTCACTGAAGATCAATGTAGCAAAGCAAAGAGCAGCCTTGCAAAACAAAGGAGAGACAGTCATTTTTCACATTTTGACAGAATATGGGACTACCAAGCAGAGGTATTGCAATCAAACAGAGACTCCGTTTTCGAAATTGAAACCATTCTCGGTCCTACTATAGGAAGCAAACAAAGGTTTCTTCGTCTGTATATGTGTTTTAATTCTCAACAGAAAGCGTGGAAATGAACCTGTAGACCAATTATAGGTTTGGATGGAGCATTTCTCAAATGAGACATTAGAGGTCACCTATTAGCTACCATAGAAAGGGATGAGGACAATAGAATAGTGCCTATAGCGTGGGCAGTCGTGGAGATTGAGAATAACAACAACTGGGAATGGTTTATTAGGTTATTGGCTGTTAGTTTGGAGCTTAAGGATGGAAGAAATGTCGCAGTCATTTCAGACAAACAAAAGGTATTTTTGGTCTTTAAATGTCGCAGGTTTTTGTGTTAAATTGCTTATGATTTGTGTATATTTTTTTCTTATCTCAGGGTTTAGTTAATGCTATTAACAATCTCCTTCCACAAGCTGAGCATAGACAATGTGCAAGACACATTTTGGAAAATTGGAAGAGAGACAACCATGACATGGAGTTGCATCATCTCTTTTGGAAGATTGCCCGCAGCTATACTCAAGGGAAATTTGCACTCAATCTGGAAGCTTTGAGAAGGTACAATCCGCATGCTCATTTGTCTCTACAAAACCAACATCCAGAGACTTGGTCAAGGGCATTCTTTATGACATGTACCTTCAGCGTTGATGTTTTGAACAACTTGAGTGAATCGTTTAATAGAACCATTAGGCAAGCTAAGAAAAAATCATTGCTTGATCTGTTAGAGGACATTAGGAAGCAATCAATAGTTAGGACCGAGAAGCATTCAAAGCTGGCTGGTAGATTGACAACAAAATTTACTAAGAGAGCGCATGCTGAAATAGATAAAATGACTCAAGGGTCACAAGCTTGCAGAATTCTGTCTGCTAGGAACAACTTGTATGAGGTTGACGTTGCTGGAAATAGTTATAGAGTAGACATGAATGCGTTTACTTGTGGCTATAAGAAGTGGCAGCTGACTGGGATTCCATGTATTTATGGTACAGCTGTAATATTTAAGTTAAAACTGCAAGTAGAAAGCTTTGTTAGTGGGTATTACTTGGCATGTACTTTGCGTGATACTTACAAGGATGGGATTGAGCATGTCCAAGGTAGCATGACGTGGCCTAGAGTGAATAGGATGTGAGTTTTGCCACCGCCATTTAGAAGAGGCAATCCAGGTAGGCCTTCTAATCATGCTACAAAGAAAGGTCGGTATGAATCTGCAACATCCTCAACAAGTACCACAACACTAACACGTCGTCGACGAGTGATAACGTGTTCCAATTGTAAGGAAGAAGGACACAATAAGATGTCTTGTCAAAACGAACGGCGAGAGAGTGTGCCAAAGAGGAAACAAGGACGACCAAGAAAGAATCATGTGCAGATTTTACAGTTTATTGCTTGTTTATTATATTTACATCTCTGTTTTGTTCACTACTTACTTTTCTCTGTGTTGGTAGGAGCTACAAGACAGCCAAAACACACAAGGGACACAAGGTACACAGGGGACACAAAGGAATATTTCCTAATCCAATTCCATGTTCGATGTTTCATTAAACATTTCTTTTCGAATGTTTGTTTTCTATTTCATTGTTTCATTTGATACTTTACTTTGAATGTTTCTGTAAAAGACTTATCTATTTGTGATACGAGCACTTGTTTGGTTTCTATCAAAATCAGGTCAAACTTTATTTATCTCAAATTCAAATCATAATTTAACAATCTATCAAGTAACAAGATTCATAACACAAGAGAAGTAAAACCACAAACCAAGTTAAAGAGCTGATCATAACACAAAAGAAGTCTCGACATATTTGACATGATAAGCATGTTAAAGTTCAATAATTTCATATCACATCTCTACATGTTTCATTACATGGCTGAGTGAAACATGATCTTCCCTCCAACTAAAAACCTGACAATGACAACAATAACAACAACTATTAAGCAAATGAACACAATCAGCAGCCATTTGGTCTTCATGTTCAATTCTTTTATGCTAATTTTGCTTAAATCTTGCTCTTTCTTCATATCATCGATCACAACTTTGAGCACCTCAATTTCAGATTTGTTTGAACCAATTTCATGCTCCATTGCTTATACCTTTGGCAGAGTAATTCTTACCTCTTCATAAACTGCATCCTCCACCCATTTAAACAAATGGTTCTAACAAAAAAAAAGTAATTGAAGCTTAAATTCACATACAATAAAACTTCAAAATTACATGCCAAAGTCCTCATAAGAATCAAAATCTTACCTCTTTTTGACTTACACAACGGAAGAAAAGCCTACCAGGATTGTCTTTGCTCTTTGATGTTAAGATTTTAACATCTAATCCACAATCACACTTTGAGGGAATTAGTGAATTGTATGAACGAGATGAAGAAATCGAGCTCATTATATGACCTATAGAAGAAATGGAACTTAGAAATTGGAAAATCGATGAAGAAATGTTACGAAAAAAGGTATCGATTTAACGATTTGAGAGTTAGGGTTTTTGATTTGGGAAAAAGTGTCTTCATCGTCGGGAAAGAGAAGGATGAAGGAGAAGACCTTTGAAAATGAAACACTGAGTTTCATTTAACGGAGAGCATTAACGGTTTTAAAACGACGTTTATTAATTCCGTTAATCAAATTAACGGAGTGTTTAATTGGCCAAGTCAACTGGAAGTTTGATGTTTTTAAAGAAGTCAATAATAAATTACATGTTTAATCGAAGAAATCCGAATTTCACTGTTTAATCGTCCGGATTTTTCAGAAACAATGTTTAATTGACAGTTTTCCTTATTTTAAACCATAAGAAAAACCAAAAACAGAACTTATTCAACCAAATACCCAGGGATAATTTAAATCTCACAATAATTTTTTTGGGATCAGATGAATTAGTGGAACTGTCGAACTCCCACAAAATACATTCGACTATTTTCTGAGGTGGCGATACACATCTGAATAATGGAACTATCGAACTCCCACAAAATACCGACCAAAAAATCGTCATTTAACGTTAACGACTTTAAACAATAGGAAGAGAGAAAAAAAAAACAAAAAAGTACAAAACTTGTCTTTTTATTTTTATTTTTTTGTCAATAGTACCAAACTTGTCTTTATGTGAACTTTTTATCACTATAGTTGTAAGCTTAGCTTCACTTTCATATCTCCCAAAAGAACTTTTCTTTTTGTCAACCAATCATTTACCTGGGATTTCTTCATCCTCTGCACTCCATCATTAGAGTCAGCTGAAACAATATTTTCCATCAATAGCCGAATATATCTTCTGGTTTACAAGTCTCTATGCAAATCCTGTGAGAGTGTCTATATCACGCCGCCAAGGTAATATATGTGTCCGAATAAATTGTTTCATATGCATCATGAGTCACGATGAAGCATTTACACAACACCTTCCATGTTCAAGCTCTGGAAGCAATTCAGAAACCACCTTTTCTATAGCGATTGTTTCTATCTGCGGCATGTTGCTCCCATCTTTTATAATCCCTTTAGAAAGAAGTTTGATTCCAGGGGATTCCGAGTTTTCAGCGAGGAGTTGTTCGAAAAACTTCTCTTCGTCATTGAGTTTTGAGGCCTTCATGAGATCCACCACTTGATGTTTTTTTGCAACGTTTCTACCTGCTCCGCACCCCATTGCAGTTGCTGCTCCAACAGCATTTGCTATTGTTAAGGTATTAACAAGCGGCATGTTGCGGATATAGCCTAGTGCAATTGCAGCCACAAAACTGTCTCCACATCCAACAGTGTCAACCACTTCCACCTGAAGATGTTTTGGAAAAGAAATTGGATCTGATCATCACACACAACTTACTCTATGATACATACATATAAATTCAAATTTTAGCACTTAGTTGTGAATGCCAAAATGAACTAATAAATGATCTATGAGCAGGTACCTTAAATGCAGGTGCCATTGAGACACTAGTTTTCGTGACTATAATTGAACCCTTTGCACCCATCTTTACAATCACCCATTTCGTTCCCTTTCCATTCCTCAGAATTTCTTGTCCTGCCTTTACAGGGTTCCTGATGCCAGTTAGAGCCTCCGCCTAAAGAATTCATTAACCAGGTTAGAAATAATTTCACCAAGTAGAGAAATTTCCAACATTACATAGAGAAGTGCAAGTACCTCCTCAGATGTCAGAAGAAGAACATCACTCATTTTTAAGAAGTGAGCAAATGCTCTACGTTCATCCGGAGTTCCCTTGGAAAGACTCTTTCCCCGAGGTCCAGGATCAAAGAAGATAGCTGTTCCAACTTTGGAAGCATAATCTATCGTTGACATTATAAAACTAGGGCTGAAATCGTCAAAGTCATAGCCATTGCAGAAAAGAACTTTTGACTGTCGGATTGCCACCTTTACTTCATCAGATAGGTCTGTTATCCAACCGAAGGCAGGTTCCTCCTTGAAATCGGCTCGACTAAAGGGAGAAACAACTAAAGAGAATAAGTTCTCCAAGTAACGGATTACACAGAACTCAAAACGAATAAGCAGTACTGGAAGTGAACACAACAATATTACCCACAAGAATTTGTTTCACGAATAGACATAAAAATTAGGAATAAAAAGAGACATAAGTTCCTCGAGTCAAGGAACTATAAGAACTAGGAAACTGCAATGGAAGCACGAATGACAATACCACCCACTAGCGTTTGCTTCACTAAGAGAAATATGAAGTATAAACAAGAAAGCCAGATCTTCCTAAATATATAGCATTAAGCAAAACTATCCGCAAGAAATATATGGCTTTCCTATGGAAAAATCTGCTAAGTCTGCACTGTTTCGTTTCCCAAAAAGCTCTACTGAAGGTACCTTCTACCTCTAGATACTCATCATCAATGAGATGATGCAATCACTTTCCGTGTGAGACATATCCAGTTTATTTCCATATAAAATCGGTGTGGCAAAAAGCAGTACCTGCAAAACCCATGCCTTTGCATAGGATCCACAAGAACCCAGCAGATAAGAGTTTCACAGTACGAGCTAGTATCTTTGGTATTTGTTCCTCCATCCAATGCAACGGTACCTATTCCTTCCTCATGAAGCACGTCTAGAAGAAACTCACCATAAATTTCATCCCCCACGTGACCAACAGCAACACACTGGAGACCCAGTCTAGCAGCTGCTATAGCCATGTTACAGTTGCCACCTGCTTCCCAGTATTTCTATAAGCAAAACAGGGAACAAAAACTTTGACTGAATAAATCAGGAACAAAAAGATGAAAAATAACGAGTCAACAGTATACTAAACCCCAATTCAACTGATAAAGTGAAAAAGAGTTCAATTTATCATCATTCATCAAAAGCATTAAGCTAAGTAGTTCTTTCGTTCAACCCAAACTAAAGGAAGAATTATTGATACATATAATGTTGGAAACTATGACCATTGAAACACTAAGAAGCAGTTAATATCTTACAGATGTGAAAAAAGTGAAACAACAAGTAGAATCCAAACCTTATCTGGGGGAGAAAGAGAGAGTTCATCCATGAGCGCCTTACGGTCTCGGCGAGAAGAAGGGGGCAATTCGTTAACACTGAGAACAATGTCGACGCAGAGATTACCCAGGGTTGTGACATCGATAGGTTTCTCCGCAACCACGATACCTCCAATTTCCCCAAGAGAGCCGATGGAGGAGCCATCGGCGTATCTAACCGGAGATACGTCAGCGGCACTGCTTCGACAACGGAGGCATACAGAGCTGCTCACATGGGGGACGCGAGCGAATGGCGTAAAATTAGGGAGGAGAGGATTAGGGCTTTGGTTGGAGAAATTGGAGAGGGATAACGCATAGTGAGGAGAGGAGTGGAATTTGAGGGCAAAAGCGTGCTGATGCATTCAGAAGAATCCAGAAGAAGGGAAGACGAAGAAGGAGAGTTGATTTTGTTGAATGGTTTCGTCTTCTCTCTCAGGTCTCGTCCTCCCTCGCCGTCTTCAATCTTCAGATGAACAAGTTGTATGTTTTGTTCCTTTCCATGTGAGAAGAAGAAGGCTTCTGTGGGAGAACCGAACCGAAGTAGATGTTAAAAATGTCAAATTAAACCGAACCGAAGTAGATGTTAAAAAATGTCAAATTAAACCGAACCGAAGTAGATATCAAAAATGTCAAATTAAACCGAACCGGGTGTGGCTTGGTTTTTTAAACCGCCTTATAATCAAAATTAGAGGTTTATCATATAGAAAGGGTTTTTCATCTTTCCCTCATTCCTCATTTACTAACTACTTCACGCCGGCCACCGAAAACTTTTTGTTCATCTTTGTTTAGCTCACTCGACGCCATGGCCGCCGATGAGCTAATGCCGTCTCACAGGTCTCATAGGACTCGTAAAGCTGGTCCTACCATGAGGAAGAAATCTGAAACCGACAAAAAGAAGCGTGGTATCGCCGTTAATAAGCAGCAAAACCCTAAGGTGAGTTTCTACTCTACTCTCTTTGTCAATATCTTTCGAGAAGTATTTTTTGCTTTGCCTTCTTCGCTGATTGGTGGTATTTATGGGAACAATTGAATTTGTTTTGATTATTGTCCACAGGCGTTTGCTTTTAAGTCGGCTGTCAAGGCAAAACGAGCGGAGGCTCGCTCTGTGGAGAAGGAGCAACGGCGACTTCATCTTCCCCATATTGATCGAACATACGGCGCTCCTCCTCCTTTCGTCGTCGTGGTTCAAGGCCCCCCAGGAGTACTGTGTTTACAATGATATTGAGTGTTCACAGTAGGATTTTTTGTTTGTTTTTGTTTTCTGGTGCAAGTTTTGATTGTTTTTTTGCTATTGTGTTTTGTTCATGTAGGTTGGAAAGTCTCTCGTGATAAAGTCCCTTGTAAAGCACTTTACGCACCAGAATGTACCGGAGGTTCGAGGACCAATTACCATTGTACAAGGTTCTGTGCTATATTGTTTATTGCTTCTTCTTCAATTCCCTCTTTTAATGTAGCGGACTTGTATATATAGAGAATCTTAGGATTGGATTTTATTCCTGTTCTCATGTTTGGCTGGTCATGGAGTTAGGTAAACGCCAACGGATACAATTTGTGGAGTGCCCAAATGATATCAATGCGATGGTGGATTGTGCAAAGGTTGCTGATCTAGCCCTACTTCTTATAGATGGGAGCTATGGTTTTGAGATGGTGAGACACCATTTTTCTGGAAATTTCTCCTTTTTCTTTCTAGCTTGCCATTCCTCCGCCCTGGATAATGTAGTGTATAGTTTTCTTTTCCATGATGTCATTTGCTTGTGGTTTTGTGAAGAGTTTTTTTTTTTTTTTTTTCTAATGATACTAGATCATCGTTAGACCTATTTTGGCTATGTACACTTTTCCAGTGATATCAACTAAGTTTTGATGAATAAACTGTCTTTTCATCTGTATGACCCATAGGAAACCTTTGAATTCCTGAATATTATGCAAGTGCATGGATTTCCTAGAGTTATGGGTGTCCTCACTCACCTTGATAAGTTCAAGGATGTAAAGAAGCTGAGGAAAACAAAACAACGTCTTAAGCACCGTTTTTGGACCGAAATATTTCACGGAGCCAAATTGTTCTATTTATCTGGTCTTATTCATGGGAAGTAAGTATCTGCATTGATACCAACATGGATGACATGTGCAAGGAGTGTTTGAGGTTCACCTTTGATTTATCTTTTATTCGTAGGTATACGCCGCGTGAAGTTCACAACCTCGGCCGCTTCATTTCTGTTATCAAGTTTCAGCCACTGTCATGGCGAACATCACATCCTTATGTGTTGGCAGATCGTCTGGAAGATGTCACCCCTCCTGAGAAAGTTCAGATGGATAAGAAGTGCGACAGAAATATCACATTGTATGGTTACTTACGTGGTTGTAACTTGAAAAAAGGGATGAAGGTATGGCATCAGAATTTTGCCCTAATTTTCCTTAGTTTTGATTCATCTTAGCCTTTGAACTTTCTATGGCTTGAATCCTTGGGCCATTTGTTTGCTTAGGAGTATGTGGTGCAAAATACTCAATATTCCTTGAAAAAGACTAATGCTGGTATTTTTCTATAGAGTGTTAGTGATTCACATATTACAGCTTTTAGAACTAGTTATCTCATCAGCAAAATTGAAATGTCCCATCCTATTTGATAGTAATTGTTAGAGGAGCCTAAATATCCTTATCTTTTGCTCTGTACTGAATTTATCTCTATTTCTTGGTAAAAGTGAATGCTTTTGTGTGCAAAGTGTTATCGTGGCTGAAACATTTGACTTTTCTTTTCATGTTTGACATGCATCTGATATAATATCTTATCATTTTAGGTTCATATTGCTGGAGTTGGTGACTACAGTTTAGCTGGGGTGACTGCTTTATCTGATCCTTGTCCTCTACCTTCAGCTGCCAAGAAAAAGGGACTGAGAGACAAGGATAAGCTTTTCTATGCTCCTATGTCTGGCATTGGAGATCTTTTGTATGACAAAGATGCTGTTTACATCAATATAAATGATCACCTTGTTCAGTTCTCTAAAACTGATGATAGAAATGGAGAGCCTACTAATAAAGGTTATCTACAGGTTTTCCAAGTTTTATTTCCATATGTTTATTCTAGACGTATTTGCAGTAATCTCTTTTGAGTGTCTTGCTCATTACATGTTAAAATAAATTATATATATTTAGAATTTGTTTTACATCATTTTTTATGATGTTTAGTTTCTGCTCAATTTTCTGTTAACTCTAGGATCTCCGATTCTGACATTTTTCTCTTGGCAGGAAAGGGCAGAGATGTTGGTGAAGAGTTGGTAAAGTCGTTGCAGAACACAAAATATTCTGTTGATGAGAAACTGGAGAAGACTTTCATTAACCTTTTTGGCAAAAAGACTAGTGCCAGTTCAGAAACAAAACTTGAGGTTAAAGATACGCATCAGTCTTTGCCAGAAGGTTCTGACACCACGTCTTCTGAGGATTCCCAGTCTGACGATGATGATGAAATGGATGTAGAGGGTAATGACAATGAAATGAAGCAGAAAACTGAGATCCATGGTGGAAGGTTGAGGAGGAAAGCTATTTTCAAGGATGATATTGGTCAGAGTAATGAAAGGGTAATGTCCTTGCTTTATCTGAGTTTCGTGATGCTTCTATTCACTATTACAGTTACACCTTCAGTTTGATAATACTGGTGATCGAGTTCATAAGCTCATAATTATTATTTTGCTCTCTTTCATTAGCCTGGATTATTCTTGCTTCATTTACCACTATAGTCAGATATTCTGAAAAGAAATGGTGAGACAATGGAATAAGGTGGAGTCAATCGCATTCTAGTGGGATCCAGTAGTGAAAAAGATTTTGGGAAGCGGTATCTATCTGATGTCGAGTGATTATATCATAAATTTATTGGACTTCTCCATGCCTGGCTGTGTTCGTACAGGACTCAGATGAAGACGATGATGAGGAAGCAGAAGATGTTGAATCTGACTCAGAAGAAGGTGATGATGAATTGGGTGAAAAGGAAGGTGAAGATAGTGAAGATGACTCTGCTTCTGATTCGTCTGAAGATGGGTCAGGGGATTATCAGATAGATGGTACGTTAATTCTACGTTTGAATTTACTTTTGTATGGATGATGTCTAGGGAATATGGAGCATCTTTGAGAAGGTTTTACAAAAGTACATTGTTCCTAAACATTAACAATGATCTATCAGATAAGGACTTTGGTAACATATCACAATGGAAAGCACCCTTGAAGGAGAAGGCCAGAAAGAAGAACCCGAACTTGATGCAAATTGTGTATGGAGTGTCAGGATCGTCAGCCACTCCCTTGATAGATGAGAACCATGAAATTAGTGATGAAGAAGAAAATGATGATGACGACTTCTTTAAGCCAAAAGGAGAACAAAGAAAGGTTTGTCATAGCAAGAGCATACAAAATTTGGTGATCCTTTCTTGTTCTTGGAAAGGATACCTCAATCTTCGTTTATTTATCTATGCTTCCAGAACATAGGTGGTGGATTGGATGTGGGATATGTGAACTCAGAGGATTGTTCTAAATTTGTGAATTATGGAAACCTAAAGAATTGGAAAGAGAAGGAAGTCTGTGAGAGCATTCGTGATCGATTTACCACTGGTGATTGGTCAAAAGCTGCTTTGAGATATCAAAATTCAGGTACCGGCGACGGGGGAGAAGATGGTGAACTTTATGGTGATTTTGAGGATCTAGAGACAGGAGAGATGCATAAGACCCATGAGAACATGGAATCGGATGCCAATCAAAACGAGGATGCTGAAGCCACTGAGCGCAGATTAAAAAAGCTGGCTCTCCGAGCAAAGTTTGATGCACAATATCCTTTTGTTACTTGAGTGGCATCATTTATCTTTCTAAGTATGGGATATCATTTGCTGTCTTTCCATCTCTGTGTTAGGCCAACAAGTTATCTACTCCGTTTTATTCTCTAAAGCAACTCACATGAAAATATGGCATAATTTTTTAGCTATGTCAATTAACTAAGTCATTAGGTTTATATATAGCTATATGTCAGTGAGTTTGATTGTTGCGGTGCGCAGATTCTTCCTTGTCATATTTTGCTTTGAGCTACTGTTTCAGTTTGCCCTTTGGCCTATAACTTTTGGTTCTACCTTAACTTCATTGTACAAGCAATAAATCCGAGCTACCGGAGGATGAAAGTGATAGAGGTGATGTGAACAATCCTCGTACTCAAGGCAAGGAACCAGGATACGTTGACAAAGTAAGTAAATTTTGCTGTCTTTAGCTTAGGTATATATTCTCTGTTGTTTACTCACTCCTTTGCTTTCCAGTTGAAGGAAGAGCTTGAAATTAGAAAACAGATGAATTTGCTAGAACTCAATGATCTTGATGAGGAAACTCGAATTGAGTTGGAAGGATTCAGGACTGGAACATACCTACGACTGGAGATTCACAATGTTCCTTATGAGATGGTAGATTTCTTTGATCCTTGCCATCCAGTTCTGGTTGGAGGTATTGGTATCGGTGAGGATAATGTTGGATATATGCAGGTAAAACTACAACCATTTTTATATCTTCTGACCCAAAAGAAAGTGGATAAAGATTAAAGATGAATTGTCTCGTTTATTTAAAATTAGTTGAAGCGTGATTGTCTATTTAAACACTGCTTATTGTATCTTATGTTTCCTTGTCTTTAGGCCCGGTTGAAGAGACATAGGTGGCATAAAAAAGTACTAAAGACAAGAGATCCTATTATTGTGTCTATCGGATGGAGACGCTATCAAACTCTTCCTGTCTACGCTATTGAAGATCGTAATGGCAGACATCGAATGCTCAAGTATACTCCAGAACATATGCACTGCCTTGCTACTTTCTGGGGTCCTCTTGTCCCACCCAATACTGGTTTTGTCGCTTTCCAAAACCTGTCAAATAATCAGGTATGTGGATGCACTATGTTATCTGAGATTATGATCCGAATTACCGTGGAGTGTGTTTGAACTTTTGTGATAAGAGAATTTCTCTTAGTTAAAGCCGAGTGCATCTTCATTAAATGGGTAGTGAGAGGTTAAGGTGCGACTGACAAAAAGTGAACACTGATACGCATACGAAATGTGCGTTGCAAATTGAAACTTACATGTGTGACAAAAGATAAGATGCTTTCTCCCTCCTATAATTGTTGCCACAACCTAGAATGACTTTCCTCATGTAAATATGCTTCTATATCAGTCCATTCTGCTTTATTTATTTAGTGTTATTCATCCATTAGTGATAATTTTTTTTATGTTTTACAAACCCCTAATGGCCCACATATCATTAAAGGGGAATATATTGGTTGTTGTTCTGGTTAAATCTGCTGTATTCTTCTCGTGCTGAGTAGCTCTCCTGGTGTGTGCTTCAGGCAGGATTTAGAATAACAGCGACTTCTGTAGTTCTTGAGTTTAATCATCAGGCCCGTATTGTAAAGAAAATCAAGCTGGTTGGAACCCCATGCAAGATAAAGAAAAAGACTGCATTTATCAAAGACATGTTCACTTCTGACCTTGAAGTAGCTCGATATGAAGGTTCATCTGTCCGGACAGTTAGTGGCATTAGAGGAGAAGTGAAAAAGGTATGCTTTTTGATCTTCTTGTAATATCCCATCACTTAAGCTATACGGTAATCTACATTTGTTGGCTCTATAGTCTCTTTAACAATCTTCTTTTGTCAGGCTGGAAAAAACATGCTCGATAACAAGGCGGAAGAAGGGATTGCAAGGTGTACCTTTGAAGATCAGATCCATATGAGCGACATTGTCTTCTTAAGGGCTTGGACGGCAGTAGAAGTTCCACAATTTTACAATCCTCTAACAACGGCCTTGCAACCCCGCGATAAGACCTGGAAAGGGATGAAAACTTTTGGCGAACTCCGTAGAGAGCTAAACATTCCTATTCCAGTGAATAAGGATTCACTCTACAAGGTAAAGCCCATAACATGCAGTATCACTGTTAGAAAGGAACCAAGAAGCTCTGATTACCACTAATTCTCGTTTGTGTAACATTTGCAGCCAATCGAAAGGAAACCAAAGAAGTTCAATCCATTGGTGATTCCAAAGAAACTACAAGGAGCTTTACCGTTTGGATCGAAACCCAAAAATATACCAAAGCAAAAAAGACCAACATTAAAGGAGAAAAGAGCAGTTGTAATGGAACCAGAAGAACGTAAAGCTCATAAGCTCATCCAACATTACCAGCTGATGAATCATGATAAGGTAATGTTTAAAATCTCTATTAGCATATGCTATTTATGCCTAATCTTTTATTGATCTTTGTCTGACTTGATGAAAAAAATGCAGGTGAAGAAGAAAAAAGCAACTGAGCAAAAGAAGAGGAAAGTGTATGAGGCAGAGAAAGCTAAGAATGAGGAAATAAATAAGAAGCGAAGAAGAGAGGAAAGACGTGATAGATATCGCGAGGAAGATAAACAGAAGAAGAAGATGAGAAGAAGCCAAGATTAGTGATGATCAGATAGACACTAAAAGTTTTGTTTTTTTCATGGTTTTACTATGAAATTCTTCTTTCTCCTTTGATTCTAATTTCTGATTTATGTATCACAATTACGCAAAATTTTGCTGTAAACTTATCTCTTCGAATCACCAGAGATTATTAAGCTTTGTGCACCAACTAAGTGGTTCTTTAAACATTGGGTAATTTCTTTGAAATGTTGCCTTTGGTATTCCAGTTTTTTGTATTGTGAATATGATAGAAATAGAAGTTGCTATGGATTGTGTGGAGATCTTGAAAATGAAAATAATAATAAGTGAAGGGCTTGCTTTTCTCCCAAATATAGAAGATTTCGGGACAATGATGAGCTAAATTTGGTGTTTTTCATTCCACTTGATTCTCAAATCGTGGAACCACAACGCAGATTTCTTTGTTTGTAGTGGTTTCCTCAGTTTCATTAATAAAACATAAAGTTGAATAAAAAGGATGAATATTTGGACTCAAATTGAATTTTATTAACGTAGGTACTGAAAAGTAAGATTAAATTTTTGTTTGGGTTTTGGGGTTCTTTAAAGTTTTCAAATTTCAACTAAAACCCCTTCGTCTTCTACCTATAAACCCTGAACCCTCTTGTAATCCCTAAAATTCTTGCTATCGGTTGTACGATAGCTATGAACAAAAGAGTCGTAAGATGTCTTCTTTCTAGTTCATATCATCCTTTGATTCGTTTCTCCACCAATTTATTTCTTCTCGGCAGAGTTTCTACTTGTAGCCGTTATCTCACTACTAGGTTTATTTCTACTCCTCCGCCGGATGAAATGTATGGGTTCGACGATCCTTTCTCACCCAGTGAGTCGCCGAATGTGGTGGATTTGACTAAAGAGTACTCTTTTTTGCATGATTCTCTTGTGGACGCTGGACATGTTGATGTCCACCAAGTAGTGCCCATAACTCAATCCTCCATTGATGCCAGAGCCATTGCAGATGCTGTTTCTGGTAGTGACGATGTGCTTGGAAGCAAAACCCAGGAGTTTCTTAGGCAATTTAGAGAGAAACTTAGTGAAAGCTTGGTAATTGAGGTGTTGCGTTTGATAGAAAGACCGTCTACTGTTATCAGCTTTTTCGTTTGGGCAGGTAGGCAGATAGGTTATAAGCATACAGCACCTGTGTATAACGCTTTGGTAGACCTGATTGTGCGTGATAATGATGAAAAAGTTCCGGAAGAATTCTTGCAACAGATTAGAGACGATGATAAGGAAGTGCTTGGGGAATTTCTGAATGTGTTGATTAGGAAACATTGTAGGAATGGGTCGTTTAGCCGTGCACTTGAGGAGTTAGGGAGGCTGAAAATTTTTAGGTTTAGACCTTCAAGATCTACTTATAATTGTCTGATACAGGCATTTCTCAAGGCCGATCGTTTGGACTCTGCTTCTTTGGTTCATCGAGAAATGTCCCTTTCAAATCTTAGGATGGATGGGTATACTCTTACATGCTTTGCTCATTCCCTCTGTAAAATAGGAAAGTGGAGGGAAGCTCTAACATTGATGGAAACTGAAAATTTTGTGCCTGATACAGTGTTTTATACAAAACTTATATCTGGTCTGTGTGAAGCTTCGCTTTTTGAAGAGGCTATGGATTTCCTGAATAGGATGCGAGCTACTGCCTGCCTTCCAAATGTTGTAACATATTCAACTTTGCTGTGTGGATGTTTAAACAAAAAACAGCTGGGTAGGTGTAAAAGGGTGCTAAATATGATGATGATAGAAGGTTGTTATCCAAGTCCTAAGATTTTTAATTCTCTTGTACATGCTTATTGCACTTCCGGAGATCACTCGTATGCATACAAATTGCTTAAAAAAATGGTTAAATGTGGTCACGTGCCAGGATATGTTGTCTACAATATATTAATTGGGAGTATTTGTGGTGACAAAGACTCACTTAGTTGTGATCTATTAGAATTGGTTGAGAAAGCTTATAGCGAAATGCTTGCTACAGGGGTTGTTCTGAATAAGATTAATGTCAGCAGCTTCACACGGTGTCTTTGTGGTGCTGGGAAATATGAAAGGGCATTTAATGTTATCCGTGAAATGATTGGTCAGGGATTTATACCAGATAACAGTACCTACTCCAAAGTCCTTGGATATTTATGTAATGCTTCGAAAATGGAATTGGCGTTTCTTTTGTTTGGAGAAATGGAAAGGGGTGGCCTTGTTGCTGATGTCTACACGTATACTATTATGGTGGATAGTTTTTGTAAAGCTGGTCTAATTGAACAGGCTCGTAAGTGGTTCAATGAAATGAGAGAGGTTGGTTGTACACCTAACGTCGTCACATATACCGCTCTTATCCATGCTTATCTCAAGGTTAAGAAGGTCAGCTATGCAAATGAGCTATTTGAAACGATGCTGTCTGAAGGCTGTGTCCCCAATATTGTTACGTATTCTGCCTTAATTGATGGTCATTGTAAAGCTGGCCAATTGGAGAAAGCTTGCCAGATTTTTGAAAGAATGTGTGGCAGCAAAGATGTTCCTGATGTGGATATGTACTTCAAGCGGTATGATGACAACAGAGAGAGACCAAATGTAGTTACATATGGAGCTTTACTGGATGGTTTCTGCAAGTCGCATAAGGTCGAAGAAGCTCGCACATTGTTGGATGCTATGTCCATGGAAGGTTGTGAACCGAATGAGATTGTATATGATGCTCTTATTGATGGACTCTGTAAGGTTGGGAAACTAGACGAAGCACAAGAAGTGAAAACTGAGATGTCTGAGCATGGATTCCCTGCAACCTTATACACCTACAGTTCGCTAATTGATCGTTATTTTATAGTGAAGCGCCAAGATTTGGCCTCAAAAGTATTGTCTAAGATGCTTGAGAATTTCTGTGCGCCCAATGTGGTTATATACACTGAGATGATTGATGGCTTATGTAAGGTTGGTAAAGTTGATGAAGCTTATAAGCTGATGCAAATGATGGAAGAAAAAGGCTGTCAGCCAAACGTTGTGACATATACGGCAATGATTGATGGATTTGGAATGATTGGTAAATTGGAAACATGCCTGGAGCTCTTAGAGCGAATGGGTTCCAAAGGTGTTGCTCCAAATTTTGTTACTTATAGGGTCTTAATAGATCATTGTTGCAAAAATGGTGTACTGGATGTGGCCCACAATCTTCTAGAAGAAATGAAACAGACACATTGGCCTACACACACAGCAGGATATCATAAAGTCATTGAAGGATTTAATAAAGAGTTCATAGAGTCTCTTGGGCTTCTTGATGAGATAGGCAAGGATGATACTGCCCCGTTTCTTTCTGTATATAGGCTTTTGATTGATAATCTAATTAAAGCTCAAAGGCTTGAAATGGCTCTGAGGCTTCTGGAAGAGGTTGCAACCTTTTCAACCACGTTGGTTGACTACAGTAGCACATATAATTCGTTAATTGAAAGTCTTTGCCTTGCTAATAAAGTGGACAAGGCTTTTCAGTTGCTCGCAGAAATGACGAAGAAAGGTGTCATTCTGGAGATGCAAACATTCTGTAGTCTTATTAAGGGACTTTTTCGAAACAGCAAGATCAGGGAAGCTCTTTTGCTTCTAGATTTCATATCTCATATGGTTTGTCCTCTTTGACCTTTCTGAGTTTGAAAATTGCAGTAATTGTTTACATTATCAAGTTCTGTTTCCTTGCAATGTTCACTTGAATCTATGTATATTAATTAGAAAAATTATATAGGGCAGGGGGGGGGGGAGGTAGTTACTCGTGGAAGTCTATATCATTTACGTATTTATCTTCATCATTGTAATGCAAATTGGTATTTGTTTCTGGTATTTCATTGCTAAATTGCTTCTATTCTGCAGGAAATTCAGTGGATAGAAGAAAAGAAAGCATCTGATGGGGCCTAGGCACAATGATTTAAGATGTCTAGTTCTGATTTGTTCAGTTAGATAAGGCATCTGATGTTGACCGTCCTAGTCAAAACCTGAAAAATTCAAGGATGGAAAGCTGTGGATACCGGATTGGTAGCTATAGATAATAGCGCATCGGTTTTTTGGACCAAAATCCTTTGTAAGTTCATTGTTATATAAATCACATATTGTCAGAGTCTACTTAGATTCATGTCTTTTACGTATCAACTTGTGACATACATCTGTTTACGTATGCAGGCTCTGCTTTATACATAATTGTAAATTTATACTGCTAATGATTCTCAGTGGAGCAATGGACCTCATTTGAACACTCTACAACTGCATTAATGCTTTGTATAGGTAAGCATAACTTTGATAGAGTATGTCAGATCTGTACCAAAAGGCCAATAGGTTTCCTGTTTGATGAGTCAAGCCAATAGCTTCAACTCTTGAGTCCTTAATGAAATTACTCAAGGATTATTGGCAGCAGTCTCTCAGGTTCCCTATTGGAGCATATGAGGCATAAATGAGTAAACCCTTTGTAACTATAAAGAATCTTTTATTTGGAACTATCAGTGCTCTGTATTTTACAGTCTTAAGGCATTTCTTTTATTTCTAGTATTCCCACTTAGATTACTGTATTTGCTTCTGAGATGATATCAAACTCAGTTTCCTCCTTTGTTGTCCAAAAAGTTTGAGATGCTGCGTTTGCTGTTAGAAATATATTATAAGAACCTTTTCCTTACAGGTCAATTTTCAGTTAAAAGTATTTGAAAGATGGAATTCATAGTTGTTTTGTAATCGATTTATGCTATTTCTTGACTGGTGCACCCCTCGTCATATTGATGATGTTGTATCTTGAAAATAACCACCTTGCTTAGTTGAATAGTGTTACAGAGTTCATGCTTTGTATTGAGAGTTATTATCGTGTATCATTTGCTAACTTAGCATTAACATGTTTCAGTTGTTGCCGAGCGTGGGTATTGAAGCTTTCAAACATCCATGGACTTGTAACACGGACACACATGAAAGGGACCATGAAGTTGTCGAAGCATTGTCAAACTATCTGGATTAATCTCTACCTTGGTGGATACAGCCCTGTCCGACGACACAAGGTAAGTAGATTGGCACACTCATCCTTTTGTTGGTGTCATCTGAGAAGACCGTCCAATATAGAGGTAGAATATGGTCATAAAAATCATCATCAGCTTCTGCAATTCTTGTCTGGGTCATAACCAGAAGCTGGTTTTTGCTTGACACCTGATGAATAAAGCTATGAGATATATCATGCGCCTGAAGTCAGAGCTCGTCGTTTGTACAGAAATGGGTTACTGAGATTATTTATAGTGGCAATGGCCTTTAACTGTACAGAGTTGAGAGAAACAGATATCTTCCTAAAGAAAAATCCATATAATATTCCAAATATGTGATTTGAAGAATAAACAGAGCTTGTAAGGGCTAATAGATAATTTCAGCAAAAACTTATAAATAAAATTCAAATTAGCCTTTTTTATTAGTCTTTCAAATCTCATCTTATACAATGCCCAACTTGGTAAAGACTCGAGTCAAGTTTAAATCAATGACGGTTGACCGGAAAATAAGAAGAAAAATTGGCAACTAGTTAAAGTTTTTTGGTGGTATCTTTAGTTGGCGATAAGGTTTGCATATCTGGAAATTGATTAAGTAAAGATTATTAAATATAATTAAACAAAATGATTAGTAAACAACAAAGCAAAATGAGAGGAGAGTCAAGTGATTCAGTTCAATTAAAGCAAAAGGCCAAAGAGAAGAAAGGATTTTTAGATACAAAATAACGCTAAAGCTCATAACTTTGCTTTTATTTTGGCCATTTGCTACTACTCTCTCTTTCTGTCTCCTTCGTCTCCATCAAGCAACCCCTTTCCCTCTATCTCTCTCTCATCAACGCAGAGGAGACGATCGTACGCGTCGAACCCTAGAGAGATTGAGAGCGGTTGCGAGTTTCTTGGTGTCGCGGAGAGATTACTCTGGTAAGGAATTCTCTTTTTCGTTTCTTTTGTTTGTTTGTTTGTGTCTGAATTTGGATTTCCTATAAACGCTGTAGGGATTCTGGGGCCTTTTGATCTTTACAATTTCAAATTTATCCATTCGATTTCGTTTCTGCTTTTTGTGGGTATAAATGGGCAGATTTCTCATCTGTTTTTGTATTTAATCTGATTTCTAAATGTTGAGTCTTTTGGATTGTAAATTGATCCCCGATTTTATTGTTGTGACTGTATTTGGGGGCAAGAGGAGGTTATTTTCCTTTTTATTTTCTTGTATATGCATGTAGGATTCATGGTCTGGTCATAAACAAACGTTCTCAATGTAGTGGATGTTGGATCATGTGTCTTTTCCTGATTAAGAATTGTGATTTGTGAGAACTTGGAAGTACATGTTTTTTCAATCAAATTTCCATCAAGATGAAAATTTGATATTTGTTTAACATGTTGGTACTGTGTAGAATTAAAATCAATTTTAACCACTCTGCTTTGTCTATTTGCCTCGCCTTGCATTAGTAAGACCCCTCCCTCGATTTGCATTAGTAAGAATGTTGCCTCCTGGTGTGGGTGCTCAAGCTATCAATTATCAGTCTCAAGAAAGCTGCGTGTTTTTAAGCTTATCCTATGTATTTGGTTGTTAGGTCTATATGTTTCTGTTAGGGATTTATTGGGTAGCGAGCTGGTAGAAGATAAACTTTTTTGGCTCACACACCTGATTGATATCTTTTTTTTGCATCAATATTCAGTTACTTAATATATTTCAGGAGCCAAGGGTTGTTGACCATCTATTTTCGAAGAAGTGAACAAGGATGCGCAAATGGATCTGTTGTACATGTCAGATAGAAGACTCAAATGAAGAGCAACAACTGAAAAGTTCGCAGCAGCAATCTGATGGTATTTTATTTAGATGCCACCTCGTAGTTGAACTATTCTAATTATGTATGTTATGGTAGTTGTTTGTGGCATATGTTCTAGTGGTAGTGTTGGCGTTCTAGATACTTCCATGCCGACCTTTGTATGGCAGTTATCATTTTCCAACTGAGGGAACTGAGTTAACAGTTGGTCGAAACTTTGAACATTTAATGACTTCGTATTAAGAAGGTTATTTTCTGCTTTTGCTTATTGTGTTGAGTGTTCATGTATGTAGCAAATCATAAAAATCCAAAACCAGCAGCTGTTGCCAAACATGAGGAGAAGAAGGAAGTTCTTCCTATCGAGGTTCCTACCTTGTCCTTGGATGAGGTGAAGGAAAAGACTGAAAATTTTGGATCAAAAGCACTGATTGGTGAAGGATCTTACGGGAGAGTTTATTATGCGACCCTGAATGGTGGTATAGCAGTTGCTCTGAAGAAATTAGATGTTGCGCCTGAAGCTGAATCAGATGCCGAATTCTTGAGTCAGGTTATGAATCTTATTCAACCGTGTTCATTCTCTCTTAATCCACTTGCTTTGTTAGGAGATGAGATGAGTACCAGTATCCATGCTTTTCTCCCCCCCGGAGCTTGTGTTTACATCCTCTTTTAAAACTTGTCATACTAATAGTTTTCTCTACCTTAGGTTTCCATGGTTTCTAGACTGAAGCATGAGAATCTCATTCAATTGCGTGGTTATTGTATTGATGGAAACCTCCGTGTCCTTGCATATGAATTTGCAACAATGGGCTCATTGCATGACATCTTGCATGGTAAGATAAGCTTCTTGGACCTGGAGAGCTTCGTCAATTCTCTTGTTAAAATTTCCCCGGTTTGACTAAAAGTATTTGAGACAAATGAAATTTTTTCTGTGTAATTGGTTGCGATCACAGGTAGAAAGGGAGTTCAAGGGGCACAGCCAGGTCCAACACTTGACTGGATAACGAGGGTAAAAATAGCAGTTGAGGCAGCAAGGGGTTTGGAATACCTTCATGAGAAGTCTCAACCTCCTGTAATCCACAGAGACATAAGATCCAGCAATGTCCTTCTTTTTGAAGATTACAAAGCAAAGATTGCTGATTTCAATCTGTCAAATCAAGCACCTGATAATGCTGCTCGTCTTCACTCGACAAGAGTCTTGGGAACTTTTGGTTATCATGCTCCAGAGTAATGTTTCTTAAACCCTTTTTGTTTTCTGTGCGTATGGAAATGCATCATAACCAGCTAAATGTTAATTTCCCCATATGCAGATATGCAATGACTGGACAGTTGACTCAGAAGAGTGATGTGTACAGCTTTGGGGTTGTTCTTCTAGAACTTCTTACAGGGAGGAAACCAGTGGATCATACAATGCCTCGGGGTCAACAAAGTCTTGTAACCTGGGTGAGTTTACATACGTTCTGGACCAAAAGTCTTCTTATTTCTTATAGCTTAACTTTACAATTCCATGTTATTTGCTCTGCTAAGGCGACACCAAGACTCAGTGAAGATAAAGTCAAACAGTGCATTGATCCAAAGCTAAAAGTCGATTACCCTTCAAAAGCAGTCGCTAAGGTACCTCTTTCCAAACCGTGTACATCTAAAAGGAGTGAAAATTAGATCACAAATTAAAGTATTCGAGAGTACAAATAATCTGTTTTTGTGGCAATGCAGCTAGCAGCTGTGGCAGCATTGTGTGTGCAATACGAAGCTGAGTTTAGGCCAAATATGAGCATAGTTGTGAAGGCGTTACAGCCACTCCTCAAAACTCCAGCTCCAGCACCAGCACCAGCAACCGAATCTTGAAACTTAAAACCCTTTCACAACAACTATCAGAATCTACTTAGTAGCATTACCATATATGATAATGAGGTTGGTTTTGGAAGAGATAACTAAAGACGATTTTATGTTTCATTTGATGATTGGTTTTGCACACAGTTTTGTTGTGCTAGGATGAGAGATATACTGGCCAGTTTATTAACCATGAGAATTAAACCGAACCGATTTGTCCAAGTTCGGTTATGTATTATGAAATCGGGTCAATCAGAAATATCTTGGACAAGATTTCGGGTAAGAGTTTGGGTCGGTTCGATTCGTAAACCCGAACAGGTAACCGTGAACCAAAACTTTGGTTAACCTATTTTATTCTAAGTATGTGAATCGCCTCTTCTCTTCTCTTCTCCGAACCATACATCTTCTTCTCCATTCTAACTCGATTTCTCTGCTTCTTTTACTAAATCGTTCTTCAAATCTGTAAGTTTTTCTTCACTTCAAATCTCTAAGTTTTTAATAGAATTAGAAGTAGAATTTGATAGATTATGATAGAATTAGACATTTTACAGAACTAGAAGTAGATAATGATATATTATGATAGAATTACACAAATCGATTTTGGTTAAAAGATTTGATTTTTGTTAGAATATGATATAATTAGACAATTAGTAGTTAGACCATTTTGATAGACTGATAGGAATATAGAACATTAGAACTTGAACCATATTCGATTTTGGTTGGACCATTTAGACAAAATTCGCTTTTGGTAAGAATATTTGATAAAATTCGATTTTTTTTAGAATCTGATAGAATTAGTATTTGAGCCATCTGTAATTATTCATTTGGAATTGATATCTAATTTGAGTAATGGTTTTGTGTACAGATGGCTTGATGTTTTCATTGATCAAGATGAAGAAGTGTTAGGACCTAATGAAACTGAAAAGAGGAAGAAGGCAATAATTGGGAAATCAACGAGTGAGATGCCACCAAAACATAGGAAAAGACGTGTTTCTAGATCAGTTTTATGGGCACATTTCATTGAGAATGATAATACCGAAGGAGCAGTCAACAATTGTAGGTATTGTGGGCAAGAAATTGGATGTGACAACAGAAAAACCGGAACAACTCCTATGAAGAATCACCTGGAAATATGAAAGTTGTTCATGGCTTATAAAGAGAGTGGGTCTCAATCTGTTTTAGCGCCTGATAGTAGTGGTGTAGTCACAACCATGAAGTATGATAAAGATATGTTTAGGAGGTCAGTGAATGAGATGATTTTGCTGAATGAGCTCCTTTTTTGGTTTGTGGAATCACAGGGGTTTAGGAGATTCTGTTTCAATGTACTTCCAATGTACACAGTTCATTGTAGGAAGAGAACAACGACTGGCATTTTCTTAATGTACCAACATGAGAAAGCTATGCTGAAGAAGTTGTTTGGTTATGATAAGAAGAGAGTATCTCTCACCACTGATATACGGACAACTTCTACTACTTCATGGAGTTACATGGTGGTGACAACTCATTGGATTGATGCAAATTGGGTGTTGCAAAAAAGAATCATAAGCATTAAACCTATCACAACCCATAAGGGAAAAACTATTACCGAACAACTGAGTCAATGTCTAGAGGAGTGGGGAATTATGAGTATTTTTACAGTGACTGTTGATAATGCAATGACTAATGATAAAACATTAAGATTGTTGAACGATGTTTTGAGGCTGAAGTGTCCTCAATCATTAGTTAGAGAAGATGCACATCATCACATTCGTTGTTGTGCTCATATTCTGAATTTGATTGTGAGAGATGGTTTACCATCCGTGAATAAGAGTGTAGTTGCTATTAAGAATGAAGTGAAGTATGTGAGATCGTCTACACCAAGACTTGAATTATTTCAAAACCGAGTTCCGTTAGGGGAAGTAAGTAGAGGGAGTGTTACACTTGACTGTATTACAAGATGGAATTCCACATACCTTATGCTCACATCTGCTTTGAAATTTTGTGATGCATTTGAGAAGTTGTTTGAAGAATACAAGCTTTAGAATTCATATTTCAAGGAAATAGATGAGGATGGAGAAGAAAAGATTTGACCTCCAACTTCTGATAGTTGGAATGAAATTCAAATGTTGGTGAAGTTTCTAAGATTGTTTTTCAACTGCACTTTGGCATTTTGAGCCTCTAAGACAGTGACATCTTCACTTTGTTACAATGAGATAGTCATCATAGAGCAACATCTCATTGCATTAAGCTCCCACCAAGATGAGCTCATACGAACACAAGTATTAGCCATTAGGGCTAAGTTTGAGAAGTATTGGGATAGACTTCTCAACATGAATCCTTTAGTGATCATTGCAAGTGTCTTTGACCCAAGGAATAAGATGCAATTTGCATTTATTTGCTTTGACAAGTTGTATGGTAAAGACAGTGAAGACAGTAAATATCTTAGATCATCAATTAAGGCTATAATGAAGAATTTGTATGAAGAATATGTCTCTAAGCTGAGCACCTCCTCTCATGGTAGATCCAAAAGTGACGTAGGGGATTCTGAACAAGCAACTTATGATGTGCTTTTTGATTTGTCTGATGATGATGGGTATGATAGAGACGCTTTGTATGAAGAGATGGATAATGAAATTGCTAATGAGGAAGCTAGTAGTGAGCTAGACATATACCTGATGGAGAAAACTGTGCCACGTAAGAAAAATGTTTTGGGAATGGATTACGACGTGCTAGCATGGTGGAAGCGTAATAGTGTGAAGTTTCCTATATTATTCGAGCTTGCTAGGGATGTGCTTGTCATTCAAGTGTCTTCAGTTGCTTTTGAGTCCGCATTTAGTATAAGTGAAAGAATTTTGGACCCCTACAAAAGTTGCTTTACACCACATATGATTGAAACTTTGTTTTGTTTACAACAGTGGCTGAGAAACACAACAGATGCTGAAAAGATTGCAAACTTGGTTCAAATGGTTGACGAGTTGGAGTTCCATGACTAATTAGGTAATCAATTATGCTTTTGTATATATTTTTTTCTTATCTCATTTAATACATTTGGGTATAAGACTTAACAAAATTGAAGCTTATGAATATTTGTTTCTTTGTGCAGCTGCTCCTTTGGAATTAGAGAACAATGAGTAACTAGGTACACTTGATCTGTATTGAATCTGTTTTTGTATCTGTTTTGTGTAAGTTTTATACATGCTTTGAATATGATTTTTCACTAATTCACTAAGCTGGAATTGTACATGCTTTCTATTTGTTTTTGTGTCAGTTTCGTACATGCTTTGTATTTATTTTTGTGTCAGTTTTGGACATGCTTTGAATTTGATTTTATATCTTGTTTTGTGTTTGTTTTGTATATGTTTTGAATCTGTTTTTTCCTTAATTCACTAAGCTGAAATTGTATCCGTTTTCAGTGTTTTGTATAAGTTTTGAATTTGTTTTTCGACTAATTTTTGTCACTTTGTATCCTTTTTTTTTGCAGAGATCAGAGAATAGCATTGCCTAAGAATCAATCTATGTATCTCTCTTTCACTCCATCTAGTTTATATTTTATGTTATGTATCAAACCTGTTATGTGTTTATCTTGAACTTGGAACTTTTTATTTGTTTAGGACTTGATAATGAATTTTTAATGTTGTGGTTTGACTCATGTAAATCATTTGTTATGGTATGAATTTTTTAGTGATCGATTATTGTGTTTTATGGAATCAAATATTCAGTTTTTTAGATTTTTGCCTTGTAATTCAGGTTAATTCGACAATCACTATTACTACCTGATTATCCGATACCTGACCCAACCTGAAAAATTTGTTAAAATAGTTATTTTTGGAGATATTTCATAATTTTGTATTTACCCGATAACCAAATAACGCGACCCAACCCGAATTGAAATACACAAATTTGGAAGGTTATTTTGTATGTTAAATGTTAATGCAATATGCGAACGTCTGTCATATTTTCTGTAATGATCTGATTATGATTCCGTGGATATTGTGGTCCATTTGGAAAGCGAGGAATTGTCAAGTGATTCAAAGAACTCAACAAAACATGGAAGATATCCTCCGAACAGTGACACATGAGGTGGAGGATTGGAACAATTCCAACAAGGGGCTTGACATTCGCAACAGGAGAGTACAAGATAGGCATGACCTATCAAAGACAGAGCTAATGCATAAACACGAACATAAGGTATGCTGGAAAGTGGTATGGGATTCAACTCACAATTTACATGGGGCGGCATTCATTATTACCAAGAATGACAATACAACATGGCTCCACTCCCGGCACACAATTAGCAATGTGGCTTCATACATGAATTTAGCCTTCGAATGTATTTTTTGGGTCCTACAAGCACTGATACAAATTCAGTTGTTGCGGGTAACAGTGGAAGTCAACAACAAAACTATGTACAATATCTTATCCTCACCAGAGCTCTGGCCACGATATAGTTACTAGAACAAAAAGATACATGAGACTACTTCCAGGTTCACAGACATAATCTTCTTGAGCACACTACCTAAAGAGAACGGCAAGGTTGTGGCCATTGCGCGCAGTGTAGTTAAGGAGGGAGGTACACTGATTACATCACAAAGGGTGAACCCAGTTGGCTAACCCATATTCGAACTTGACTTAGTTTAATTCTCGTCTTTTCCCTTCTGTTACAACTAGAGTGAGAGCTAGTTGATTTTTCTTTGACTCTTGTTGGGACTCGAACCCACTTCTATGTATTCAAGTTTTTGCTAGGTATGAACTCTGTTTTTAAATCAATGATAAGCTATCTTCGTTGGGAAAAAAAAAAAAGTTGTCCTTGACCAAATAAATTAAATAAATATATTGATATTAATATGTTCGGCCCGCCAACATCCTACGTGTCCATCTCACCGTCTCGCAATACCCAAAACCTCTTCTTCTTCTTCTTCCACTTCGTATTTCAAAAACCAAAAGAAATCACCATCGCTCAAGCAAAACGTAATGGCCATGGCTACTCATTTCACCTTCCCTTTCAGCAATGTTGTTTTGGAAGGCTCTCGCGGAAGAGGAAGGTCCGTCCAGAAGCTGATCAGAGCTGCAGCCTCTGGAGATTCCGTGGCTCCGGCGACTTTGAATGACTCAAAAGTGAAACTTGGTGGCTCGGATTTGAAAGTGACGAAGCTTGGTATCGGAGTATGGTCATGGGGTGATAACAGCTATTGGAATGATTTCAGTTGGGATGGTCAGTTCTATTTTCACTTTCATCGGACTTTCTTATTGGATTTTTCTTCTCCTCTTTATGTGTCAAGGCAATGAAAGCTTTCTTTTTTCTGTTTCCTGTGATGCTAGATAGGAAATTGAAGGCTGCTAAAGGTGCTTTCGATATCAGTCTTGACAATGGTATAGACTTTTTTGATACTGCAGAAGTTTATGGTTCCAAGGTAAATATGAGAAAGCTGATTGCTTGTCGTAAAGTTGTTTGTTTTTGAAACTTAATGGAAATCTCACACCATCTTCTATAGTTTTCGTTGGGTGCTATGAGCTCTGAATCTCTTTTAGGAAGGTACACTATTATTTGATTTCTCATCAATGTACCAGTGTGCCACGATCCTCATAGATATTCCACCAGACTGTTATTGGTGATATTGTGAACAGATTCATTAGGGAGAGAAAAGAGAGAGATCCTGGAGCTGAGGTTTCAGTTGCAACAAAGTTTGCTGCATTGCCATGGCGATTGGGTCGTGAAAGTGTTATCATTGCCCTTAAAGATTCCCTTTCTCGTCTTGAGCTTTCATCTGTGGATCTTTACCAACTCCATTGGTATGTGTGTGGCCCGAATTCATATTGGAGTACACACTGTATGGGAATAATCTCACTATTTGCTTGATTAAATTTCAGGCCGGGACTATGGGGAAATGAAGGTTTTTCTCAAGAGCAGCATTCAAGCTACTGTGAATAGAAATCTTATCACTTTTGGTAATTATATCATACCCAATGACACGGTGAATTATGTTTTAGGATATCTCGATGGTCTTGGGGATGCGGTTGAACAAGGACTTGTGAAGGCTGTTGGTGTTTCTAACTACAGCGGTATCATTTCAGTCTGTTTATTAGATGATCAGGACTTGGAAGAAAAAGTTATTTAAAACAAGATGTGAAAGTTTTCCTTGTTGATAAAACGCTATCATATATCCTCCTCAATTATAAAGAAGATATAACCATTGGAAAGAGTTATGGGTTTGGTAACTTCATATGCACATCTTATGTTGTTTTATTGAACTTTCGAGTTTACTTACTGTTGTGGGTTGTGTGTTTTTAGAGAAGCGTCTACGTGATGCCTATGAGAGACTCAAAAAGAGAGGAATTCCTCTGGCCTCAAATCAAGTCAACTACAGTCTTATATACAGAGCTCCAGAGCAGACTGGTGTAAAGGCTGCTTGTGATGAGCTCGGAGTTACTTTAATTGCTTATTCCCCCATCGCTCAAGGTGTTTTGCCCTTCTCTTCTTTGCTTTGTGGTCATGTCCATCGTTCTCTTGACTTTCAGAAGGCTCTTGTAGTATCTACTAAAAACAATCTGTTTAATGAACATGGACTGTTTCCTTTTGTTTTCTCCAGGTGCTCTAACTGGTAAATACACCCCAGATAACCCACCCTCGGGTCCTCGGGGTAACATTTACACTCGTGAATTCTTAACAAAGGTATAGCTTTGACTGCATATATTAATGTTATCTACCACATGCTTATATGTATGCAAAACTATATATACATTCTATAACCTCGAATCCTCTAGGATACGGATTTTGAATTCGATAACTTTCACATCTTACTGTTTATAAACCTGTGGATATACTGCTGTAGTCTTCGTTTTAGTCAGTAAGTTCTGTTTTGAGAAAAATAATACCTTATTATACAGCACACACGCACGTATACAATCAATGTACCGCATAGAATATCAAAAGGTAGCATGATCCTGAAAGGTTTCTTCACTAATTTATGACTTATGACGTTTCAGCTTCAACCATTGTTGAATAGAATCAAACAAATAGGCGAAAACTACAGCAAAACTCCAACACAGGTTCTTTCTCTTTTCTTTATGCACTCTAATTTTCATTTTCACTGCCCAAAGTTATAGTCCAAAAAACGTAAAGAAAGATACATATGAGTAATTGTTTGATCCATGTTGAGCTATCCAAGTTGTACACCTTATGCGTGCTCAATCTGCTTTAGGTACTTGCAAAACTATTTTGTTTGATCAGTCATGTAAGTATTAATGCACACAAACACACACAGAGGTAAACATACGTTTGTATTTTTACTTTTCAATTTAAGCTCTCTCTAGAACTACACCATGTAAGACACAGCTGTTTACTTTGGACTTGAAAATTTTACAAGAGCACTTATCGATATTGAGGAATACAGCCTAGTTTGAAGTTCAGCTGACGTAAGGGTGCTGTGCACCTTTTTTTTGCATCAAATCATACACCTTTATTTTGTATTGTTGTGCTGTGCAGGTAGTATTAAATTGGTTGGTGGCACAGGGGAACGTGATACCCATCCCAGGAGCCAAAAACGCCGAACAGGCGAAAGAGTTTGCGGGAGCGATAGGTTGGAGTTTGACAGACGATGAAGTGGCTGAGCTACGGTCCATGGCCTCTGAGATAAAACCCGTTGTCGGTTTCCCTGTTGAGTATCTCTGAAGTATGACACTGTTAGTAGCAATTGTAAAGCTCAAAAGGTACAATATGAATTACAAGTAGCATATAAATGATGGTGAAGTGTTGTAATTTATAAAAGATAAAATCTCTTTGCCTCTTTGAGAATTTTATAGTAGTCAAACAAATGATGAAACAAAAAACGGGGGCCTTTGCCAATGGCTTTATACTCACACATCTCTAACTTTTCTGTCTTTTTTCCTCATTGTTAGAACTAGGAAATCCTTTTCATTGTTACCTCTTGTAATATCAGCTTCAAGCAGGCTTTCTTTAGTATCTTAGGGTTTTCAACGGTTTTGACTTAGTCTTAGCTTCTCCCTGAGTCAGTGTCTTTAATTCTACAAGAGATCTATTGAATAGAGATATATGAGAAACTTGGAAAACGAGTCTGTTAGGACAGGTACACAAGCGAAGCCGCGAAGGTAACATCATCTTGATAATTCTCAAAAGCTCAGTTTCATTTTCCTTTTTTTACAAGAGACAAATGAAGAAAGCAAGCATAGCATTGTTCTATTGTGTCGCTTTCACTCAAGCAACACTGAAAGAAGTGGCTGCGTTCTCGACAAATTTCCTGGCTCCCTTGAACCACCTCTTGTCTCCAGCTTGAGCTTTGCAGATGTAAAGCTTCCCTCCATTCACAGTGGCTGTGATCAGCTGGTGCTTTCCACCTTCGTCTCCATCAGCCGTTCTTGTCAACACCGACAAGTAATAGTATGGTTTCCCACCAACGTCCGCAGATGATGAATCCAAAATGTTTGCTGTTGCCACTGCATTGTTGTCAAAACCTCCCTACAAGAAACATCAGAATCACTCACAGTTAGGACCTCATAATCTAACTCCACATAAGGTAAATCGATTTTATACATCCTTCTTAATATATAAGCCTTGTAAAACTCATCCAAACTGTAGAGATCACTGCAGATTATCGGTTGGAAGAACGCTTTGAGCTTTGTTTATCGGTTTATTAACCGAGGGAGATTCTCTTTGGTGTTTGATTCTAATATTCTAAACTATCACCTTCAGGTTTCCTCTAACAAATGACAAATGGAAAGTTTACCTCAGAGGCAGTCTCACCGAAGTAAGCTTGTTTCCCTAGGAGGTAATTAACCTGTATAATCCCAAAATCGAATCACCATTCAGTCTCACAATTCATTTGATCAGTATCTCTGCAGATGATGGAGTAAGTAAAAGTAAAAACCTGAGAGAGGAATTCTTCGGGAGAACCGTAATCAGTAATGGACTTCTTGTCGGTAGGAGTGACCATGACATTGAGATTGCTAGTAGCATCGAAGTTGTCTTCGTACCTAAGAACTTGTCCTGGATACTCAATCTCTTTGCTTGGGTTCCATTTTGCTGGCACCTGCACTTTGAATCCATCTCCGTTATATGCCATGAAGTCTGTGTTTGCCTTTGGCTTCCCAAACACATTTGCTGCAACAAACCAAAGAAGGGAAAAAACCACAATATGTTTTCAAGATTCCTGATTGCTCTGAAAATGAAATGATCCAATGTTTTCGATCTTATTACATACCAGCTTCACCATAAGCAGCATCAGCGGGAGATACTTTGGAACCAACAGCAGCAGCACCGACGAGAAGTGTGAGAGCGAGACGACGAGAGACGGCGGAGTTGTCGTCTTCATGAGCCTGTTGAGCTTTACACACGATCTGAACAGGTTTGGAGAGTGACACGTAGCGTTGGGATGAGGAGGAAGATGATGATCGTGTGGCTGAAGAAGCCAATGCACTCTGGTGTAGGAAACACGCACTGTATGCCATTATCACTCTCCTTCTCTTTCTCTCTGTGGCGTCTCTATGGTTAAAAGTTATGAAAATGTTTTTTGAGGATTGTTGAGTGTGTTAATGTATGGAGATGAAATGAAGAGTGAAGCTGATTGGTTGGTTTAAGATATTGGAAGATCTCTCACTCAATGTCTTGATAAGGTTGTTAAGGTGTTGTAATGTGCCACGTGGCAGATACGCTTTGTTCTTGTTCCACGTCAGATTCATAAGCGTTAGATTTTGTGCACTAATGCCACTCCAAGGGTCCAATCTTCTACCTCTTGAGTCACTGCCGATTTAATTTAAAAGATTTTGCCTTCTTTCAACATATAAAGTACGTTACTATGAAATTAACATACATTAATTTTAATGGAAACATTATATTGGCTAAAAGTTCACATATCTAATAAACATACTCGTAGCTAACAAAATTGTTGAGATTTTCGAATCTGTTACAGCTCTGTAATGGTAATAGACATTTGAAGAAATCGTTTCATGACTGACTATGTTTGCACATCACTGCCATCTTGCTTAGCCATTGATGGAGCTTCTGTCAAAGTACTATTTAGGTCGGGCTGCTCAATCCCATTAGTGGAAGGCATGTTATCTTCCATGTTATTACCCAAATCGATGTTCTTAGCTAATTTTCGCTTTTTGGACCTTTTTTTCTGTTGCTTAGACACTGAAGCAACTTCCTCTGGAGCAGGGTTTGGGTCAAGCTGCTCATTCCCATTGGTGACATCAGACGGTTTCTTATCTTCCATGTTCTCAAAATTTAGGTTGTTGACTGATCTACGCCTTTTGGACTTTGATCGCTTTTTTTCTGGTTGCTTTGCCACTGAAACAGTTTCCATTGGAGCAGGGTTTGGGTTAGGTTGTTCATCCCGCTTAGCAAGATTGGAAGGCAAGCTTTCTTCCATGTTACCATAATCCGATTCGTTGGGTGGCTTAAGCTCATTCCCATAAGGAATTTCAGATGGTGTGTTCTCTTCCATGTTCCCTAAATCCAAGTTGTTAGTTGATAGTCGCCTTTTGGATCTCGATAGCTTCCGTTTTGGTTGTTTAGCTGCTGAAGCAGCTCCTAATGGAGTAGGGTTAGACTCTGTTTGCTCATTCCCATTAATCCGATCAGCCATTTTAGTATCCATGTTCTCCAAATCCAACTTGTTGGAGGACTTGGACTCTGTTCTCTCATCCCCCGTCGTCAGATCAGAAGGCTTGTTCTCTTCCGTGTTCCCCAAATCCAAGTTGATGACAGTTTGAGGCTCTGTTTGCTCATTCTCATTAGCCAGATCAGCAGGTGTGTCCTCTTCCATGTTCTTCAAATCCACGTTGTTAGCTAACTTCCGCCTTTTGGACCGTGACAGCCTCTTTTTCGGTTGCTTAGCCACTGCTGAAGGTTCCATCGGAGCAGTCTTAGGCTCGGTTTGTTCATTCCAACTAGCCATATCAGAAGGCATGTTATTTTTTATCATCTCCAAATCCATGTTGTTGACTGACTCGGACTCTGTTTGCTCATTCCCATCAGCCAGATCAGAAGGCTTGTTCTCTTTTATGTCCTCCATATCCAAGTTGCTAGCTGACTTGAACAATATATGCTCATTCCCATTGTTACTCAGATCAGATGGCTTGTTCTCTTTCGTGTTCCCCAAATCCAAGTTGATGACAGTTTTAGGCTCCATTTGCTCATTCCCATTACCCAGATCGGCAGGTGCATCCTCGTCCATGTTCTTCAAATCCACGTTGTTGGCGAATTTCCGCTTTTTGGACCTTGACAGCCTCTTTTTCGGTTGCTTAGCCACTGAAGCAGCTTCCATCGGAGCAATGTCAGGCTCAGTTTGCTCATTCGAATTAGCCAGACCAGAAGACATGTTATTTTTTATCATCTCCAAATCCATGTTGTGGACTGACTCGGACTCTGTTTGCACATTCCCATCACCGAGATCAGAAGGTTTGTTCTCTTTAATGTCCCCCATATCCAAGTTGCTAGCTGACTTGGGCGATATTTGCTCATTCCCAATATTACTCAGATCAGATGGCTTGTTCTCTTCCATGTTCCCCAAGTTCTCTTCAATATTCCCCAAATATACGTTGTCAACTGTCTTAAGTTTCTTGGAACTTGACTGCATCGGAACAGTGTTTGGGTCAGAATGCTCTTCCTCCTTATTATCCAATCCCAACTTGGCTGATTCGAGTTTTGACCCCATTGAAGTAGTGTTCTCATGTTCCCCACTGAAGTTAGTTGAAGTTAAGTCATCTCTGATACTCGATGCATCTACCACTGAAGCAACAGGTTTCACAGCTACAGTTTGACCCGAAGGTCGTGTGAGGCCATCATACGAGAGAATGCAAGCTATTGCATACATAGAAGCGCCAAGATGAGGTGGTAAATCTTCATTGGGATGTTTAACCTGCCAAATGCAAGGGAAAGGTTGAACAGAATGGCATTGCGAAAATAAAATAATGAATACACCAAAGTGGTTAGAACTTTGTACCTTGAACAAAATAGACGCCATTAGTCTCTCTCTCAAGATGTACATTTGAGCAATTTCAAAAGCTGTAATCTTGTAAGACAGCCACCGATCAACTACCACTTTTACTGAATTTTCCGGCGCAAGCATTATTTTCTCTCCAGGCCTCTCACCTGTTTTATCTATGTCCATCACATCTTCCTCGTCATCACACTCATCAGCGGCATAGCTCTCTGTAGGAGACACGGCAATCTCTCTTGAAAACAGTAATAAAGGTATAGTAGGAAGAAGAGTGCAGCTTCTTATGTGCACACCCCAATCTCCTCGAGTAATCTCATCAAAAACAATTAAAGCTTCATCGTATTTGCTACTAGACATGTTGACATTGTTTGATAGCGAGAGCACACGAACTTTGGTTCCAGTTATAGTCTCCACTACAGACCTTGTATTATTCTTGGAAAAAGGGCACATTCTTCCCACCATAGGGTAAAATCCAACTGCTACAACAGCACGAAGAATACCCGAATCATGAGCATTCAGGCTATAATTTGCGCCGCTAGGGATGAACCCATGTCTTTTAAGTTCTCCCTGAAGTTTGCTACGCATACGATCCAACATCCACATGGCAGTTGGGGAGATAAAGTACTTAGAACAAAACTCCTTACCTTGACCTCTTTCTTTTGCACTTTTCCAGCACTTAAAAGCCGCGACAATTGCAAGATGATCACTGTGATATCCATAAAGCGATGCCAGTTCCTGTTTTGCAGCAGCAGCTTTTTTTCTGTCACCTGGCAACATGGGCATGATAAAAGGATCCTTGGTGTCGGCAGCACATGCCAGAATAAGTGCTGGATCCAAACAGTTCACTAATACAGCGAAATAAAGCATCTTGCTAATCCGAGGATGCACCGGAAGCTGACCAAATTTCTGTCCAAGTTCTGTCAGCTCTTCTTGAGGTGTTAACGCTCCAATGTCTTTAAGGATGGCTAAGGCATTTGCAATACTTTGATCAACAGGTGGGTCCATCAATTTCTGAAGGAACTCATTTACATTGCAACTTGGATCCAGCATCTTCACCTGAAAATAGTATGGACATCAGTAAAAAATCAAGTACGCAAGAATCTCAAACAGGATATTATCATGCACAAATGACATTAAAAATCATAGAAAAATTCCAAGTTAGAAAGAACAGCACCTGCAAGCAGAGTTCATCTACTGGCATCCTCCTAACCTCAGGAACTCTATATTCGAGCAAAGAGGCTGCCCGAAGTTTAGAATATAAATGATAGCAAATGCCAGGTTGGCAACGGCCTGCTCGACCTTCCCTCTGTTTTGCATTTGCTTTTGATACCCAAGAAGATTGAAGCGTTGACAAATCATTATAAGGATCATAACTCTTTTCCTTCATCCGGCCACTATCTATCACATAAACCACATCATCGATAGTAACTGCTGATTCAGCAATATTTGTCGCAAGCACAATTTTGCGACAACCTTGAGGGGGGCGAATAAAAACTTTCCTCTGTTCCGCTGCTGGAACCTTTGAATGAAGACATAAAATGCAGAATTCAGCACTTTTAGCAAAAAAGGGTGTCGCACACAATTTCTCATTTGTTTTACGTATTTCCTCCCACCCAGGTAGAAAAACAAGAATGGCACCGACTTCTGAATCGCTGCATATTTTCTTCATTAATTTCACTAAAAGACCCACATCTACTTCATCTGTTTTGCCAGTCGCCAGATAGTTATCAAGCACGTCTTGTGCTTGCTGAGAATTGGACTGGATGTTACCCGTATGTTCCCTGATTATTTGAGCAGTTTCATATTGGTTCTCTTTTTCAGCCAATTCTAATGCTGTTATACCTTCTTTAGACTTCAATGTACAGTCAGTGCGGCCAAATGAGAGGAGCTTGCACACATAGCTAACTTTTCCCTTTCCAGCAAAGACCATAAGTGGTGTTAGCCCTGTCCTTGATTCTTGGTAATTGTAAACCACATGACCTCCTGAGAAAACTAAATCTGAGAGAGCTTTAAAGTCATCATTTGTCCATGCCAAGTTGATTGCTTCATCTAAAACAACTTTTTCTTCATCTTTCAAATCACGCTTGCCACCTGGTATGTTTGAGTTGGCAGAAAGTAGATGATTATTCTCGTCTGATTGCAGGACAGAAAGCGCATCCTCCAGAAAAAAGGTTCTCACCTGTAGATACAGACGCAAGAATATTGGTTTCCAATACACTGAGATGAAGTAGTGAGTTTTAGAGAGAGATAGGTAGAGAGAGATAGGCAGAGAGAGAGAGGAATTAACTGGATAAGTGAATCCAGGCACCCTGACAACTGGGCAACCTCCGAAATATCCGGAAAACCTCTCAGCATCAAGAGTAGCACTCATTAGTATCTGTTACCAGAAGATAATTTATTCTTATATTGTAAATGTATCATAGCAATGGAAAACGATGACAAGCATAACATAATATAACCAACCAGTCGGATATGAGGATTAAAAGGAAGTAAGTCCCTGCAAATAAACAAAAAAACCACAAATTGAACCTGAAATCTGCCATTCACACAAAGAATAGGAAATATCTCCTGGTAGTTATCGTTTTCATCGCATAGCTTCATATAAAGAATTCGGCTACAAGTGTACAAGTATAGCAGTTTTTTTCCACCATGTCGATTTGACTTTTTTGGTTCACTTTGACGAGCTGAGAGCCTCAGTGTCCAAGAAGGCTAGAGAGTGTACCTTAAAATCGCCAACATGAAATCAGAGTAGCAGTCCCTTTCATGGATTTCATCCTACAACGTGAGAGACAAATCAATGACCAAAAGAAACAACTATAAGATCAATTTACAGGCAAAGAGCACATAGAAGAGAGCCTAAGATAACGAACACAAACGTGATCGTTCAAAATAAAATTGTGATTATACAGTTATAATTTTACTCTTGCCAGTGGAACCACTGCAGTGTACGAGAAAGCATACTTAATAAACACATGAAAAACATATCACGAATCAGATAAAAATTGAGTTACCACTATAATGTGAGTTATTTCAGAAACACAACTGTTAGCGCCTTTGCCTATAAGCACCCTCAGAAGAATGCCATTCGTGCAGAAAACAACTGACGACCATTTTCCACCTTCACTTTGCAGCCGCACCTAGATTTGTATCATAATTCAATGATATATTCAGAGAATTTTTTTCCCTGTAGCCCTGAGAACTTGTGTCTATCATATGGATAAGTATGTCTAACAACAGAGATCCCTTACCTTGTAGCCCACATTGTCCCCTATAATTTCACCTCTTTCCCAAGCTATTCGTTCAGAAACTTCCAGAAAAGAAAGAAGGCATTAACCAAGGAGTTAGCAGCTTATACAGCACGCATTTGAATTACAAAGATGAAAAGCTTGTATCAGATAGATACTAACCTGAAATAGCTGAGATACGACGTGGCTGGGTGCAGATGATTTTGCAAGCTTCTCTCTTACTACCCCACATATGATCTAGAAGATATTGAGGCACCTGAGGAACTCACAAATGTGGAAAAAAAAACGAAACTACTGTTTGAAACTGAAAACAATTCATAAATATTAAGTGATAAGGTGAGACCATATACAAGCACACAAACCCTCCACCACTTATTAACTAGAACATTTTTTACAATGCAAAATTATCACATAGCTTTAGACATGAAAACTGACAAGCTGAACCTAGAAAGCCAAAACCTGAGATGAATAACTACAGTTGACTCCGCCAGAAGAAAACAATACAGAAAAAAAGAGCAACAGTGAAAAAATTTGACCTTTGATTCCAGTGAACTACAAACAACAAGAGGAAAGACGCACCTGAGTAGTCTTCCCACAACCAGTTTCACCAGCAATAAGAACAACCTGCATTTAGAAAAAGAATAAATATAGACTCTTTCAAAATCAGCGAACCCCATTGAAAACACAACTATGAAATTCACGTCCTGAACCTTAATATAGAGAAACAAATAAAAATCTAACGACCAATATAACCTGATTGGATTCCACTGCAGATATAATGGCATCACGAAAAGATGTTATGGGAAGCTTTGATCGTGCTTCAAAGATCTGTAACATCATTTGAATACAAGAATTTTTCATTCACTCAAGAATCCATGCTTTCTTATGAAACTGATTTCTGTATAGAGAATATGACAAACATTGAAACCACATTAACTGCTAACCTGTCGAAACTTGTTATCATTTTCCACTCTAGAACTCAGGGATGCCACTTTTTTTTCGATAACTTTTTTTCCCATCTCAGGCTTGAGGAAGAAGTCATCTTTATGTCTCTTGTGGACTGTTCCAGTAGTATATATGCCCAATGATGTCCCTGTAGTATCTCCTTGACAAGGAGGATAGCGAGTAAATAACTCGTGCAGAACAGCTTTTGCCTCTGGTGGAAATGACACACATTTGAGCTTCACTTCATCTGATTTCTTCGTTCCGTTCGCTACTCCGTTCCCCAACACACATTTGACCTTCGCTTGAAATGATTCCTTGGCGTCTTTTTTTTTTATAGAAAGACGCCGTTGATCCCCATTCCTACACAGAATCCAAGAAATCAGAAATTAGGGCTCTCTAAAGTAGTAGCAATCCAAATCTGCATAACTCCCAAACGTCAAGCAATAGTACACTAAGCTGTCACTTACCCGTGACTTTTTGATCCGAGTCCCCTCCGTCGGCACATCTGATGAATTGTGCCACGTTCTCTATTTGAAAGATGCTCCTCAAAGACATAAACTATACAAGAGAAGCCAACATAATTTCATTCAATCAAAAAAAAAAAAAACACAACATTCGGAAAGAAATCATCAAAGCTAATAAATAACTAAAAAATCTATCGCAAGTAAACAGTATCGGAATTCATCTGAGGATTAGCAGAAGATACATATCTAAGAACAAAGGAAGAAACGCGAACTCACTCTCGTTGCCGGAGGCGCAAAATTGATTAAGGAGCTTCTTGGCCCACTTCTCAGTAGTTTTGCAGAAGCTAGGTTTCTTTGGATTCGTATTCTTATTCTTCTTCCTCTTCACCATCGTTTTTAAGGAGTGTTTCTGTCTCTCTGAATGAGCAGAGAGAGTGTGGCGGCTTCTGACTCTATGTAAGCTTACAGAGAGGCGCTCGTTGCTGACTTCCGGTTTTGCTCTCCGCCTCCTTCCTTGCCCTATTTCCTTTATTTATTTATTCTTTTCAAGCTTTTTACGAAACACTCTTTACTGGACAGCTCGGAGTCTTTTCGGCCTTTTTGGACTTTTGGGCCTTTCAGGCAATTTGGGCTAATTTTATGGAAAGAACAAAACAGTGACCTGAAAGACCTACACGCACCTGATTCATTCCCCTCCCACCCGTTGGTTTCAAATTTCAAAAAACGTTCTATCTGTTTCTCTCTCATTTTCTGCGTGTTTCTCGGGAAAATCTTCCACTCCTGATTGAAAAAGACCAGTAGGTTTTGTCCATCACTGTTTCGCCCTTCAAGAAATCAAATGATATGAGATGCTTGTTGATGAAGCGGAACCTAAGTCTCATGTGCAGATCCGTGCTTAGATTTATCGATTTATCAGTTTGTAGAGTCATGGCTTGCTTTCTCGACTGCTTCCGACCCAGAGAAAATCGGGCTACTAGTAATCTCGTCTCTCACTCTTTACTCGCCAATTCCAGAGTAAGTCTTTCGCTTCTCTTGCTTTTTTGTATCTTTTTCTTTGCATGATCGTGTCCAATTTGGTGTTAATCTAGCTGCCCCGATGATCGTAGAATAAATATATCCTTCTCTGTTAGATGGCAATGCCCTGCTTGATCTTTCAGCTGGATTTGTGTATGAAGCCTGTAATCTGTTGCTTCTTATGCCTATTGCTCTCGTTTCTTTTGATTTTCTTGATCATAATCATATGATCTGACCCAGAATTTCTTCTCTCTAACATATTTTCTTTCTTAATTATCTTCAGAAAGATCAGGGCTCGCAAAATGATTTTTTAGCTTTGTTTCTGTCTGAAGGTAAATCCCTTTTTGATATTAAATCAGGAATAGGGATGATTGATCTGTATCATTCTTGCTAATAGATAAGGTTTTTGTACTTGATTTGCTACGGAAAGCAGCATCTTCACCTTGCCTTGACAAAAAAAGATTTGCTATGGATTCTATGCATATTGACAAAGGCTTAAGGGATGAGGTATGATTATGTGAAGCATTGCGTCTAATAATGTTTATTGCCAGTTTTATGTTTACCACAGTTCTTCTTTAAGTTATGCCCTATGTTTTTGTCACTGAGGTAGTGTGTAGTTTGGATTCTATAAGGATGGTGCTATAAATTGTAGAGCCTTTAGCTTTCTTTTCTCATCTTTTTTCTATTTTCCCCCTCTGCTTTCTCTTAATCCAGTGTTGAGTTTTCATATATACCTGAATGCAGATGACATCTGCCTAGGTCTCTGTATAAATTTGCTTCCTTACTAGAATGCAGGAGTTCTATTTCAGCAATTCTCTGTATTGTGGAAACTCTTCTAAAACACAGAGCGCGTTCTTTGCATATTAATGGAATCTGATAGTTCCTTCAAGAGTTCATATTGAGAATCTAACGCTTTTTTTTTTACTTGTAAATCATAGGCGCGGTTTCTTAAAGCTTGTGGTACTATACCGGAAACACCTTTTGAAATTAGGAAAGGTTCTCAAAAACTAAGCAGTCCTCAACATTCTGGAACTTCCCATTATCTCTCATGGATTTCCAGTAACTCCGCGATGGGGTTTCATTCGGCTGAATCCCCAACTCCCGTGAAAGCTTGTGAAGAGTTGGGAAGACCATCATTTACTTCAGAGCAAACAGCTAGCAGGTACTTTGTGTTATAAACATCTGTTCTTACCCCTCTGTGAATAAATTATGCATTTTGCCTCCTCCTGCTACTATTCATAGGATTAGCATGCTCTCTTAATAGAAGTGGTGTGGTTTCTATTCTACCATTATTCTCATATCTTATTAGAACTTAAAAGGGATTTATGAATCTGTAATTCACTTTGCTCTTGTTTCATATTAGTTGCATAATAGATGTCGCGGACTGCACAAGGATCTCTTCTGCTTCTGGTGATAGTACAGAAGTAGAAAGCATTGGCACTGCGATCAAGGGTGAGTTGGATAAAAGTGGCAGGCCAACGCTCACAGCTGGAAAGAATAAGTCTGTCAGGTTTGATTGCGATCTTGATCAATCTCACTCTTCTAATTCTTCCGACAATAGCAGCTCAAGAAAACCTGAGATGGGTGGCAAAATTAGTTTTACACTGAGCTCACCTAATCCAACCCCCTTGAAGCTATCTGATGAGATGCAGACTCCTGGAACCATATATCCTGCAAACATGGAATCGGCAGGAAGGCAGAGGCCTAGAATCAGATCACAGTTTGTGCATTCGGTTTCCAATCTAATGGAAAACGCACCTCTATATAAAGTCCACAAGGATTCACATGGGAGCCTAGAACAAGCTAAATTGCAGGTTCACAAACAGCAGATAGAGGGTGAAAATCCCTCTTCAGCAGCTTATGGCGAAACGACGGAAGAAAGCTCAGATAAGAAATTGTCAAACATGGAGGACAGTTTTTCTCCTTGGCTAAACCGGATCAGCGAAGACAGTAACGAAGTTGCAGTTTCAAACGATAGAACACCAGGACTGGCCGCCATAACCCCAGGTGACAGGCCAATTATAGGATTGGTTGCTTCTCAGTGGATCAACGATGAGCAAACTGAGATTTCACCCAAATTGTGGGATGGAAATGGGATTCCAAATTCGACAACCAAATACAAGGAGGTAATATTCCTTGCCTTTCATCTCCACCTTTTAGGCTATTTCATGCCCTCTTATATTCCGAAACTCTACACTTTATGAGTTACGTTGTCCATACCTATGCAGGATCAAAAAGTGAGTTGGCATGCAACACCATTTGAGGTGAGATTGGAGAAGGCACTTTCAGAAGAAGGCGGTCAGAATTTATTTCCTCAAAGGTATTGAACAATATACCCAAAGAGAGGCAATGAAAATTACGAAAGCAACTCCTCATAATTGTCTATTATACAGAAAACTGGAAGTAATGATGGAAGAGGCTGAAGGAGACATAGACATATCACCGCTGCATCATTCAGTGCAACCAAACTCAGTAGTTTCCTTCTGAAAGTCGTCTTGGCTTTCGTACAGAGCAGTATTACTTACATATGGAAATCATGACTCATGAGCAAATGAAATACTTTTGGTTCTGGCTTTGTTAAGGAGCTTACAAATTAAAGAATAAAGTATAAATAGTGATGTTTGTGAACATCTTGAGAATTCTCTCCACCAGGCAAGGCACTCTTTTGATATTTTTCTTGAGTAATATTAATCTGCAACTGCAATATACATATACTCTCATGTTGTTATGTCTGATAAAGTAGTAGCTCACAATGTTTATATTCTAAAATGGAGCAAAGCAGAGGTTTTGTTAAGTCCTTTGGCATAGAAGGAAGCAGTATAGTCTCGAACAGTGGTTTCTCTGTACTTTGGAGGGCTTACTTCAGACACAAGCTCTTTAATGGATCCATATAATGTAGGATTTGGAGTCATGAAGGTGGTGAAGAAACAGGTGATGGAGACTCGAGCTCTTGTAGAGCTGTTAGCATACTCTATGCTCCGAACTGACGAACTTGGCATTTGAAATAAGCTGCATAAAAAACACAAAAACCCAAAAGAAGAACTTTGAAGCAAGAGAGAAGATGTATTGCTTAAGAAAATTTAGCGGTATATAAAATTTTGAGCAAAAAATACATTGCTTGTGCAAACTTGCCTGTAGAAGATCACCGATGTTGATGGTGAGAGCTCCAGGAACATGAGGAACATCGAACCAGTACCCTTCATGAAGAACCTGAAGCCCTTTGATCTCATCTGGAAGGACGGTAAGAAAAGAGTTGTCGGCGTGTTGACTTGTGCCTAAAGTTAGATCAGGCTCTGGACATGGTGGGTAGTAATGGCTAAGCATGAACATACTCGAAGAACAATCCATGTCTTTGAGGTGATTAGGGTTTAATCCTAAAGCTTCTGATAAAAGCTGGAAGAGAAATTCACCCAATTTCATCACCTGCTCTGTATATTCTACCATGACATCCCTGAAACAGTTTACCATATGAATTGACAGATTACAAAATTCAAAACATGTTACAAGCAGTGGAGTCATCATCCTACCTACAAATCTCTGGAAGATCTTCTGTTGGAGGATCTGGAGCCATTTTGCAAGCAACTGTGTCTCTCCAATTTGCTGCTTGAGAACTATAGAGATCAAAATTACTTGAATACTGAAACTTTCTAGTTAAATCACGACAATATAACTCTTTCTTCATTTCTGGAGATTGCTCATGAAACCCACGAACTCCATCTTTCATCTTCTCAAGTAGATCGAGTGAAACTCCATGGTTAATCACCTGGAAGAAACCCCACTTCTCTGATGCTTCTTTAATCCTTTCAATCGCGTTTTTGCGCTTAATCACGTCCTTGAAATCCCTCGCTTCGAGATCGATCGTTGGGATTGTCGTGAGATGTTCCAAGTCTGATGAAAGTGGTTTAGGGTTTGCTAATTTGGCAGATGGGTGATGGAATATGCGTGGAATCTTTGATATTCCGGTGTCGACGAGTCCTTTCACACCAGTCTTCGTTTCATCGAAAGCTTTAAGCTCGCTGATACGATCATATGAAGAAGCAACCTTGGTCGTTTCCATGGTTTTTTGTTTATCAGAAAAACAGAACAATCTGATAAATTCATACTTAACACGATAACCCAGTTGACAAAATTGAAACTTTTTTTTCCGGGTTTGAAGATGAGACAAGTTGCTACAGCAAAACATTAATTATAGATAAGGTGCACAGAAAAAAGACAACGGCTTGACACTTGACAGTGACTAGTGCAGACAAGTCTTTTAGAAGACAAAATGTTATTACATAACATAAAATAATAATGTCTTCACACGCATCTTTATTACACAAAGTGATACAGTATATATGGTCTCTCAGATCTTAAGATGGAGTAATCCAGAGGTACCATCGAATCCTTTGGATCTGTAGAACTTAGCATACTCTGTAATGGTGGTGTCTCTATATTTGGGAGGGTTTTGGTCAGTCAAAAGCTCTTTGATTGGTCCGTAAACTCGAGGATTCGCCATCAAATACGAAATGAAGAAACACGCCACTGAAATTCGTGGTCCAGCTCCATTCGCTAAAACCCTATGCTCCACGCTTATGAACTTGTCGTTTGTTACGAGCTGTAGGATGTTTTCAATAAGGATAGTCAAAATCAAATCAGATTTAGTATTAGTCCACAGATAATACCAATTATCAAAAACCTAACCTGAAGAAGATCTCCAACGTTAATTACAAGAGCTCCAGGAACAGGAGGAACATCAACCCAGTATTGGTCATGGAGAACTTGAAGACCTCCAATATGGTCTTGAAGAACAAGAATAAGAAAATAATTGTCTGAGTGTTTGGTTAGACGTAAAGTAAGGTCTGGTTGGGGACATGGTGGGTAGTAATGGCCGAGTAACAACAATGAGTTGGTGCAATCCATGTCCTTGAGGTGATTAGTGTTTAACCAATCCATGTACTGGTGAAGAGCAATTTACCCAATTTCATCACTTCTTTTGAGTACTCACTCATCACCTCCCTGACAAAATTGTTGGTGTTTATTCACCAAAACACACCTCTTTGTGTTTGTATCGGTGTCATGTGTTTGTAATAAACACATCTCTTCCTCTCTTCTAATTGATAAACCGAAAATGTGCTTGTGAAACAAGGCATCCTTTCATTGAAATAAGACACATCCATTAACAAGCATCGATTAAAAAATGTTAAATATAGAGGAAGAGGAACAGAGCAAGATACGAAAAAATAGAGGGTAAGAGTGAGAAGAAGAAAAACACAAAGTCGAGAGAAGAGAACAAGTTATAATCCAAAAATTTCTCAACATAAAACATTAGAGACATTTTTGAATAGAGAGGTTCGACTCAAATTACACTACCAAGTATTAGTTTGGGACTGATTGGGTTTGAATATGGGTGGGATAGAATCCAAAATCCATGGATATCTATTTCGACCCGAATAGTATCCGAACCCGAAAATTTATAAAGTTTTCTTTTTTGAATTTTTTCACAAATTCATGTAATTTAGATAGAAATACCCCTCAACTTGGATCCAAAACAAACCCAAAACTTTCCGGTTCTTGATCAGTTTTTCATATATGGACTCGAATCAACCCGAAGTTACATAAACCTGAACCAAACCGACCCGTAATATGTTTTGGTTCCTATATAGGTCTAAAATGTCTAAATCCGACCCAAAAACTGAAATGGGCACATGGCTTTGGGGAACAAACGTAGCATGTTACATAAGTCCCTTAAATAATTGATTTCACGTTGAATTTAAAGAAACATGGAATCTTACCCACAAGTTTCCAGCAAGTCTTCCAGTCGTGGAGGACCTGGTGCAGTATAACAACCAAGTGTATCTCTCCAATTCGCCGCCGGTGAGCTAAACAAATCGAAGTTGTTGCTATATACCATCTTATTAGCTGGATCTCGAGAATAAAACCATTTATTTACTTATGAATCTTGTTCAAGAAACTCACGAATCCCTTTTTTCATCTTCTCCAACAAATCAATCGAGATTCCATGATTGATCACTTGGAAAAATCCCCATTTCTCTGTTGCGTCTTCGATTTTCTCCACCAACTGATGACGTGTGAGTGAATTTGTGATGCCTACTTTGAGATCAATAGTTGGGATCGTGAACTGCGATGAGGCAAGTGGTTTTGAGCTTGCTAAAAAAGCCAGAGTTGCACGAAATATCGTCGAAATCTCTATGATTCCGGCATCAACAAGTCTTTCATTCCGGCATCAACAAGACACAAAAAAGGAAGCTAACCATGGTGGTGGTCATTCCGCCACGTAAGATGGAAGTCTAATTCCATCAATGACACTTTGTACAATAAGAGTAGATCCTATGTTTGCTCTTGGATGTTTATTCTCCAATCTCCACCAGTTAAACTCTGTTAATGATTCTTTAAGGTCTGAAAAGATTTGCTTGAAAGATGGTCAAGCTTTCGGTCGTAGCAAGGCTCCTACGATATCTGAAGTTTGAAATGCAAAAATGATCTTATCTTGATGTAAAGTATGATCTTTTCATACTTTCAATGGCTCAAACTAGACTTGATATCAATGATGCTAATTTGACTAAAAAATCTTGTAGCGTGAATTAGGATTTTTCATAATGAGTTTCTCAATACCTAAATGTGTTTCTCATTTCCACGTGGGATAATCCTTTTTTTCTCTTTTAATTTTTAAAAACAAGTATGCGTGACCAAAATGGAGATGCGGGGTATCGATCCCCGTACCTCTCGCATGCTAAGCGAGCGCTCTACCATCTGAGCTACATCCCCGATGACTTCCATATTGTATATTATTTTTTTATTATATTTGTTTTTATGAGTTTGCAATAGTCTTAGTTCAAAATAATTTCTCTGAAGTGCCCTAATCCCGTCTTCTCGTCGGAGGAAATATCCGGCGATAAATTGAGCTACAGATTGAAGAAGAAAGTAAGAGGCTGAGTGTTTTCAGCGACGGAAAGAGATGGCCGGATTAACAAGAACAGCCGGTGCTTTTGTGGTGACTCCACACAAAATCTCAGTGTGCATTCTTTTGCAGATATACGCTCCTTCTGCTCAAATGTCTCTTCCCTTTCCTTTCGCTTCTGTTTCTCAGCACAATCGCCTCGGCCTCTACTTGCTCTCTCTCACTAAGGTTTTCCTTCTCCGCTCTTCGTGTTCTCCTGAATTGCATTATCTTATAGTTTTGAGGTTTATTCAGCAATGTCTTTTGACCATTGTGAGTCTCCTGGCACGTCTTTTTTTCTGGAAGCTATGCTTGTGTCGATTTTATTTATTATACCTTCCTCCGCTTATTTTAAGGTTTTGTTCAGTCTGTTGAAACGATTTCACGACCCAAAGTCTACTGTAACTTGTACTAGTTTCATGATTTTCTTGGTTCGGTTTTGTTGAATGATGAACTGTGTACTTGTCGGTTTTGTGTGTTAGCTAACTGTTAGTTTTTCTGACGAGACTGACACTGATGCTACAGTCTTGCGATGATATATATGAACCGAAGCTGGAAGAGCTCATCAACCAGTTGAGAGAAGTTGGAGAAGAGATGGATGCGCGGTTAATTGACCATTTAACTAATAGATTTGCCTCTTTGGCTTCACCAGATGATCTATTGAATTTCTTCAGTGACATGCGAGGTTAGCTACTTTCTTGCTTGCTTAAGGTCTTTTTTTTCTTGTATCCATAATGTTTGAATCGTATTAGTTATGATTTATCTGTTTGTAGGAATATTAGGGGGCCTCGATTCAGGAGTTGTGCAAGATGATCAGATTATATTGGATCCCAGCAGCAACTTGGGAATGTTTGTTCGTCGTTGCATTTTGGCATTTAACCTTTTATCGTTCGAGGTATTGTGCTTTTTAGGTTTTTGTTATTCTTGTTTTATCTTAAGATTGAATAATAGTACTACTATTCAACCTAACATCATAGAGGAAATATCTGGTATTTTGTTGAACCCATTTCTTATGTAGGTAGAATCTGTCACACAGCACCGCTCTCTTTTCATTTTCTTTCTACTGTCTTTACGCTAAACCCAACAGTGAATGTTCTCAAAGAGCCGTCCATTTCATTGATTTGTGAATCCCCTGCAGGGAGTTTGTCATCTTTTTTCAAGCATTGAAGATTACTGCAAAGAAGCCCATTCAAGTTCTGCTCAGTTTGATGCATCTAATAGCAATCTGGAATCATTAACACAAAGTGATCAGATGGATATGGAGAATTATGCAATGGATAAGGCAGCTGAGGAACTAAAGCTTCAGAAAAATGCTAGTGGAAGTGTCCCTTTTCACCTTCATACGCCGGAAGCACTTCTTAAAGTGTCAGAAGGTAACCCATTACAGTATTCACGCATTTTTTCTCAAAGAAAACTCAGAGTATCTCAGAATATCTGGTTCTAGAAAATATTGAGGAACTAGACTTGTATATCCGTGATCAGGCTGCAATTTAGATGCTACTTCCTTAAATATATGGTTTGCTGATGCATTAGCATCACTGGTAGTATCAAAGTTCGACGGTTCGACCTGTATCTTACTTTTATCTGAAGACTTTTGAAGTGATTGCATGAAAAGTTTCTTGTTTTTGTTGTTTAAGATTTGGACATCTGAAGATATCTCCCTTCTCTAATATAAAAAACGATCTATTCTAGTTAATGAATTCTGTCTGTTAATTTTTGTTCTTCTTTCATTTTGTTGTTTTCGCTCTTGCTTATTTTGTAAGGCCCTCAATAAAATATTAACGCACAGAAAAAATGAATCATGCAGGTTTGCTAGTTACTAGGATGGAAACATCAAGAACCAGCAAAAAATTTATAGAGGCGACTCCAGTTGCTTGTGCGTCATCAAGTACACTTGATGATACTCTAGTAGATGAGCCATTATTCCTTCGGACAAATTTACAGATACAAGGCTTTTTAATGGAACAGGCTGAGGCAATTGAAAGGTAAAGCCTCTAATTCCTTAGTATCCGATAATTTCTGTCAAAAGTCTTGCTAGTTTTAAACTTTCATCTCCTCATAATTTGATGTCAGCCATGGAAGTACATTCTCTTCAGTTTCGATCGAAAGTTTCCTTGAGCAGCTCCAGAATTTAGCTCCTGAGTTACATCGCGTAACGTTTTGCTTACTTATACTTTACGTCGCTGTAAATTCAGAAGTTAGTCATTCTTTGATATTCTTACATGTTATTTACGGCATGTAATGATGCAGGTTCACTTTTTGCGTTACTTAAATAAGGTTCACAATGATGACTATTTTGCTGCTTTGGATAATCTCCTTCGTTACTTTGATTACAGGTAATCTGTACGTCTTGCTGTCATTCTCGGTTTTCTAAACAATTATGATAGTAATTTTAATATTACTGCTGAAACTCTAATTGCTTGCATGTGATTCTTCAATATATCCATTTGTGTTTGCCTATAAGATATCTGGCAAACATGAACTGATCCATGATCCGTTACCTTAAAGTGCAGGGACTGAGGGATTTGACCTTGTTCCTCCTTCAACTGGTTGCAGCATGTATGGAAGGTACGAGATTGCCTTGCTATGTTTAGGAATGATGCATTTCCGCTTCGGGCATCCTAATTTGGCTCTAGAGGTGGGCATTAATACTCCCCATAGTTTCCTTTTTTTTTTGTCAATGAATACTCCCCATAGTTTCCATTGTCAAAATAATTGTTCTTGACCTTTAAAATCCTTTCTGGATGGACCAAATTGTACATTGAATAGTTTATTAGGCTGTTTGTGAGGCTAATAATAAGTGATGCTCATTTGTGATGTATCTTGAGTGTGCTCCTAATATGGTTTTCCTTTATCACAGGTTTTAACAGAAGCTGTGCGTGTATCACAGCAGGTATATTCTCACTTTAAGCACCCACTGTGTGCTCTGTTTTTAGTATATTTTGAAGAAAGTGGTGTATTTAATAAAGTCATGCAGGACGTGCAATAGTATGAAAGTTTCCTTAAGCTGAATCTTGAGCTAGTTTCTTCTATTCTTATATCACCAGGTTCTACAAAGGGAAACGGAAATGTTTAGAATTCCAAATTATTTTGGTGTCTCATAATATACTCCCACTCACATATTTAGAAGCATCAGACTTATTTTATAGTTTACTCTATGTTCTTATTCTACTGTTAGGATATATGTATGGGGTTAACGTATTGATTATTAAGGTGTCCCATGGGGCAGTGTCGTTTTAGCAGATCTGAAACTTGTATGTATTTGGTACATGCTAGAAGGATGGCATTTCTCTCGTTTGGCTTCGTTATGCAGTTACATGAATTTTAAGATACCGTTGTTCAGCTTAAATTCATTTATGGTGTCTAAAACGTTTGTTAATTTTGCAGCTTAGTAATGATACTTGTCTAGCATATACGCTAGCAGCAATGAGCAACTTGTTATCAGAAATGGGCATTGCAAGTACCAGCAGTGTTCTTGGATCCTCGTACTCACCCATCACTGGCACTGCGTTTTCATTATCTGTACAACAAAGAGTGTACATTCTTTTGAAAGAGTCTTTAAGGAGAGCTGACAGTCTGAAGTTAAGACGCTTAGTGGCAAATAATCATCTTGCGATGGCGAAGTTTGAGTTGATGGTAAGGTCTATATCTAAGTGTTGATAACGTAGTTTTTTCATTATTTAGATTTATCTCTGATCTGTCCTGGGAAGTTTTGGTATGATCTTTTATTTAGAACTTTTTATGACCTTCATATCTTTTAATGCACAATGAACCTGTGAATTATCACGGTAATCTCATCATTTGGAAAAAAAATTTATCGAACGTGAAACATGTTACATGTGGTGGACTATACATTCATCGGGCTTATTTCTTACAGAAGAATTAGTGATATAACTCTTGCGATAAAGAAAACATAGAAAAAAGGGGTGAAGCACATATGACAGATAGATAGGAATAAGTTAAAGCCATTCTTGTTATTTTGCTTCCTTAATCTAAAAAATTTCAGCATCTGCAATCTCTATGACAGAATTTGTGATGTATTATAGAGAAAGAGATATCACCATTTTGCTGTTCAGCATGTATCTCCATTTCATCTTTTTCCTTTTTCTTTTTTGGTAGACTAGACACTCAAAGCTTAAATTTGATCTCAGACATTCAGTTATCTGTTTGATTTTTTTTATCTTGCTAGTGCTGCATGTTGGGTATTGCTTCTTCAATAACTGTTAACTAGTGAGAAAAATCTATATCTTTGCCTTCCTATTCTTTGCTTTATGCTAAATCAGTATAGTTATATTGTTGTGATACAGCATGTGCAAAGGCCTCTCTTGTCATTTGGTCCCAAAGCTTCTATGCGTCACAAAACTTGTCCAGTTAGTGTCTGCAAGGTACTGAATATACCACCTAACTATTTTGACTAGAGTGATATCTTCGCATCTCTGTCTGAGGTCTATCAGTCTTGAATAATCCATGGCAGGAGATAAGACTAGGTGCCCACCTTATCAGCGACTTTTCTTCTGAAAGCTCTACAATAACAGTTGATGGTTCTCTAAGCTCAGCTTGGCTTAAAGACTTGCAAAAACTGTGGGGCCCGCCTTTGCTTTCCCAGGACTCTGGTTCTAGAAAGAGTTCGACCTTTTTCCAGTTCTGTGACCATTTGGTCTCGATTCCTGGATCTGTATCACAATTAATAGGTGCTTCTTATTTACTCCGGGCTACTTCATGGGAGTTATATGGCAGGTATGATTGATATTGGCATTCTGTTTGAAGATTATTGTTACTTCTTAAAAAAGCTCTGCCACATAATTTTCTGAAGGATTAAACAGTATTAAATAGTGAAAAATTGTCTATTGCAAGTTAATGTAGGCACTCTCTTCCTCAAAATTCGTATACACCTGTGTTATTTCAGTTGACTATTTGAAAGGTGCTGTGTATTCCCATTCCTTTATATGTTAGAAAGAAATGGTAGATTGTGAGGACTCTGCTGTAGCTAAAACCATCTCGGAACTTTGTGGTTGTACATGTGAAATGGATTGTTTTGACCTTGAAAATGTGTAAACTGATAGTAGATTAGTCTCTGTCATGTATTCCACCATGAGTTGAATCTGCTAACTTATAAGTTTAATCTCCATAGCTTTGTCTTTATTTTGCTTTTGATGCTTAAAGTACTCACTCAGGGAATAAAATAATAATCATCTACCTTATCTCTACTGCTTTTTGTTTATTTGTGTTTCCATTATTATGCTTTCTTATGCCTGGGAAGTTGTTTTCTACTCCCTTTGTCACAGTTTCTTCGATCTTTATAGCTTGTGCATTTCTCTTGAAGTTAGGTAACTAGAAAGGCCATACGTTAATTTCTCACTACTCAAACCCTTAATGTTGACGAACTCATTGCTCATACAGTTTCTTCTTTGCTGACCTTACCTTTCTAACAACTGACCATAGGAACTTGATTGTGTTGATTTTCTGGTAGTTTACTAATTCATCTTTTTTCATTAGCTCTCCTATGGCTCGGATGAATACATTGGTGTATGCAACTCTATTTGGTGACTCTTCTAGGTAATTTTCTTTACATGTAGCACTTTCTTGTTATACTCTCAGTCCCACTCCCTCTTCCTTTTTAGCTCTTTGTTCTTTCTAAAACGGTCTCGTATATTCGTTTTAGTAATTTTGATCTATTTTTTGCACCCATAGTTCTTCTGACGCAGAGTTAGCATATTTGAAGCTGATTCAACATTTGGCACTATATAAGGGATACAAAGGTTAGTTTCTGTGCATAAGGTCATGCACGCCTTGGTCTTTCAAATTCTGAATAAACTGATACAAAGTATCTTGATGATCCTTTGCAATAAAAAGTTATAGCTGAATATAATGTTTCTGTAGAAGGAATAAGAAGGCCATGTCAGCGTAGAAAAGTCGGAACTTTTTGCTTCTATTGCTTGCAGAGTACATAGATCTTGCTTCATGCTTTTTCTTTTCCTATGTTGACCTTTTTTCTGGAACCAATGCTTTTCTAGATGCCTTTGCTGCTCTTAAGGTTGCGGAGGAAAAGTTCTTAACTGTATCAAAATCAAAAATTTTATTGCTCAAGTTGCAGCTACTACATGAACGTGCCTTGCATTGGTAAGGTCCCTAGTCTTTTATACTCCTCATGTTATTCTCTCTCTTGTCCAATTAGCTTCATGGTCACGGCAAAGGAAGGGGTTTCTAATCAACTTTTCCTCACCAAAAAGGAACCTCGTGGTGGAGTTTTACTATTTAGCAGAACTCGTGAATTCTAAAGAAAATGCTTCGATTTGATATTTTTCATAGTAACCTCATATAAACAGCAAAGTTTACTTACATATCTGCGCTCTGTGATATTATAGTGTATTGTTTGAGGGTAATTTAGAATAGATTCCAATGCTTTGAAAGTCTATAAAACAGTCATTGGGATATTGAAATTGAATAGACACTTCTTATCTGCTGGAATTGCAATCTTTTAAGTCAACTGATCTAACTTTGTTAAATCCATTAGTGGGAATCTTAAGCTAGCTCAACGAATGTGCAATGAGCTAGGAGGCTTGGCATCAACAACCATGGGTGTAGACATGGAGCTGAAAGTAGAAGCACGTCTTCGCGAAGCTCGGACGTTGCTTGCAGCAAAACAGTACAGCCAGGTTTGTAGTAAATCGTTTCTGACCATCTATAATAAAGTCCATATGCTGTGCTTTGTTAGTAGATCTTCATTTTGCGTTGGTACTACATTCTCTACAGGCAGCAAATGTGGCACATTCCCTCTTTTGCACGTGTCACAAATTCAATTTGCAAATCGAAAAGGCGTCTGTTCTTCTATTGCTTGCAGAGATCCCTAAGGTAAGACATGGTTACAAAAAATTACGATCTTAGGAGCACGGTGATTGGAATATGTATTCCATATAAAATTTGTCTTGCTTTACCTGATTACAGTAATATAGCTTCTTTTCTGGAAGTTTTTATGCCTCCCATGCATAGCTTAACTTGCATGTATTTCTTCTAAATGTGCTCTGTTTCTGCTGATTGGTCTTAAACTACGTAAAAGTGTGTTGTACTAAGGTATTATATCCAATTCCTTCTATTAGTTTTCTGACCGGCCTTCACTTGTGCTTCCCCCTTATGTGGTTCTCAGAAGTCAGGAAATGCAGTCATGGGTCTTCCATATGCGCTGGCAAGCATTTCGTTTTGCCAGTCATTCAACTTGGACCTTCTGAAAGCATCAGCTACTCTTACGCTGGCCGAGTTGTGGCTTGGTCTTGGATCAAATCATGCTAAAAGAGCATTAGGCCTTTTGCATGGAGCTTTCCCTATGATTCTTGGCCATGGAGGTTTGGAGTTGCGTGCACGTGCATTCATATTTGAAGCAAAGTGCTATCTATCTGATCCCAGCTTTTCAGGTAGCTTTTGTTGTCTTGTACTGCTTAGTATGCTTTTGACTATAGATCATGCTTTTTAGTTATATGCTTATGAATTTTATATGAAAGGGGTGATGCCTTTGGCACATAGAAGGCCTTGGATCCTAAATGGGTTCATCTATTCAAACTCGAATATTCATTACTTTTTACATTATGGTCGTATATAATAATACTACATGCCCCCTGTTTTGTTGAATTAACTCAAAGTGAATGGCGCTAGGGTTGTAGTATTACATTAGCCTAATGTTCAAGACATAATAGCTAGAATTTGACTCTTGTGGATATAGTTTTGTCTTGCTAGTTGCGAGTTTCTAATTGGTTTTGACTTTTGTTTGTTGGGCAGTGTCAGATTCGGACACTGTCTTGGATTCTCTAAGGCAAGCTTCAGATGAGCTTCGAGCTTTGGAGGTAACTTATACCAATGTGTTTATCTCCACATTTTTGCATAAAAGATGCTACGTTGCATTTGATTCAAAAACAAAACCAAACTCTTTCGATCTAGCGCATCATAACTGAACAAAAGAAACTTAGTACCGTGATTAACCGTTTGTTCACTTATTAACCGTAATATTTCACTATGCAGTACCATGAACTGGCAGCTGAAGCTTTGTACTTCATGGCGATGGTATATAACAAGCTAGGACGGCTTGAGGAGAGGGAAGAAGCAGCCGCTTTGTTTAAGAAGCATATAATAGCTCTTGAAAACCCTCAAGATGATGTGGAACAAAACATGGCATGAGATTTTGTGATCGATCTTATTTGATAAGGTTATTGTGCAGAGCTTGTAACTTACGTTGTAAACATGTTCCTTAACAAAACTCGCTCTAAATGTAGGAGACTCTGGAATGTCATCGAGATATTTTGGATAATCATTACATGTGAATTGTATGTGACGATATTAGGATTAAATGACCTTCAACAGGAAGAAAAAAAAAAAACATTACAAAGTGGTTCTGTCTCTTGTCTGAAACACTAACCAAAGTTATCAAAATTATCAGACACTATGTTTTGATCAATCGTGAAAATTCAGAACTACTCTTTTAAAAAAGAAAAGAAAAGAAGACATACTCTCCATAAATCTCTTTACTCCTCCACTCCTCTACTTCTGTAATTCCTATTTTACCTTTAATAAAGGTAATAAAAAATTAAATTTTATTCTCCCACCACACATAACTCGATCCATTCTGTAAAAGGTAAGATAATTGACCCGGAAAAAAAGAAACATTTTATGGCCAATAGTGGTATTACTGAAGAAAATGTATTACTGTTTTTTCTGAAGCAAAAGTAATACTGATATTTCTGAAGATAACTAATATTGGTATTACAGGGAATACTGATATATTGTAATGTATATTTTCACGCTACTGTGAGCAAATGTCCTATAGTCATACGTATTATTACATGAAAACTTTTAAAATCTAGAAATATTTATATGGGGTGCCATCTTTTTTGGCAAAATTATGTAGAGTGCCCCTTATAAATCTTTTATGAGGATTGTCATCTTTTGCAAGCGAAAAAACGGTCTTGCCCCTGCAGTTTGGTCAAAGCAACGATTGATATATGGGGTAAAACGTCTATACTAGAGAGCATATGGATTATGATACATTGCTTTGTTCTTCTTCCACCATTTCTCTTACCACTATCGACTTATATCCTCCATGAAAAATATATTTTCCCGCATTGTTTGGCCACTACAAGACGTCTAAGTCATATTATACCTTGCTTTGTTCTTCTTCCACCATTTCTCTTACCACTATCAACTTCTATCCTCCATGAAAAGTATATTTTTCCCAATACCTTGTCCACTACAGACGTCTAAGCCATAGGTCTAACATTATACACACATTTGGCCACGTGCCAGTCATCCATACGCTTTGTGTAATTCCAATCCCCATGAGAAAATCATCATAATCCATCTTTCTGTCACATTATTGTCCACTATCGACATTATTGTCCACTATCGACGTCTTTCCCCATTAATCCGCATCGTAAACACATTTTGCCTCGTGTCGGTCTTCTATACGCTTTGTGTAATTCCAATCCCCATGAGAAAATTATCATAATCCATCTTTCTGTCATATTTGTTGTCCACTATAGACGTCTTACACCATATATCCGCCGTTGCTTTGAACCAGCTGCAGGAACAAGACTATCTTTTTAGTCTACCCCTTTCCCATCTTTTATGGCAAATACAAAAAGTAAAAAGTAAAACTACTAATGGCACTCCACATAATTTCCAAAAAAAAAAATATGATCCACATCATTTTCCCTAAAATCTAATTCTAAAACATTAAAATAATAGTACAACCAACAAAACATTATTTAGAATAGAGTAATACTAATATTTAGTAAAATTTTGATTTGTACAATTGTGTAGAGGTGTGTAATAGTGTATTAAATAACTGCGCCACATCAACATAATATTACAAATAGAGTATAACAACCAAGTATTAGAAGTATCAGTGTATCACAATAAAGTATTACAAGCATCACAACCAAATATTAAAAGTATTACAAGTATCAACAATCAAATCAAGTATTACAAATATCACAATCCAATATTTTACAAGTATAGTAGCCAAATATCACAACCAGGAACCAAGTATTATAAGTATCACAACCAAATATTACAAGTATTACAACCAATATTACAAGTATTTACAAGTAATGCAAAGTTCACTACAAAGTATTACCACTTTACAAGTATTACAATTAAATATTAAATATCAGAACCAAGTATTACGAATATCACAAAGTATTTCGTTTTTCAGGAAGGGTACTGGATTACTTTGAAAATCGTGGATTATTTGAGAAAATCGGGTCAGATGGTTGGGTGAATTATTCTATTTGGGTCTAGTGGCCCAAGTAAAATTGTAAATATGTAAGAAGACTTCAGGTCTTTAAGTCTTTTGCCCATTTTTTAATATAAATTAAATAAAAAATAATTCTAATTTAAAGGAAAGTATATTTTAGCACATCTCTCAACATTTTGGAGTATATGAGGATTTGATCCTCGTTGCTCTTTAATTCTTTAGCCTCTCTCTCCCTTTTTCCATTTTTCGCCGATAACTCACTCACCCATATTTGGACCCAAACCCTTCTCGCGATCCAGGTATGTTTCCGATGCTCTATGTGGAGATCTTCTAGATCTAAAGATCCTTTTTTTTATTTTCTTAGATGTGATTTTTAGGTATGATTCATTTCTCCGAATGGCTCAATGTTTCTCTACTCCTAATTGAAGTGTACTTTCTGGGTTTGCTGTTTGACTAGTATCTGAGAAATATTATAGCTTCTTTTGTTGTCTGCCTCGCCCATTGCTTTTAATTTTAGGTCAATTAAGATGGTTTAAGATTTACGCGACCTGAGTTTACTCTGATATTTTGAGCTGAAGAGTCTGTTGTTGAGGCTGTTTCATAATTTCATTGGGAGTATATGCGTACATCTATATGGTTCTGAGAAATTGGCTCTGACTTGTTTTGTTTTCAGCGGTTTAATGCGTTGGCGATGTTCAGTGATCGGCGGAAGCGGGATATGGCCAATCATGGAGACGGAAACAAGTATGCGTCTGTAAATCCGAATAAGTCTTATGGGTATCAACCTCATCATCAGTATAATCAGTCTGGAGGCTATGGGGCGAATCGAGGGAGAGGAGGTGGTGGCTATGGTGGTGGTGGAGGAGGAAGTATGGTGGTCCTTTCACGGCCAAGAAGTTCGCAGAATGCTGGGCCGAAGCTATCTGTTCCACCCCCCTTGAACCTTCCTTCACTCCGTAAGGAGCATGAGCAAGTTGATTCATCTGGTTCGAGCTTTCTTTCAGGTGGAGGAATAGCTGGGAGTGGAACAAGACCTGCTTCATCCGGTATGGGATGGAGTAAGCCTGCCTCTACAGCTGCTGATGTTGATATTGCTAACCATACGGCTGAAGGTGTTACCACGGGGAGTAATGGGTTGAATATGCCCCTTGTTTCTCGGGTTGGTGCAGCTGAACCTATGGAACGGGCTTTTCATCATGTAGAGAAAGTTGCAACTTTGAGGGGTGAAGATTTTCCGTCCCTTAAGGCTTCTCTGCCTTCAGCTTCTGTTTCAGGGCAGAAACAGAAGGAGAGTCTGAATCAGAAACAAAAGCAAGGTGCAGGCGAAGAGTTCTCAAAAGAGCCAAGACCTGTCTCTGGTATGGGTAGTTCACTTGTAGATATGAGACCTCAAAACCAGTCTGGGCGTAACCGGCTTGGTAATGAGTCCAACGAGAGTCCTAGTTTCCCAGATAAATTACATTCATCTGAACAGGTGAGGAAGAAGGAGTATTTTCCAGGGCCACTGCCTCTTGTTCGTTTGACCCCACGATCTGATTGGGCTGATGATGAGCGTGACACTAGTCATGGCTTAAGAGATCGGGACAGGGATCTTGGATATTCAAAGAATGAACCATATTGGGATAGGGGTTTTGATCTTCCAAGGCCTCATGGCCTGCCCCAGAAGCAGGCTGCTCCTACTCATTTTGATAAACCAGGACAGCGTGAAATTGATATTGCAAAGTCCTCTTTGTCTCAAGTAAGACCAATCAGTGGGGGAGGAAGAGAGGCCAACGCTTGGAGAGTCTCCGCACCACCCCAAAATGAAGGTGCAAATAATATTTATGGAGCAAGGCCATCTAGCAGGGGCAGGGAAACTGCTAAGAAAAGTAATTATGTCTTGTCAGCAGCAAGGGAAAATGTATGGAATAATACTGGAGCTAGAGAGGGTCCGTATCAGCATGGAGGAAGACAGCCATGGAGTAATCATATGGATAGCTCCAGCAACAGGGGAACTTTTAATCGGGATGGATATGGAATTGAACATCAAAATAGGTATGGAACTAACTTTTCCATTGTGGCTCTGCTTCTAGAGGTTTGATTACTTCTTGTGGCAAAATTTTCTTAATTCATGGTTTCATTATTAACTACTTGCAGGGACAAACGCCATTTCTTCAAGAGTGACAAACCGCATATGGAAGATCCTTTTATGAAAGGCTTCGGTGACTCTGGTTTTGATGTCCATGATCCATTCCCAGTAATTGGTGTTGCTAAGAAGAAGAAAGAGGCTCTAAAGCAAACAAAGTTTCATGATCCTGTCAGGGAGTCATTTGAGGCTGAACTTGAACGAGTTCAAAAGATGCAGGAAGAGGAACGCCGGCGAATCATCGAGGAACAGGAGAGGGTGATAGAATTAGCTCGAACAGAAGAAGAAGAGAGACTGCGGCTGATTCGCGAACAAGATGCGCAACAGAAAAAGTTAGAAGAAGAGGCTAGAGAAGCTGCTTTCAGAAACGAGCAGGAGAGACTAGAGACTGCGAGGAGGGCAGAAGAGTTGAGAAAATTAAAAGAAGAGGAGAAACATAGGTTGCTCATGGAGGAAGAAAGGAGGAAGCAGGCTGCTAAGCAAAAGCTTCTGGAGTTGGAAGAAAAGATTTCCAGGAGACAGGCTGAAGCTGCCAAAGGTTGCAGCAGCTCGTCAACTGTTTCAGAAGATAAATTTTTAGATATTGTTAAAGAAAAAGAGTCTGCAGATGTTGTTGATTGGGAAGACAGTGAAAGAATGGTGGATAGAATTACTACGTCATCAACTTTAGATCTATCAGTACCCATTAGATCATTTGAGAGCAATGCCGCCGCTCAATATTCTAGAGACGGTTCTTTTGGGTTCCCTGATAGACAAAAGCCTACTTGGAGGAAGGACGAGATTGATAGTGGAAGCAGTTTAAGGTTTATTCCACAAAATATGGAGAATGTTCCACATGGCCCCCAGGAAGAGTTCTTTGGGACAACTGGATATCTCAGTGCCCCTTCCTACTTCAAACAAGGATTCCCAGAGCATTCAGTTGATCAGAGTTGGAGAACTCCTGGAGATGGAAGGACCCAAGGTAAGAATTATGGGATGGAATCTGAATCTCGTGAAAGTTTTGGAGAGCAATATGGTGAACCGGGCTGGGGACAAAGTCAGGGCTGCGCACGGCGAGGTCCATATCCTCCTTATCCTGAAAAATTGTATCAGAATCCCGAGGGGGATGACTATTACCCTTTTGGGAGACCAAGGTATTCAGTAAGGCAGCCACGTGTTCTCCCCCCTCCCCAGGAGTCTAGGCAAAAGTCATCCTTTAGAAGCGAGGTTGAGCATCCTGGTCCCTCAACTTCAGTCGGACTGATTAATTACGGCCATGCAGGTAGGACTAATTCGACCGTTCTAGCAAGTTATATAGAGGATCACCATTTACTGTCCGGAAGTGGTGTTGACGAACATCCTAGGTTCGATAGCAAGCTGACTGGAAGATGTGACTCTCAGTCTTCACTTTCCGTTACTAGCCCACCTGATTCCCCTGTTCATCTCTCTCATGATGACTTGGATGAATCAGCAGATTCATCTGTCCTAGCTGCTTCCAGAAAAGAAGATGCTGGCTTACAAGAGAAAGGCGGAGTACCAATTATCTCTAGTGATGCTGGAAAGGATAGTTTGATGATTGCTACAGGCTCTGTGTCTTGTTGGGATAATGAAGAGTGGACTCTTGACAGTAATGAACGGTTGCAAGAACACGAAGAATATGATGAAGATGAATATGGTTACCAGGAGGAGGATAAATTACATGGGGTTGATGCGAACATAGATCTCGCCCAAGAGTTGGAAGAAATGCATCTCGAGGATAAAGACTCTAATCTAGTATTAGGATTTAATGAAGGAGTGGAGGTTCAAATACCCAGAGATGATTTTGAAAAATGTCAACAAAACTCTGAAGCTACCTTTCCACTTTCCCAGCATACAGTTGATTCGTTAGATGATGAAAGACCTTTTATTGAAACTAACCGTGGTGAGCAAGCTGTCCAGCCTGTTGAAGTTTCTGATCCGTTGAGCATGAATAATGCATCTAGGAGCTTCCAAGATACTGAAACCATGATGCAGAATGTGACACTTCACCCAGATAGTGGTCGGCAGTCATTTGAATTGGCCAATAAAGTAGAGTCCATGAGTAACTCTATTGTTTCTACTCATCCTGTCATACCACCTCACAGCATTGATGTGCATCCATCGCCACTTCAGACAATCATTCTTCCTGTATCTACTGCTTCAGCACATATGGAGGAGCCTGTTAAGTTTCAGTTTGGTTTGTTTTCTGGTCCTCCGCTGATTCCTTCTCCTTACCCTGCCATACAGATTGGTTCCATCCAAATGCCCCTTCCTCTTCATCCCCAATTTGGCTCCTCGCTTACCCATATCCAACAGCCCCAGTCTCCTATCATTCAGTTTGGTCAATTACAATATACATCCCCAATATCCCAAGGGGTGCTGCCACCGCCACCTCATTCAGTTGTCCAAGCAAATGGTTTATCAACAAATACTTTGAATCAGAATCCTGGATCCGTGGTAAATGTTCAACTTGGTCAAGGAAATTCAGCTAATCTGCTCGCTAGAAATGCAGCATCCTCTGTCTCAAACCCTCAGCTTAGTGTTCTTAGGAGACCGATGAATGTTTCTGATGGGGGCACACTGAAGAATGCTAATATATCTCCAGCAAGAGCAAGCATTGAGGCTGCTGTGGCACTTCAAAAGCAACCAGAGTCGTCTGGTAAGTCAGAATTACCTTCTCGCAAGATGAGTCATGGAAAATCAAATTTGGTTGAAAGACAACCGGGATACCAAGTACAAACTGATACAACTGCAGTTAGAAATTCTGGCTTCCGCTCATCAGTTACTGCTGAGGTTCCTCGGGTAGATTCTGGTGGTCATAGAAGATATCGGCGTCAGAGGGTTGAATTTAGAGTTCGGGAATCAAACTGGCCATCGTCCGAGGAAAGTCGAAATGGTAATGCAAGGGCACAAAATTCTACAAAAAACGGGAATAGAAAATATGTTGTGTCCAACAAGTCCCAGAAACAAACCTTAGATAGCTCAGCATTCGGTTTGAATGCTATGCAGAAAACAAGTAGTGGGGGTTCATTTGAGAGTAGACTTGGGAAAGATTCTGTCGTGAAAAAACCACTCAGCCCAAATTCTGGACAGACAAACCTAAAAAGAAATATGGTATCGGAAATAGAAATTGATGCACCTTTGCAGAGTGGAATTGTTCGTGTCTTTAAACATGGAATTGAAGCTCCTAGTGACGATGATGATTTTATTGAGGTAAGATCAAAAAGGCAAATGCTTAATGATCGTCGTGAACAGAGAGAAAAAGAAATCAAGGAAAAGTCTCAGGCATCCAAGGTTCTGATACAATCTATAACCTCTAGTATTATACTTGTGAATTGTTACGTAGTCTCAGGTAGTTATCCCTAAAAGTGAATTTGTTATCTTTCAGGCATCCAGAAAATCTCGTTCAACATTTCAGAATAGTACTACTGCAGCCAGGTCCAATAAAAGCCCACCAGCTAGTCGAGTTGTGAACAGTAAGCAGTTTAATCCCGTCTCCAACAGACAGCCGTTAGCCCCAATTGGCACACCTTCCCCTAGTACAGATTCCCATGCTGATGAAAAATCTGGGAGCAGCAAGTACTTTCCTCTATTTGATCAGTTGAAATGTTTTAAAGTGTTTTTGTAGAGATTGCATCCCTCTGTATGTGTTTGATAATTTCCATTTTATCTTTGCAGGTCCACTCAGGCAAGTAGTGCTCTTCCAGTAATATCCAAAAATGATCAAAATCCAGGGTCAGGTTTTATATTTAGCAACAAAAATAAGGTTCTGGATAGTACTCAAACATCTGTGGGGACTTGGGGTAATCAACATGCCTACCAGCCGGTGAGTATATATTGTTCTAGATTTCTTTGACTTGATTTCACTAGTGTTCATGTTTCTGCAAAACTTGGAAACAGACATCTAACATAAAAATGTACTGCAAAATTCTTGCTTTCCTTTCCCTTGTCATCTGGAATGCCTGTGTACCATGCCGCATCTCATACTTTCTTTAGATGATATGATAGAATGGTGTACTGGAAACATGAGGCTGTAAGAATCAAGTCAATGACAAAGAAAATCATCGTCGATGATAATCAAAATAGTTTTCGACTCATGCTCTACTAGTCACAGGTCACAGCCAATGCAAATATCTGAAGCTTTTTGGTATTACCTTGTAGGTTATGGCCCTAACCCAGAGTCAGCTTGATGAAGCCATGCAACCGGTATCTCTTCTTTCTTGTGTATCTGTTGAGAATGGGGCCATCCGAAGTAGCGAGCCAAATACTTTTTCGAGTGCCACAAGCCCAACAAATTCATTGCTTGCTGAGGGAAAAATTCAATTTGGTGAGCTGATGGTCTAGACACCTCGATTATCACTTTGAATTGGCTCGTCTTTGCATATAAGTGATGCATCTTTTCTTCTCTAGTAGGTGCAGTTACATCGTCCACTGTTATTCCTCCCTGTGGTGGGACTACAGAGAACGAAAGCTCTTTATATTTTAAAAAGGATAATAAACATCCAAATCCATCATCCACTGGCATGGAGATTTGCGAAGCAGAAGCAGAAGCTGCTGCTTCAGCGATTGCTGTTGCTGCCATAATTAATGATGAAACCGGTGGGAATGCCTTGAGTACTGACTCTGTATTGCCTGTTGAAACAAAAATTTATGGAGGAACAGAATTATCTGATGGGGCAGCCAGTGGTAATCTTTGCTTTTCTGTTGGGTTTATGCATACTCCCCAGTGGTTATTTGTTGTCTAAAGTAATTTCTTCTGCTTTGGACAGGCACTGTTGGTGGGCAGCCTAGTCTATCAAAAGCTGAAGAGACTCTCGCTGTTTCTCTCCCAGCAGATCTTTCAGTGGACACCCCAATCTCTTTGTGGCCACCACTACCAAGTCCACACAACTCGAACCAAATGATCAGTCACTTCCCTCCAGGCCCTCATTACCCTTTCTATGATGTGAACCCCATGTTAAGAGGTCCCATATTTGCCTTTGGCCCGCACCATGACGCAGGATCAAATCAATCACAGTCTCAGAAAGGTCCTGGAGCGGTTCCTTGTCCACCTACGACCTGGCAACAGCAGGGTCATTCTGGAGTGGATTCCTTCTATGCTCCTCCTGCAGGTTTCACAGGTCCTTTCCTTACTCCGCCTGGTGCTATTCCTGGTGTTCAGGGCCCTCCTCACATGTTCGTTTACAACCACTTTGCACCTGTTGGACAGTTTGGAGGGTTGAGTTTCATGGGGACAACTTATATCCCATCTGGAAAACAACCAGATTGGACACACAACCCAAATGTGTCTTCTTCTCAGATTGGAGAAAATGGTGATGTAAACAATCCAAATGTGGCCTCCATGCAATGTAACATTGTGCCTGCGTCTCTGCAGCATCTCCCTGTGCCAATGTTTGACCCATCCCCTTTCCAGGTATTTTATACCATTTAATTACTATTTTTAACAATGCTAAGTAGTAGAAGAATCCGTGGACCTCATATTAATTTGTATAGTGGGGTCAGTCTTCTTCTCAGGAGATGCCTGTTCGAGCACGGTGGCCTTACATGCCATTTTCAGGTCCTCCAGCAATGCAAATGCACAAACAGCAAGATGCAGCAGATGCGTCCAATCTGCCATCATCTCAATTTAACAACAAGATGCTTCCTCCTCCTCATCCTAACAAATACCCCAACATTCAGGGATCTACAGACTCAATAGTGGACTCGTCAAAAGCTTACAGTTCCACCGCTTGTGCTCCACCCCCAAAGCCTACCACCACCTTGTCTGATCCCAACAGCAACAGCACTCAGAATCCTACTGGCCCTGGCTTCAAGCCACCACCACTACCACAACAACAACAATCCTCCCAGGAGAGGACCACGCCGTCTCAGTACGTTGGTGGGTCCAGCCACCAACACCAGCACCAGCACAACCGAAGGTCAGGCTTCCATGGGAGAAACCAACCCATGGCTCGAGAGAAAGGCTTTCCAAACAACCCAAAGGTCAAACAGATATATGTGGCTAAGCAGACTGGTAACAGCAACGCCTCTACTTCCTCTACCACAACCTCTTCCCCCTCTATTTGATGATTCTTCGCCATCCAGGTCGGACCGTTCAGACAGACTCATTTCAATAACCCAACCAGCATTGGCTTCATAAGGAGATCTGGATTTTTTTTTCCAATTTTCTCATAAATGGGTTAGCTTTTTTTAAAAAAATCTTTTTATCCTGGTTAGATAATTAGATTTGGTCTCTTCTTTACTCGTTTTTGGGGTTCATTATATGGGACTTTGGTATGATTAGTTTATTGTGTTGGTAAAAAAAAATATATGGGACGTCTTATTTTTATGTTGTTAGGCCTCATCATCAAAGCTTGGACATTGGAAATCCAGAATGTAATGGATTTTAGATTATGTTTGCTTACGTTGAGTATACAAGAACACCCATGGTAACCAATTAAACAGCCCAGTCAAACATTTTCCGCTAGTACCATCCATCGTTTCTAAAAGACATAACAGCTTCCTACAAGTAACCACCCTCTGGAACAAAACATGGCATGAGTTTATTTGATAAGGTTATTGTGCAGAGCTTGTAACTTACGTTGTAACATGTTCCTTACCAAAACTCGCTCTAAATGTAGGAGACTTTGGAAGTCATCGAGATATTTTGGAAAATTATTACATGTGAACTGTACGTCGTCTATTAGGATTTATTGACCTTCAACAGAAACAAAAAAGAACATTACAAAGTGGTTCTGTCTCCTGTTTAAATCACCAACCAAAAATATCGAAATTACCAGACACAATGTTCCATTTTGGCCTCTTCCATGACGTTTGATCCATCGTTTTTTGAGTAATATTTGATATTTGTGAAAAAAGTAAAATTGCACGTAGATATGTCTTACACGTTAGCACTCCGTAACTGGACAACGATTAACCAAAGAGCAATAGGGAGATGATCCATCACGGAACGTATCTGTTAATCAAATCTGGACCGTACACGTGTACCATTCGATGTCCACTAACATTCAACGGGACAATTTACAGTATCATACACACGTGGCTACGAGAGGATCTTATTAAAATATAAATAGGAATACAATTACAATTCTTTTTTTTTTGTGTATATCGTTAGCATAGAGCTGAACTAACTAAACACACATTCAGTTTTGTAGTTGAGTTGGTGAAATCAATGGGCAACGAAACCGCCGTGGTTTCAGATAGTCAACGACACGACGGCGCTGCGTCATCGTCTCGGGGATTCAAGCTCGTCGGATTTTCCAAGTTCGTGAGAAAGAATCCAAAGTCGGACAAATTTAAGGTTAAGCGTTTTCATCACATCGAGTTCTGGTGTGGCGACGCCACCAACGTTGCTCGTCGATTCTCATGGGGTCTTGGGATGCGATTCACCGCCAAATCTGATCTCTCCACCGGAAACATGGTTCATGCCTCTTACCTCCTTACCTCCGGCGACCTCCGATTTCTTTTCACTGCTCCTTACTCTCCATCTCTATCCGCCGGAGAAATCCGACCAACCACTACAGCATCCATCCCAAGCTTTGATCACATCTCTTCCCGCTCTTTCTTCTCTTCCCATGGCCTTGGTGTAAGAGCCGTTGCGATTGAAGTAGAAGACGCAGAGTCAGCTTTCTCAATCAGTGTCGCTAACGGCGCGATTCCTTCGTCGCCTCCTATTGTACTCAACGATATCGTTACAATCGCTGAAGTTAAACTATATGGAGATGTTGTTCTCCGATATGTTAGCCACAAAGGAGAAGAAGACACCAATCAATCCGAATTCTTGCCAGGTTTTGAGCCAGTGGAAGATACGTCGTCATTTCCACTGGATTACGGGATACGTCGACTTGACCACGCCGTGGGAAACGTTCCAGAGCTTGGTCCGGCTTTGACTTACGTTGCAGGGTTCACTGGTTTTCACCAATTTGCAGAGTTCACAGCAGACGACGTTGGAACCGCAGACAGTGGTTTAAATTCAGCAGTCTTGGCTAACAACGATGAAATGGTACTTCTACCGATTAACGAGCCAGTGCACGGGACAAAGAGAAAGAGTCAGATTCAGACGTATCTTGAACACAATGAAGGTGCAGGTCTACAACATCTGGCTCTGATGAGCGAAGACATATTCAGGACTCTAAGAGAGATGAGGAAGAGAAGCAGTGTTGGAGGATTCGACTTCATGCCATCTCCTCCACCTACATATTACCAGAATCTGAAGAAACGGGTCGGTGATGTACTCAGCGAGGAACAGATCAAAGAGTGTGAGGAATTGGGAATTCTTGTTGACAGAGATGATCAAGGGACGTTGCTTCAGATCTTCACAAAACCACTTGGTGACAGGTACATATAACAATATAGTCAGTGTTTTCTCTATAATATGTTAAGATTTGGGATTAGCTAAGAATCTCTTTCTCCATGATTGCGTTCATAGACCGACGATATTCATAGAGATAATCCAGAGAATAGGATGCATGAAGAAAGATGAAGAAGGAAAGGTTTACCAGAGTGGAGGATGTGGTGGCTTTGGTAAAGGCAACTTCTCTGAGCTCTTCAAGTCCATTGAAGAATATGAGAAGACTCTTGAAGCCAAACAGCTTGTGTGATGAACAAGACAGAACCAACTAACGCTTTTGTAATTAATGTAAAACTGTTTTATGTCATCAAAATTATATGATGATTACACAAATGTTTGTCAATCTCATTTAAAAACGAGATCAATAAAAATATATCATCTTGTATACGAAATACAATGTATAAACCACCATCTGTTTGTGTGGAATGTATTGGATCTGGAATCAGCATTTTATAATCTTAATCTTTCGAGCCGACGCTGAATTTCGCTATGAAGAATCCGATTGTATCAAGTTCAGATGACGGGTCGAATTTCTGAACCATTTCTTCTTCACCAGGTTTTAACCACTCCCTGCAAAACATAACCCGATTTGTTAATTGAAATTATAGTCGAGAAGAATCAGAGGAATCTCTGTTTATTATCAATCTTTAAGTTCATATTTGTTGATGACATTAACAAGTATAAATCCATACTCGATATATCCGTCTGGAAATTCAAAACGACCAACTAGACCAGGTCCTCCAATCCTAGGATGCTGCAACAAGAGGACACAAAAATGAAGATACATTAGGACAATGTACAAAATCCTAATGCAATATTTGCCAATATTTGCTTAGATATTTTATGTGGGTTTCTTGGATCCAAACCTGTGGTGCTAAAGAAAGAAATTTGTTTTTGTCTAGAGCATATCGAACCACGGCTTCGTTCTCACTAGGGTTAATTGTGCACCTAGCAAAATGGAAAACAAATCATTCATAGGTAAGATTGCAGTAACTCTCAATTATTCAAGACTTTGTGACTGAGGACGTCTTATTTTTATGTTGTTGGGCCTCATCAGCATAGCTTGGATAGCACAAATTCAGAATTTAACGGATTACAGATTATGTTTGCTTACTTACGTTGAGTATACAAGAATTCCACCCACGCGAACCAATTGAACAGCCTGATCAAACATTTTCCGCCTGTACCACCCATGGTTTCTCAAAGATATAACAGTTTCCTACAAGAAATAACAATGTCAGATTCATTCCACAAGTCACCACCCTCAGAAAAAGCTCAAAAAACAGGAATAAGAAACACCGACTCTGCAGCCCAGGTCTTGAATTTATCTTACCAATCCAGCGAAAAGACGAGGTCTCAAGCCCAGAGCAGAACAAGGAGCATCTAAAAGGACCCTATCAAAACTATTAGGCAGGAGACCTTTTGATTTTCCAGCCCTTCCACCTTGGCATTCAGTTCTTCCGCAACCATTTTTCATCCTTCCCTTATTCTTCCTGATGTCAGCTTGGCTAAAATGATCACCTCCATTTGGCTCCTCAGTGCTGGCTAAAATATGGGTGACAATGGGAAAATCAGTTTCTGCTTATATTTTGAAAATAACTGGAATATATATAATATATAGGGATATGCATTTATACACACATGCATAGACGCGAGATAGTGGGCTACAGATGCCAGTTGCAAGCTTATGTTTTGTATGTGTTTGATACCAAAGTGATAACTAAGGTTTTATCCACAAAGGGGGCGGGACAATGCAACATGGCAACTTTATAGATGTAGCTTCACCTAGCAAACAAAAAGGCTAACATTTCGAAGAACCAAGCAAAGACTACTACAGCGAGTAGCTTAGTTACCGTTTTCCTGGCACGATTTGTCAGCCTCAGATCTTCTAGAGGCAACGGATGCCATTTCCTCGTTTGGAAATAATTCAGAATGGCTGGTCATGGAACTACTATTATCACTGTTAACTAATGTTGTGGAATCATGGAGTGTGTTTGGAAGACAAACAGATTTTAGCGCATCCAATTTACATGTTGTTATGCAGCTTAATCCCATTTCAGCAGACAACTTCTGTGTATCCAGCACCTACATTTTAGATAACAGTAAACTAACTAATTCGAGCATGTCATTTTGCAATCCCAAAAACTTTTGTTTTGTTTTCTAAGCATTCGATGTAATTAGGTCAGTAAGGTAACCCCCAACAGAAATCATGTCTGCTTTAATTAGAATCTTACTTAATCATAAGACACTGTACCTTATTGTGAGACCTATCTGCTGCCACTATCTCTCCCTCATCATTCATAAGTATAGCAGTAGCAGTAGTTTTCCCTCCAGGTGCCGCACACATATCTAATATTCTCTCCCCTTTCTGAGGATCTGTATGGCCAAGAAAAAAATTTAGGTTTCATCAATTTGCATCAACTATAGTTAAATTGTGGATATATGTAAACTATATTATAAGAGGGGTCAAGGTATAAGCATACCGTAGGCTGACCATTTATATTACTTACCAAGAGCATGGGCAACAATGATACTTGGCAGGTTTTGAAGAAATATTTCTCTCTCAAGGACATCTAGCGAGTCAAGACAAAAATGTGAGACCAATGCCCCATGATGAATAAGATACTGAGAGTCATTAATTGTAAGCTGAATTAGAAACCAAACCTAGTGCAAAAGAAGAAGCTTACTATGGAAAGAAGGCAATCTGAAAACTCTATTGCTCAAATCCACAGCAACTCCGTGAGAAGCACGAAACATCCCAGCCCTTGACAACATAGTTGTTCCCATGTTGATATATAGTCCACTGCGTTCACAATAGTAAGGATCTACAATAACACTACAGCCCATGTCAACTGTTTAACTTCAAAATATTAAACAATATTCATTTGCTGACAACCAAGAATAATATAACACGTCTGAGCCAAGCTACTGGAGAGCAAGCTTATCCAAATCAACTTGATTATTGAAAGAAAATCAACTTATCAAATTTGAGTAACTTTTAGCCTAAATGCATTCCACAGAGTAAGATAGTTGACACTTTTGGCTGCCAGAAATTGTAAATTATAATAATAATAATAGCGCTTCTAAATAAAAATCAACATGACACGAAGAATTAGCTCACATCATAGAAAACGTATAATAAATCAAAGACTGTTCTTTACGTTTCAGCTACTGTTACACAAAAGTCATGGCCAACCATATGATATGTTCCAACAAATATTATATAGCCACCAAAGCAAAAAAGAAACAATTCTGAATCTTACCTGTAGTAAGACCCTGGAGGGTGGTCCCACGAGTCATATTAACACTCCAGTCACCTTCATCACCAGGTTGTTCGATAGCAACACAGACAGCAACCATATCTCCTTTCTCAACATGGGCAGTACAAGCCAGTACACCTGGAACATAGACCTACAACAGGGCCCATAAGAGAAAATAAGTAAATTTTTGTTCACAGTATTGCCTATAGCCCGAAGTTTCTCACCTAGATTGTCAAAAACAATAACGTAGGACAACCAAGATATGGATTTATATTCCAACTCAAACAGCACAGTGACCAGGATAAAAGCTTAGAAACTTGTACATTAACTATCAAACCTCATAATAGTATACCTTAAACCTCAATAATTTCGTGTATCATTGTGACTAGCCACTAAAGTTTTATAGAGAGAAATTCGAGGCTACCTGGGCTCCCCTTAGAACTGCTTCAGCACACTTCCTGCTCAGTAGTACCTCCTTTGGAGGGTTTTCAAGGCCAAAGTCATATTCAATTCTATGTGGGCCTGAACCATTGACAAAGACAACATAGTCCAAACCAGGTATCTGACACTTGGAGATGGGACTACTTCCATCTGATTGTACTAGCTTCAAGCTCTCCTCCGTATCATTTAAAATTTTCGTAAGCTTTTCGATAACAGCATCACTTGTTCTTTTAACTGTGTTCACCCGGATGCAGGAGTAGACGATGGGTGCCTAATATGAAACCAAAAGAAATTGAAAGCAGAGAAAAATGTAGCAACACAAACTAGGGTAGACGCAAGAAGAATGTGATGCATTTTATATATATAATTACTATGACATATATAAGACAAATTCCACCAAATTGAATGCACCTCTTGCAAAGATCTAGAACAAAAGTCTAAAATTGGATCATATGAAGGATAAGCTAACATTGGGGAACATGTAAAGAATCTCACACACATAAGCGAAAATGGTTTCTCAATCTAAAAAATGGGTAAATGCACACAATATTACTAATGAAAAATCAATTCGATTTTGGAGAAAAATGGGCAATGTTGCTTCAAAACTAGATGAAAATTATAGAAAGGTGCGAAATTTAAGTACGTGAGAGCCTTTGAAATGCGAGAAAATTGGTCAGGTCCATAAGCTTTAGTGAAGTAGTCTTCAACTTCAGGATTCCATCGCAACACCGGTTCATAACAATAACGGTCCGAATCTGAAGGATCCATCTCGAAGTGGCGCGAAAACGAGCGTAACTGAGAAACAGAGGACAAGAATGTCGAGCCTTTAGTTAAGCAAGTTCTGAGCAAAGAGGGTTTAAGCAGAACCCTCGCTTTACTCATTCAAGTCGGAGAAGCAAAGAAAGCTCGTCGAAGTGAAGATACTTGCAATTACCATTAGGGCTTTAATAGTAGATAATGGGCTAATTTTGGGCTGATAAGAGTAAACCCATCACAATTATAAATGTTACTTCTACGGAAACAGAACAAAACCGGTTTACTTCTTGTGTTTTTTTTGTTAAATCCTTTGTAACAAAATCTTCTTTGTTCATATGCGTTCTTCGAGGATATTGCTTGGGTAAAACTGCATAATTGCAGTGTAAATAAAATAAATTTGTAGAATAAAAATTATAGAATAAAAATTTGTTAAATGATATATTGCAGAATGGTTTTGGCATAATCAAATAGTGATTGACATAACTTTTGCTGAATAACATAATATAATTTAATATTATTAATATTCAACTATTGATTTTTTAGTATATTTTAAATATTTCTTATATTTTAAAAACTAATAATTTATAAAATTAAATTATATATTTAATACTTAAATATTTTATAAATATTAAAAATAACATATTTTTTGTTTTTTATTATAACTAGTTTTATTCATGTATTGATTTGCATTTATTTATTCAGCGTGTATTGTATTTTGTTCCACCTCGACTTACAATATTATTTGATCCTCATAGTTATCATTTAGTCCATCCATATTTTTTTTATATGCATGGGAAGATATATACTTTTTTGATAAACCTTTTGATTGGAAGATATATTTATGTTACAAGTCGTGTTCCATTGGGAGTGTTAGATAACCAATGGTTTTCTAGGGCAAAGTTTTTACGATTAAATTTTTCTTTTTCTGGTAACATAAAGTCGGTGCATGTCTTCAATAATCATTGACTTTTCTTCATCTATTTAAATGCTCATCTATATCTAAATAAATAAATATATATGTGTTTTTTTATCCGCTGCATTATAGTAAATTAAAAAAATGAATTATAAGTATTAAAAATAAATTATAAATATTAAAAAAATAACACATTTATTATAATTAATTTTAATATATTCATGTATTGACCTGCATTTCTTTCTTCAATGTGTATTGTATCTTGTTCTACTTCGGTTTGTAATATTTTGTGATCTTCATAATTATCTTCTTGTCCATCCATATTATCTTGTGATGCTTGGTCAAAATCCATATCCCAAATTTTTGAGATTCGAATGAAATTGTGTAACGCCATTGTAACTTGAATCCCTTTATTGAATCTTTTTATTATATTTTGGGTGATCATCTAAAATAGTTATTGATTGTTATTGATTGCATATAATAGTTATTGATTGTAAATATTGTATGTCATAGTTTTTGCATGGTAAGTGATATTAGTGAATCTAAATATTAGACTATTTAATTATTATTTTTATCATTTGGCCAAAAAATAACAAAAACTTGTTTATTTATGTAATGACATTTTCTTTTATGCAGAAAAAAAAAATTGCACAATTGAATTAGATTAGGCCATTATACAGAATCGCATTACTGTACGTCGAAGCCTGTATAAAATGGTCAAGTAAAGTTAGGTAGAAGAAGTAAAAAAGCCGAAAGCTTTGATGAGTCTTTTCTCACCAAACCCTCTTCGGTTGATGATTAGCTTCACCTGCTCATATACTCAGTGTGTTTTATATATATATATATATGGTGGAGTTCCTTCCCTCACCAACCTCCCATTTGCTTCTTCTCTCTCTAAGGTATCTCTTTTTCTCTCTCTCATTTCATTTTACTCTTTGCTTCTTCAGTTTTGTGAGAAATTTTAGGGTTGATGTGTTTTGCAACCTTCTATATGAGTTCTCTAAGTTTGTGTGGATTCCGTGCCCATTAAAATTTCTTTACTTCTGTGTCTTTGCCCATTTTTTCGATGATCATAAGAGTAGATTATATTTGAAATGCTCATTCTGTGACCATTAGACTTATCTTTTGAATCGTGTTTGTGTTCTTGGTCTTGGTGAGAGAAAGTGAAGAACAGTCTGGGGAAGGATTTAAGAAAAAAAGAATCTAGGCTTTGCAAGTTCTTATATTTTAGGATTTTTCACACTGGGTCTCAAGTATTGTGGATTTTCTTGCCAGTGTATAGACCTTTTTGGTTAGGGATTGCTTTCATATGCGAGTTTTTTCAGCTTGATGGTTTTATTGATCAGATAAGTAGGAGGTATTTGCTGACGTTTGAGAAAGCTAGAGATGGCTCAAGAAGGTCAAATAATCGATGAGCCGGTAATTTCTGCCTCCTGTTCTTCAAAATTCAATCGTCATCCATTGTTAAACCTTTCGCAAATTGGCATTGTCATAGGTTGTATTTAAAGAGGAAAAAGGTTTTGCGAGACTGGCTACACTAAACCGCCCACGTCAGTTAAATGTCATCTCTTCTGAAGTGGTATATATTAAACTCTTCGATCAAAAGCTTACAATATTCTCCTCTTCTTATATTGAGAGCCGCCTAACGGAAAACTTTGGAACTCAGGTCCGCAAGCTTGCAGAATATCTGGAAATGTGGGAGAAGGACGACCAAACAAAGCTTATACTGATCAAGGTTTGAGTTTTTGTTCTGACTGATAATGATTTTCTACTACAATAGGTTTTTCTTAACATGACTTGTTTGTGCAGGGTGCTGGGAGAGGTTTTTCTGCTGGTGGTGATCTAAAGATGTTTTATGATGGCAGAGAATCGAGTAAGTGGTTAAGATTACCCTTTTTCGAAAGAACAACATCCAAAGAGATTCTGTCATAACTTAACGATGATACGTTTTCTTCGACAGAGGATTCTTGCCTTGAAGTTGTTTACCGGATGTACTGGCTTTGTTATCATATCCACACATACAAGAAGACACAGGTGGCTTTTAATTAGCTGTGTTACAAATTTCATTGTATGAAAGTGTCCTCTTGAGGAGTATTAACCAAGTAGAATTGTACAGGTTTCTCTTGTTAATGGAATATCAATGGGTGGAGGTGCATCTTTAATGGTCCCAATGAAGTTTTCGGTTGTGACAGAGAAAACCGTGAGTTATGAGTTTCTTCTGCTTCACATCTTACCTGTGTAGAATGGCGCAGAAACAAGTATAGTTATAACTATGTCTATCATTAATAGGTTTTCGCAACTCCAGAAGCAAGCATCGGGTTTCACACTGATTGTGGGTTCTCCTACATCCACTCACGTCTTCCTGGTTATTTAGGTAACTGCTTAACCATTTGAACCAAAAAAAGGTTCCAACTAGGCATTGGCTAGTCTCTAATGTTTATATGACATCTGCAGGAGAGTTCTTGGCTTTAACTGGGGCAAGATTGAACGGGAAAGAACTTGTAGCAATTGGAATGGCAACACATTTTGTACCTTCTGCTGTGAGTTTTTGAGAATGCTTTCCTTGAATTTGATGAATTCACTATGAAGTTATATCTGCATTTTCAATTTGCAAACCAGATTGTTATGTATAAGTATTTAGATTTCTAGGATTATGTAATGACCTCACTTAGTTGGTCTTTTTGAGTTGTCTTCCTACTTTATATTTCTCATCTGCAACTTTATCAATGCTTTGGAATATCTGACTACTATCCTTAAGCTTGAATAAGGAGAGATGCTATAGTTATTCTAGGAAAGATGTTATGTTACAAAAAGGTTTGTAAGTGGAATGCTTATTTTTCACATCTTTTGTTATTGTCAGAAATTGGCGGATCTGGAGACACAGCTTGTGAGTTTAGACTCAGGAGACGCAGATGTAGTCCGATCCACAATTGACAAGTTCTCTGAGAAAGTCAACCTAGACAAAGACAGTATCCTTAACAAGTAACACTATTGTTTAGATTGCCTTTCTTCATGCTTGAGTTGTTATTTTATCTCTTTTTTCCCCAACTGTGTTTATATATGCACTAAGACAGTATTAACTTTGGGACTTTGGCTGATCTGCAGACAGTCAGTAATTAATGAGTGTTTCTCAAAAGAAAGTGTGAAGCAGATCATACAAGCATTTGTAAGTCATCCTTTTCTGTGGAACATAAATCATTTCTGGCTATTTTCATCGTATGAACCATTTTTAGTCCTATTACAGGAAGCTGAAGCAAGCAAAGAAGGAAATGAGTGGATAACTCCAGTTCTCAAAGGTCTAAAACGATCATCACCCACAGGGTTGAAGATAACACTAGGATCGGTAATTGTTATATCTGACATGATCTCCCCTTTCTCAAATTTGTTCCTTGGAATTTAATGGTGAACAAGATTGCCTTGTCAAAATCATTGGACTTGGAGCTAATTTTGTAAAATAGCATAAAGTTGAAGGCTGTAGGCTAATAGTAATCAGCAATTCTTGTTATGTTGTTCCCTTATATCGATTTTTGTGATAAACATTGTATATGAGTCTATTCTTCCGGTAATTTGAGTGAATTCTGTGATGGATAATATTCCAGATCCGTGAAGGTAGAAAACAAACACTGGGTGATTGCCTGAAGAAGGAGTTTCGACTCACAGTGAATATCTTGAGGAAAACCATATCCCCCGATGTGTACGAGGTAAAGAAACAGATGCATATTCTGCATCCCCATTTTTGGTCCAAGCATCATGAAACTTTTATTGTATTCTTTGTCTGATTTCTGTGTAATAAAACATAGGGTATAAGAGCTCTGACCATAGATAAAGACAATTCTCCAAAGGTATGTTTCCACTCTAGAAAGCCAAGTATGAATCCACTTAGAACCAAGATCACATCTGACATACTTATAAACTGATATGATTGGGTTTGATGCAGTGGAATCCAGCAACATTAGATGAGTTAGATGACGAGAAATTAAACTTGGTGTTTGAGCTATCGGAGGATGATGTTGAGCTTCATATCCCTGAAACAGGGGAAAACAGGTAACTTTAATGACAATAAACCCAACTCTGAAACTCTTTCAATCTGAATTTTCAAGAAACAATCCCTTATGATTTCTTAACATTGGAAATTCACAGGTGGGGAGGCAAATACGAGACTTCAGGTCATGTATCAGTACAAGGATAGAAGAGAAGAGAGCATATGTTCAAATATTGTAACTTTATCATAAAACCTGAAACTCTATTACATAGTGTGTTGCGCGAGGTTTTATATTAGACTGCAGGTGTTGTTATATCATTAACAATATAGTAGTTTTTACCAATAATCGTTTTGTCAACGGTGCTTGTACTTATTATAGTTAATAGTTGTTATCGTTTTCAAATTTGTCTTTCCACACAAACAAAACTAATCAGAAGTTTAGATTAGTCTTGAGATTAGATAAAGGATGTCACGTTTCAGGTCGTTGGAAACAGTCTCGGCCGCTTTGGACAGCTCAATTTTGCCCTTTTTTGTTCTCTCAATCTTCTCCTCGCTATATATCTCTCTTCTGCTCCTTCATAATCTCCTGCGTCTTGACGAATAAATCACAAGAGAGACAGAGGAGCAAAAGAAAAATGGGGACTCCATTTTGGGAAAGGCCACCTCTGCACTCGGTAAAGCTAAGGAAACCGTCATCGCCTCTGCTGAAACCACCAAGACCGATGTTTTGAAGGATACAGTGGACAATGTGGTATCAAGAGGCATAGATGGAGCCAAAACGCTGGTTCAAGGGGTGGAGGAGAAGAAAGGTGAAGTTTCCTCCAAGATCTTGGGAACTGTTTCACACCTTACCGGTAGCGCAGACTCAGCAGCCACTACCACAAATCGTGACTTACCGGTATCCACAGACGATCAGGTTCAAATGATACACCAAAAGAAAACTTCAACTTCTTATATAGTGAGGTGAAACTGGATTAGAGACCGAGTCTTATGCTTTTCTTTTTTCTTTACAACAGCAGCCATTCTTAGCGGTGGGTGATCGTGGGGTCGAGACAGCGACACCATGGTGGAACAACTGTTGTGGAGTTCTAGATCTTCTCAAACAACATCATCAACAACAACAACATAAAGACCAACTAATTCTGTGTGAAGAACAGAACAGATCCCACCCCCTGTTTCTCTGAGTAATTCCTTCCATTTACTTGAGTGTGATTTCAGATTGTATCTTTGTCTTTTGATTTCCCTTTCATGAACTTTTGTTTTTTTTTTCAATCTCTTGATTGTTGCCAAGAACACTTGTATTATGACGAAATAAAGCATTACACACAATATGAAGATTCCAAAATTGTGAAACCAATCAAATCCTTTAGCACATAACAAGAAAGTTACGCAGGATAACTTTAAAACAAAGAAATCAAATTCATAAAATTCTACCTCGAATCAACCCCTTTTCGAATGGTAGATGTAGCAGAACACAGCCGCTCCTGCCACTGCGACTGCAACTGCCGCTGTCACAGCTCCGCTAGAACCAGCAGTGGTAGTAGGAGACCATGACTTAAGCTCAATGCCATTAAGTGGCTCAACCATATTCTTCAATCCACTGATCATCTTCTCAGCATCATCCATCTGTTTCTGCAACTCCACAATCTCTAATTCCATAGCCTCCACTTTCTTCTCTGAATCTTTCAACTTATCTTCCACAACCATCTTCTCTGTAATCCACTTCTGCAACTCAGCTTTCCTCTCTGCTACATATGATTCCAAATCCTTGATCTTCCCTCTCAAATCATTTAACTCCTTATCCTTACTGTCAATCTTTTCTCTCATCTCTTCCTCTGCTCTCACCTTGCTATTCCTCTCTTCTAACTCCTTCACCTCCAACGCACTAAGCTTTGTCTCCAATTCCTTCATTCTCTTATCATTCTCCTCCTTTACAGTCTTTAAATTAGCAACTTCTTTCTCCAACTCCTCAATTCCATCCCCTTTCTGTGAAATCTCAGACCTTAACTTCTTCGCTTCCGCCGTAGCCTCTTCTCCTTCTGTCTTGGCCGTAATCAGCTCATGCTGCAACCGTGCCACTTCAGTCTCGAGCTCCGAGGCTCTCGCAGCTATAGCCTCAAGAACCTTCCTCTCCTCATCAGACTTGTCAATCTCTCTCTCCATCTCACCCATCTTACGCCTCGCCTTAGATTCCTCTCCTCTCAGTTCCTCAATGTCCACCGTCAAGCTCTCAATTTTCCGACTGATTTCGTCATTATCCTGCGCAAGTTCCTGATTTTTCGACTCAAGCTCTCCAATCTTTCGATTCAATTCCGTGGATTTTCCGCCAGCATCTTGATGACCTGAATCAAAGAGACTCTCGTTTTCCTGCACTTCGCCATTAATACTCCTCTCTTCCGTCATCTTCAGTAGCTGCAAAGAAATTGATTAGATGAAAATGATAATAAACCCTAAAGATACTCGCCGAAATATATAAATTTAGAAAGAAAGTTTCGATTTTTCCTTTACCAAAAATAAAAAAAGCTTGGGACTTTTCTGATAAATGTAAGAAAAAAGGAAGAAAAAAAACAACTTTCTGTGATTCGATGCGATTAGGGCTTTGGGTTTACAGAGAGACAAATGTGAACCTATCAAGTCTGATCTGCTATGAATGGACGGCTGTCAATAAACGAATCAGTCCGATGTGGTTTACCACTAACTACTGTGGTTTTCTTTTCTTTCTATTGCCAAATAATAGCATTGATTACTTTTTATAAAAAAATTGAGTTTGGTCCTTCTGAAGTGTAAGAATTTTTAAAATATTATTACATCCAAATTCGGATACCAGATCGACAGAGTGAGTTTAATTTGAAACCTAAAGTGTAATAATCAAACTTCAAAAGTTGTTGATTACCAGGAAAGAAATAATCGTTGATTTGGGCTAAAGTATAGATTGGGCATACCTATTAAGTGTAGACATGGGCTTTTTAATGGTTTTATTGAAACACCCATTTAATAAAAGGGCCCATTAAGTTTCCTTAGGCTTAAATGTTCGTTCATTGATGGGCTAAAGTTGAAAATCCACGTAAACACAAGTATGCAAATTAATTAAATCTAATCAAAGTGTTATTCGTTTCAACTTGATAAGAATCTCAAACCTACTTATACTTAAAATCCAAACTTTTATCAATCAACATAGTTTGAGAAAATACCAAAGAAATTTTGAATTGAGATTTTTAATGAACACTACAAAAGATGCACCTCATGAGCATATACAACACAATATGTTAGAGATCGTTATGTATAGTAAATGTTACAAAATCGAATTGGAGCAGTGGGTTAGTTAAGGCATATAGTTATCTTGAAACGAAGCGTTATAAAATGTTAGAAATTGTGTGGTGGTTGTGAAAGAAATCTATATAATGAAGCCAAAAGCATAAAAAGCATGATATTAAGTAAGTTTTAAACCCAAAAAAACGAAAAACAAAATGGTTTTATTTATTGATTTAAGTGTTTTGAGTAAAGTGTTGTTAAAGCAAAAGATTCAACGAAATAGGCATGGCCTTAACTACCTCACTAATTATGATCATTTCCGCAACAATTGCATGCACGTTTCTCCTTCATTAGATTCTTTCTTCAATCTTTATCTCTTTTAACCAAAAAGAAAAAAAAAACTATAATTAGAAATATGTATAGTCAACAAGCATTTTCTCGTTAGTCACCTACCTGACCAGTTTCAGTAATGCTAAAGCTTGATGAAGAAACTATTTCTCATTTGTTATTGGGCGGCAAAAAAGATTCAAAAAAAGTCATGATTTTTATTTTATTTTATTGGTTCATATACTTTGAATGATTATTAGTAGTCAAACGTCGTTCGTTATATGCATTGGAAGATATATATATATTTTTTTTGATAAACCTTTTGTTTGGAAGATATATTTATGTTACAAGTCGTGTTCCATTGGGAGTGTTAGATAACCAATGTTTTTTTAGGGCAAAGTCTTTACGATTAAATTTTTCTTTTTTTGGTAACATAAAGTCGGTGCATGCCTTCAATAATCAATGTCGTTGACTTTTCTTCATCTATTTAAATGCTCATTTATATCTAAATAAATAAATATATGTGTTTTTAAAAATGTTTATCTAGACCACGATTAATCGGTTTATTAACTAAGTTTCTACATAATTTAAATATTTATCTTTAGTAGATTTATTATCTATTATTGGATTAAAGACCACTTGCATGTATATTATATGTTAATAAGATCATAAAAAATATAAACGAAATGGATTGTAAAGAATTGTTTTTGTCTTATATAGTATGTAATTATTGTAATAAATGAGAATGACCAACGCGGTGATAATATATTCGTAATTAGTGTAAGATGAAACAAATTAATTCGAGCCAGTCCAAAAGAAATGCCAAATAAAAAAAAACAGAGACCGATGTGATATTTTGTTGGTAACGTGTTAACAAAAACGAGTCTATATATATATTAAATGATGATGTTATCCACTTCGATGATTCGATAAACCTTAACATTTGAATATGTTATGTGCTTATCTCATTTTGTCTCATTAGGTTTTGATGTGCATAACTGACTAACTATAATTGTTATAAGCAAATCTACGTAGATATGTTAGCCATTTTTTTATTATTTTTTAAACATTGACTTTTTAGGTTTTGTACATTTTATTAATTACTGATTATACGTTACAAATTCCAAAAATGTTAATTTAATTTACTAAACTATTATTGGTGTATAGTTGTGGAAATTGTGTAATGTAAAATATTATACATAAATAATTAATTATTAAATGCTTTTTTTAATATGTGTGAATTTTTCAAAAAAATTTTAAAAAAGAAATAGAGGAAGTAATTGATTTACCATCATTTTTATTACAGTGATTAAAGTAATGGTCTTTAAATTCCGGAATATCTTCGACAACTTTGTGATTATCTTTACTGCTTTTTTTTAATATAAAGTTGATTTTTTTTTTATAATTCAGAAATTCTCAAATTTTATGGAATGGATCTGAACTATTCTTCTACGGAAGATGCAACCCATAAATATATCATTTCTTTGATATTCAAATGCCTCATTAGATAGGTTCATATCCGTATAACGAGTATCCGAAAGAATTGTGATTTAATTTCACAACGTTGGAAAATCGAAAACGCGATCTAGTTAAACCTTAAACCTTGCACATGTTCTTAGTGCTGGACTACGACACTTTGGACAGTTGATATATTTGGTCTCTAGTATTAGATAGTTTTTTCTAAATTCATCATTTGTTAACTCCACTTAAGTTGGCTCACCTTTTTATTATAATGAAATTATGGAGTTACAAAAGAAAAGAATGGTCTTATTCTCTGACCCTTCAACAATTAAGTTTTGGTTTTTCTCTTAACCATTTTGTTACCAAACAATACCAAGAATTATGGTCTATCATTTTACGGTTTGGAAAGTTCAACAAACCCCAAAAAACAGAGAATTCGTCACTTTTATTTATCGTTTGCTTCTTAAGGATACTAATTTGGAACTAATATTTGAAATTTTTTCTTTCTAGAAAGTGGACTTTAAGAGATTATGTTGGCCTTACCGGCAATACTAGGAAGAAACCTAAAAAGTGTAGAAAAAAAGAGTAATTGCAGAGAATAGTATTACGAGAAAAATAAAAAAACTCAACGAAAAAGTGAAGATTTGGTGAAAAGCAATCTGACTCACAGGAGGACGCAATTTTCAAAGCAAAACAATAGATAAGGTGAAGGGTAAAAAGGTCAACCATATTGAATGTTTTTAGGTCTTCCAAATTCACACTTCTCTATGCCTAAATTCATCAATTTCATTTACTCTTTTGTCTTTCATTTATTGTTTGACTTTTGCTTCTCTTTTTCATTTACATGTCGCCATTTTTGCCTTTCTTATTTATTTACGTATTGACAACTATCATTATCATGGAATCAGACAAGAGATCAATATTTATGGTCTGTAATATTTGTTACGAAGCTTGGGTTGTACAGTTCAACTAATAACACCGTCAAAATAGTCGAAAGGAATAGTATTGTTACTGTTTAAGAGTCAGTTTTTATCGAATCAATTAATATATCGACAAAACCCGATTTATAACTCAAACTCTATCATACAAAATTGGATTATCAGTTTTTTCCCTATACTTATTTATTTATTTATCATTTTTAATACAAACTTTTGGATTTTTTATTTCGCACAAACAACTTTTGGCTATGAAATTTTATACGAGAATTCGATTCAAGTACTTTTTGGGCTCTTTTCGCTTTTGCTTTTATGTGGCTTTCTCCAACTCTAATCTCAAGTTTGATTTACATGCGTACTTGAAATTAAATTCTGGTATAAGAAACTGGATGAGTGAACATTTGATTAAATTAGCTATTTGATAAATAAATAAAAAATGGATAAACATTACATTATCCGAATCATACAAGAGTTTATGGTGCCGACAGATGAGATATTGGTAATTCATCTAATCAAAATAATAGTCTTGATGTCTATTACACTAATTAAGTTTGGTCCAATAGATTAGATATATTGTAATTACTAATTAGACATATATAGGTAAAGGTTGGACTTATGTTATAGATTTATTATTGTTGATTGTATTTGCATTTGCAGAAAATATAATGACATAAGTTAGAGTCCGGTAATGACTTGTCTCATTACCCGTCGACGCATCATGCATGTCATGTCTTTTGGTTACAATCAATTCTCGTACCAAAAACCATTTGATTAGTTCATTTTACAAAAAATTAAAAAGAAAATTAATTAATAAGTTAATATTGTCCTAAAAAACAAGTTAAATGGACAAATGCGTTTGGTCAATTGGTTGAGTGTCTTATTTACTATATTTTTTACATGAGTTTAATTTTAGGTAGTCAAATATATTCCACTGTATATACAGAAAAGTTCATTTAATAGATCGATTAAGTCTAGTTTTGAAACATTTTTTATTAGAGTTCAATTTCAGGTCATGTTTGAAGTTGGAATCCAAATTATGTATCACCTTCGAGTCGTTCTTCAATTAATATATATATACATGTTCATAAGAAACAACTCAGCTCGATTTTTATATATAAAGAAAAAGGACAATTCAGCTTGTTATAAATGGTCAAATCTTTAGTTTCAGTCTGTCAAATTATGTTATAAAATCGGCCCTATAAAACTCTCTAAAAGCTGACAAATTAATTAAATATTTCCATCCATAATTTCATGCATTTAACAATATGAAAAATATGAAAAAAGGAAGAGCCGGTCACCAACTAAATAACCTAATTTGTTAAAGTTCTTCACAGCTAAAAAAGTGCATGCAATTGCAACCTTTGAAACTTAGGGCAAAAATCCAGTTATAACTTCTGTGTAATCAATCATGTTCACATCACGTTATGGTCTTGAAGACAATTGGTTAGATTCGAGATTAATCATACTACTATTAGTTTTATATTCTACGATTAGGTTAGGTTTAAATTAACTATATGGATAATGGATATCGGTTGACTTATTGAGACTACGTTATATACCTTTTCGCTTTAAACACCAAAAAGCCCTTTTGTTTAAAAAGTATTATATACGGACAAAACACAAGATTGTCTTAAGATAACTAGCAAGTGGCATCAACATTTTTCTTTTCTCATTCTGGTATGACTATTTAGGCCAATCTTAAAATCCAATAAACTTTTTTTTAAAAACGAATCTAATCGATAAAATACCTGAATAAAAGCTTTTTTGTTGTTATTAATTAGTCTAATGGTCTTTTATCCTACTCTAAAAAAATCATTCGATTTTTAATGAAGATTTGTAAAGTGAATATTATACTAGCTTACCTATCTTCGGCATGTTTTAAACTTCTAAGACCAATCAAGTCTAAACTAAATTGAGTTTATCCATTCGGGTTATTTATTTTTTGGACAAGGTTCAATTCTTTTAATTGTAGATATGATGAGTTTATGTATTTAAGGTAATATTACCAATAGCCCGTGTTCAAAAGATGAAATTGAAATGACTTTTTTGCTCTTATTAAAAAAATAGGATAAAAAGTCAAAACATAGAAGAAGTGGTTCGAACATGTGCTCTTATGAATAAAGAAACAACTTTGCCACTCTGCCAAATCTTCATTTCAAGTTTAATGATACAAAATATAATATATAACCAGTAAATTAAATGAAAGCTTTACACCTACTTTCGATCAATTTGTGTATAATCTCCGATTAATTGATTCAGCACTAAACATACCTCGATCGCCCGATCAGCACCTAGCAAAATTCAAAACAAGGCCAAGAGCTGCCCTGAATTTTAAAATATGATTAAATGTATCAACTTTTTCATTAATATAGAAAGAAAAAAGATCTGACTAGCCTTAAAACATGATTTTAGAAAAATACGTCACTCTCCAAATTTTCAATTTTCTTGGCCTTACGCAATTGCTTTTTATGTTTTGTTTATAACACATGCAGCATGGCTCTGCACACACAAGTGGACGATTTGAGAAACTAATAAAATTGATCAAAACTTTATTAAAGCAACCAACTTAATTGATTCGATAACAACATTATTCTACAAACTACTGAACAGATGAAACTAATTAATACGAAACCGCAGACTACACGATACTTTAAATAAAGCAATAGTACACTTTCATTCCTTATGTAATATCTCGAATTTTATGCATGCAAATAGGTACAATTATCAACCATAACTTCTTGGGAACAAACACACATTTGCCTAGAAATATTTTGGAAAAAAATATATATAAAAAATGTTTGATTAAAGTAGTGGTAATAGTCGGATTGATAGATGACAACCTAGGTTTCAGGACATAAATTCGCAAAGGTTTGAATTCAATTCATACCTGAAACTTATAACTCAAGTTTTTCGGAAGAGAAAATATAAAACAATCTTTTTTTTTAGTCTAGTGGTGGTAGTCGGATATATGAATGACAACTTAGTTCTTAAAACGTAAACTTGCAGTGGTTGAAGTTTGATTCTCGCTCAAAACTTGTAATATCGTTTCTGGACTAATTGGTTCTATATTTGTTTGAATAATGCGAGGTTTCACTAGTATGAGTACTGGTTTTGGAGATTTTGGTTTCTCATGTTAGCATGAGTATATGATTGTGGGGTTCGCGCTAGTTAACCTCTAACACCAAAGAAAACACACACACATTTGAACTAAAGAAATTTCATATAAAGAAAATGTCATAAACGTTTTGTGGTGTACAGTTAATGCGAGATGTGTGAGTTAACCAAAATTAAAAAAGTTAAAAACAAAAATTGATAAAAGGGTCAACCTTCACACCAGCTTTGCTCTCGCCTATCATCATCACTCACGATATATAACTCTCTTCTGCAATCTTCTTTGTCTTCTCCAACTCATTATTCTTCTCTTTCTCTCTAAGCACCATAACCATGGTTTTTACAGAGCTTCTAGTCATTCTAGCAGAATGGGTTCTTTACCGTCTTCTTGCGAATTCATGTTACAGAGCTGCTAGAAAGTTAAGAGGCTATGGTTTCCAATTGAAAAATTTCTTAAACCTCTCTCAATCACAATCTCTACATAACACTTCTCATCATCATAATCATCAAAACCATCAACAAGAAAACCAAACCCTTCAAGAGTCTTTAAACCCTCTCTTCCCAAGCATTTCAAAGTACTCTGAAGACAAAAACAGAGTATGCTCTGTTTCTTCTGATCATCGTGATGTATTTGTCTGCGACATCGATGGTGTTTTATTGAGACAACATTCAAGCAAACACTTCCACACTTTTTTCCCTTACTTCATGCTTGTAGCCTTCGAGGGAGGCTCAATCATCAGAGCGATTCTTCTCTTGCTCTCTTGTTCTTTCCTTTGGGCTCTGCAACAAGAAACTAAACTCAAAGTTCTCTCTTTCATAACCTTCTCTGGTCTTAGAGTTAAAGATATGGACAATGTTTCTAGGTCGGTTCTACCCAAATTCTTCCTTGAGAACTTGAATCTCCAGGTTTATGAGATCTGGGTTCGAACTAAGTACTCCAAAGTTGTGGTCACAAGCTTGCCACAAGTGATTGTGGAGAGGTTTCTCAGAGAACACCTCAACGCTGATGAAGTGATTGGGACTAAACTACAAGAAATAGCAGTTATGGGGAGGAAGTTCTTCACCGGCTTTGCTTCAGGGTCTGGTTTTATTGTGAAACATGAATCAGCTAATGACTATTTCCTTAATAATAAGAAGAAGCCTGCACTTGGAATTGGAAGTTCTTCAAACCCACAAGATCACATCCTTATCTCCATCTGCAAAGTAACTTCCTTTCCTTCCCAATTTCACAATAATAGATTAGGGTTTCAAGTTTCTTTCCAAATTTACCACAAGATCATATCTTCATTTATATTTCTAATCACAAAACTGTATAAAGTCACTAACTTTCTGTTTTTATCTGAATTTTCTCCACAGAAAGCTTATCTTTGTAATGAAGAAGAGTCAATGAACAAGAACAACACAGTGCCTAGAGAAAGATACCCAAAACCATTGATATTTCATGATGGGAGATTGGCTTTCTTACCAACACCGTTAGCTACACTAGCTATGTTCATATGGCTACCTCTCGGATTCGTACTTGCTGTATTTAGGATCTCAGTAGGAGTCTTGCTTCCTTTCCAAGTAGCAAATTTCTTGGCTTCTTGCTCTGGTGTTAGGATCACTTTCAAAGCCCATAATTTGTATAACGGTCCTCCGGAGAAAGGTAAAAGTGGAGTCTTGTATGTATGCAACCACAGGACACTCTTAGACCCAGTTTTCCTCACCAATTCACTTGCTAAGCCCTTGACTGCAGTTACTTACAGCCTTAGCAAGTTCTCTGAGCTCATAGCGCCTCTCAAGACAGTTAGCCTTAAAAGAGATAGGAAGAAAGATGGAGAGGCTATGGAGAGACTACTAAGCAAAGGAGATCTAGTGGTTTGTCCAGAAGGAACCACTTGTAGGGAACCTTATCTATTGAGATTCAGTCCTTTGTTCGCTGAGCTAACTGAAGACATTGTTCCCGTGGCTGTGGATGCTCGAGTGAGCATGTTCTATGGGACAACTGCAAGCGGACTTAAGTGTTTAGACCCTATATTCTTCCTCATGAACCCTAGGCCGGTTTATTGTCTTGAGGTTTTGAAGAAGTTGCCAAAAGAGATGACTTGTGCAGGGGGTAAGTCAAGCTTTGAAGTTGCAAATTTTATACAGGGAGAACTTGCTAGGGTTTTGGGATTTGAGTGCACTAACCTCACAAGGAAGGATAAGTACTTGGTTCTTGCTGGAAATGAAGGCATTGTTAGATAAAATAATCCAAATTATCATTAGGGTTTTTTGTTTAAGAAGTTATATATTATTATTTCAGGACTTAGATGTTTAATTCTATATGATTGATTCGCTTGCATCATTTCTAGCATTTTCTTATCTCTCGGAAGTCAGGACTATTGATATATATTGGAAACGTTTGCTTATAAATGATTTCGTCTTTGTTAGATCGATAAAACGGTCCATAGTTCAACCCCTTTCATAAAATTTCAAGCAATATCACATAAAGATTACATGAACTTCTATAGGCCATAGTTTCGACCTGTCGCTTTAATGCCATCAATTATATTCCTAGTACAAGTGAAATGATTTCTATAAGTTGGTTGAAAACAATATAAATTATACATGGTACATCAGATAATCAACATCATATGTCACAACATAAACGTATTGGCCCATATTAATAAATTTCATATCACCTCAAAACTTAATGTATCACCTAAGAAGAAATAAATATTCACAACAAGAATACTGTTAAATCTTTAGTTCACTGCTGGTTTCGCTTCAATGTCTTCTGACAAATTGAAGCTTAGATCTTGACATGAACTAAGTAACTCTTGAAGCACTAACTGATGTCTGCCTCTTTGCAAATGATACTTGCAATTCTACCCAGGCAAAAACAAAACTTATTAGACTATTGATGCTGCAGTGATTAGAAGTAAAACTTAGTGATGTTTTAGATGGCATTACCTTTCTCTCACACGCCGAATCTCCTCAAGAATTTCTGCAGTCTGTTGAACCTTTAGATTCTTGGGTTTATCTTCATGATTAAGCACCAAGGATGCAACATTTATAACAGTAACTAGTTCAGCTTCGATTCTGCTCAGTTTCTGGTCTAAATTTTCCAAGTAAGATTCATAAGAAGACACTTCTTTAAGGATACTACCAGTTGAAATCTCTTCTACTACATGGTTATCGGTATCTAGAAGTTCTTGGTAATCCTTAGAATTCCTTTCAATAAGTTTACTTTCCTCAGTATCCAAGTGAGCCGGGTCACTTTCATGCGTGTCTTCAGTAGATTTGGGCTGTGGAGATACAATGTGGACACCTGAAGTATTCTCTCTATCTACTTCGAGATCCAAAGATATATGCCCAATCAGCTGTCTTTCCTTGACAGATATTGCCTGAAACCAAACCAAGCTTCTCAAGACAATGATTAGTTAGATTTCTCACGAAATTAATATCATAAGAACAACCAAAACTAGAACATTCCTTAACCCTTTCACAGACTTTTTAATTTCGAGATTTGTTCAGCCCTTCTCAAACAAGTTACAGACTAGGCTTTGAAAACCAAAAAAAAAAATTTACTGACTAGGACAGATGAGATAACAAATAAGCTGAAGTTTTCTTTCTACCTCATTAAGTTTAGAAGAGAGCATATCTAGCAACTCAATACGAGATTTTGCCTTGTCCAAAGCTTGCATAACCTTTTTCTTCTGAAGAAGTAACTCTCTTGCATCATTCTCTTTCCCTGTTTGGACATTTACAGCTGCTTGTTTGCGTAGATTCTCTGCAGCCTCAGATAATCTCAGAAGTCTCAACCTTTTACTGCTTACTGGACCAACAATAACAATAGAAAAAAAAACATCAAATTGACATCAATCATAAAGACTCTTATGGATAAAGCAGGATTTGATTTCAATCTAAATTCCCCCAAATGAAACAAGAACTACGATGTGTAAATGGGTATCCGAAGCAAACGATTGAGTCACTGTACTCAATCCAATTAAGCCGAAGATTAGAAATAAAGATTCGACCTTTGGCACGAGTAGACTCGGCTTCCGCGTGAAGCCGATCAAGTTGGGAGCGAAGAAGGTCAGAGTTAGCGGTGGCGCAGAAGCACCTAGGACTCGCGGAGCTCCGCCGATACCGAGCAACCACCAGCAGAGGCAGAGCACCGCCGATGCTCGTCGTCGCCATTCTCAAAGCTACACGCACGTGGATTGGTTCTTTAATTGAAGAACCTTGCAGTGAGCTGTAACCCGGTTCATCGAAAAACCGATATTGAAAACCGATATTGTATTAACCGGTGTTTAAGTCTCAACCGGTCTTAAGAAACCGTGGTCAGGAACCGTACACAGACTTTTCCAGCTGTGACATTTCCGTCTAATTTTGATTTATCTCTTCGTCACTTCAAAATCTGAACTTTGATAGCAGTTCATAGATCGTGAATCTCCTGGAAATTTGTTACTTAATCCCGTTCATTATATCTGTACAACCTTCACCGTCAAATTTACGAGGTAAGGTTTTGAATTTTGGAAAAGGTGTGTTCCGATCATCGAATCTAGATTTGTAAATATCTACCTTTTGTTTTAATTGTTCCCGCTTCTTACTGTAGGAACCGATCAGATATGAACTGGGTTCAACGAAAAATCTACCTTTACAATGTTACGTTTGGGCTCTACATGCTTGATTGGTGGGAACGATACCTCTTCAGTATCCTTTCTCTCTGATTCGTTCTTTCAATCGATCTGGTCTTCTTTTTGTATTTCGGTTTCTGTTGAGAATGATTCTCTCTTTCGATATTAGAAAGATGAAAATTTCGATTTTTACATCGTTGGTGATAAGATATGGTGGCACTGAATTCTGTTCTCTCGTCTTGTCGTCTAATCTTAGAATTCTGTTTTGAAACGAATAATATACTTTCAGTGGTGATTAAGTTGATTATTTATAGCATCTTTGATTGCAAAATCTGTTTGGGTGAACTTAGATTTTGATATATTAGAAGGACATGAGATCTCCTACTTTGCTTTTCCTCAACTCTTGTCAGATTCGTTGGTGGTAGTCTTGATGTGGTTTGTTGTATACAACAGTACACGCTACTTTTCGGAGATCTTCCAGAGGTAAAATATCGTCATGATCTTTGTTCTACCTTTTAAGTTTTTTTTTTTTTTGTCAACTACCTTTTAAGTTGTTTAGTTTTTCCTTTGTACTAACATTGGTACTATTGCAATAGTTTCTGGTATGAACATACCTATCGAATTCTTATTGCTAGCTTGGTCTTATGGTTGCATTATTGGGCTTCTAAGGAATGAATGTAATGATATAATATGATTTGTGGCCTCATCGTTGACTCCTGAAATGAATCCATCATTTTCTTAAGCATTACATAACCTTCTTTTGTGCATTTAGTTGGCTTACCTGGTTCACTCTCCTCATTAGTTGAGTTGTTTGAAAAGAGAAGTCTTTAGTTTGCCTGATGAATTGACTGCTGCTTGCTAGCTGAATTTTTCTTATTCTTCGAGGATGTTAATTCTTCAGCACAATAGTATACAATATGTTAGCTCAGGCTGTTTTGAGAAGCATTAGAAGCTCTTTCCTGATATTTTTCTATTCACTCACAGTTTAAGTACATTCTTTAATCCTCGCATTGCAGGCATTTGACATGAAAGTAGGTCTTATTTCTCGCACTGTAGAACATGAGAATCCTGGAACCTCCAAAGGCGTTTGGTTTCAATTTCTGAAACATATACCAGAAAACCTCCTCCTTTCAAGTCGCCTCTGATTTAGTTATCTTTCCTCCAAAGGTTTGAGGACTGTTCGTATGTCTTTGTATCATTTGTTCCTATGTTTGGGAATGATCCAAACTTATTTATAGACGCGAAACATAGCAAGTGAATGTTTTTCCGATGGTACAGAAAGTTTTTCATCCTTTCGATTACAAAAACAATACCTAGTTGCATGAGTTAGAGAACTTGAGTTGCAGATAACAGAGTGATTGGGAACTATAAAATGTATTTAGGAAGAATCAACCCAATGCTTTGGTAGAGAAGACTCAAAGATCTGCAACAGTAGAGCTTGATCTCTCTTGCCTTGTCTTTTAGAAACAAAACCTTGATGCAGACCAAGTTCAACAGATTCTCTTCCTTCTTCCACTATCCTTTTCCTGATAGCTAGCAAAGGATTTTGCTTCTCAGAAGCTGCTTCGTCCTTGACATCTCCATCTTCAGTATTCTCTCCTCCTCCATCTTCGCGTTCACTTTTTTCAGGCCTTCCCCACCATTTGTTTGACACAGTTGCTAAACCGCCTGATGGGAATCCAGATTTGAACTCATCTAAAGCTGCCACTGTCTTAACCAAATTAGTGTTAGGCCAGACATTGGACTTCCCAGTCTTGTTACCACCATGTTGCACCGTCGAATGCATCATCGTTCTTGTGTCCTCGAGTTTGGATGATGTTAGAAGAACCACTGTAATCAAGAGAGACATGAATCAAAGAGCCGACAAAAGATGCTAATACGCATTTTTTTCTCCATTTGCTAATTTAGGCAACAAGGCAATCTAAAAAGCATAAAGGGGTTTCCGTTTTGAGCAGAGCAATCTCAAAAGCACAAAGATACAATACAGTAGCAGGACTTAGAAGCCTCTAGAATCAGACATAGAGAGTCGATTCAACGCTTCCTGAAATCAATCTGTAAGGCACCAGATCTTGAATCACACCGTCTAAACGACAATTATACCCTGAAAGACTTAAAGTTGTGGGTTTTAGAACAAAAGGCGAGAGCTTTTCCAATTTTCATCTATACATACCCAACTGATGGCGTTTAAACCCTAATTGATAAAGCTTTGTGAATCGAAGATTACCTTTCTTTTAGAGAGAGATAAAGCGTTCTCTATGGTAGAATTTCGATGAAGGCGTCTACTTGAGGCATGACGGCGAGAACAAATTATCCAAGAAATAAAAGCCAAGACCTTTACACGAAGTAACTATACACACATTCAGTAGAGAAAAAAGTTGTCAGATTTTCAGGAATGAAGTTGATGAATCTGATTATAAGAAGATGTATGATGGAGGCAACCGATACGTAGACATACCGCGAACGAAGCAGGTTTCGTCTTGTATGAATTTTCTGTTTTCTGAATTTCTCAGTATTCGTCTAGAGTTTGACTTCTGCGTGTGAATTATGTATTGAGGTGTTTTTTTCAGAACAGAGAGAGAAGGATCAAAGTGTAATTTCAACTGAACCTAAAACACTTATTTCTTGCCATTTATTGAGACCGCTTTGGCTTTTATTACACAATTTTAATGGAAGCTTTGGTAAAGCTTTTGATCTAAGATCAAAGTGTAATGTTTGTGAAGAGAAAGAAACAAAAAGGGTTTATTGGAATTGTTACAAATTCTTAAGTATACATACCTACTTGAACAAATAAATGGCCTAGGCTGAACAACAGTAGTATGAGTAGGAGAGGTCGTTTTTCAGGTGATCTAAACATTCTTTTGATGATCTCAAAGACAGATCAATAAACATTGCAATAACAAAATAAAAAGAATGGAAATGAAAGAAAAAATGGAGAAGAAGACGAGAACGGCTGAGCCACTACTTGGAGGAAGGTGCTTCTTTGTCTTTCTTTCCGGCAAGGATCATAGAGATCTGGAGACCGCGACTGAAGGCTTGATTGAAGAGAAGTCTAGTTTGGAACTCAGACACAAATGGGAACCACGATAAGACCGCAATGGGTGTGAATATCAGAAGCCCCATTATGTACTCGTAAGCTCTCCCTAGCTCTTTAATCGAATCCCAAAATCCTAACCCCTTGAACACGCTACGAAGCGCTTGCCCGATCTTCAATAAACACAGCAGTGAGATTAACAAACTTATCCCCATGAAAGAGATATTACTTTTGGGTAGCTAAGAAAGTTGTGTGGACTTACAAGAAGAATAGCCCAGCCAGTAGGTAAGAATGCGAGGATGGAAGCAAAGAGGTCCGCAATCGTGAGGCCGCAGACTACAAATAACACAGTCATGACTGACAAGAAACCAAGGAAGAGAAGGGCCTTGAGAATCCTGAACATAACCTGAAAATCTGTACCGAAATTCCGTCTACCCATTGATACCATCTGTCAAAGGATTAAACGACACAATCATAAATGTGAAAAGACAGATAAACCATTTTCCCAAAACCATAAGAATATCTAATGGATTTGTTTTGGAGCCTTACCTTTAGCACAAGAAGAACTGACAACAAGACGCCCCAAGACAGTCCATAAACCTTTACAAAAAGAAAGGTGCAAGGTCGTTGGAATTTTCAAAGCTAGAAGAACGAAGAATCAAAGCTTATGCCAAAGAAAAAAGATAGAAAGCTATACCAGAATTGTTGTGTGGCGGCGAGCGATGTTGAGATGGTAGACAATTCCATACTGGTAAAGGAGGAAACGAAGTGCGAGAAGTATCTCGAGAACCCTTCCTCTTAAATTCGTGTGCTTGAGGTGCTCTTGCTCTATATCCCACCATGATTCCCAACTTTTGTCAAGAACGATTCCTATTCCACCGCGGTTTCCCATCCATCGTTTCCAATCAGTCCAATCATCCACTGTCTTTTGCCACTCAAACCCAGCTGGGTTGAATATAAATGGAGCAAACAACCAACAAGTCACCAGGAACCACATTGAAAATGTGATGTAAATATAAAGACTTGAGCTACGGTACGAACTTCCATAAACTTGATACACAATCAGTAGTATGACCAACTCCAGTCCCTTAACGAAATGGCTTCGCGAATATAGTCTATAGTTTTCTGCAAACTTAGCATGGAAAACAACAAACCCTCGACCAGTTGCTCGGTACTTAGAGCCTCCATGCAAAATCGTCCTTCCAAAATAATGCGCTTTCGTTCCCAGCTGAAACGTGAAGAAAACAGAGGCAAGCTGAAGCTGCATTATGATGAAATCACCCAAAGCCGTGCGGAACCCTTTTTCTAGGCCAATTTCCATAACCATTGGTAGAACCATCAGAAAACCTAACTGGAAAACAGATTGGGCTGCTAATGCCTCCTCAAGGGCTTTGGACTGATGTACAATTGCACTTTGCAGAATCTCCTTTTCTAGTCCGCTCAATACAAGATAAAGACGCCCGTAAAGGAACACATATACCGTGAGCACCGTTATCTGAAACAGAAAAGACGTGTAATTTGGCTGAGAATTAGGCATACCATGCTACTGAAATCCAAGATTCCAAACCATTCGTGTATGGCAGAGCTACAGAAAGAAACAAATATTTGGCTGAGAATTAGGCATACCATGCTACTGAAATAGAAACCAACTGTGGTAAAGTAGAATGAAAGCATCCTGTAAAAATCAAACCGGCGTCCAAGTCGGTAAACATCACGACTTAGTGTTTGTTCTCCATTACCATTGGCAACTTTGGCTTCGAAAAACGAAATCTGATTCATCCCTACATCACGCCCTTTTCCTGCTTGAATGTACTCATGGTGTGTGACGTAACCCCCACGAAGAGTTGAATTGTACCCTGGATGTTACCACTATTAGCCATCACAAAGACACAATTTTTTGGTAAGAACTGACGTTTGTCAAGAACGTTCTCTACCTGCAAAAATATCTTCACTTAAGTTTATTATCTTTGAAGCCTTGCTAATGCCTCCCCTCGTGATGTGAAAGATTCTGTCAAATATATCAGGATGCCCATAATGGAAACGCACCCTGTAAAATAATCGTGAGTAAGTTGTCCAAAGAAGCTAGGCTTCTTTCCAGTACAAAAAGATTCTATCTCTAATATAATCTGTTAGGCTCAATGATGCAGGGATTGATACCCTTAAAGTTAGAGTTGAAGCTACAAAGGAAGGGTTGAAAGGACATTTCCCTAGTCACATGATATGAGAATACCTCAGAGGATTTGCCAGAACACGTTGGCCGATGGTTACGAAACTTGTTTCTTGATTCGACATGAACCAAGCAAGTGAGGAAACACTGCAGGATCATAAAGAAGTCAGAGGAAAAAGACAGGAAAAATAAATATTACAGTGCGAAAATGTGAAGACATGTGCATAAAAAATCAAGAACCGCCGAACATAAGTTGGATCTCAGACCTTCCAGTAAATATGTGTTCACGAAGACCCAATATTGTAGGATTTCTCTTGCCACGTCGACTTTCATCAAATTCTTGCAGCACATTTCTCATTTTGAAAGTCTCTTCGAAGTAGCTATCCTGAAATGGAGGGAATGGGAATGTAGTTGGAATCCACAAAATGGTTGAGGGATAGAGAGACGAAAGGTACCTGGTTCATGTCTATGGTCTGAAGAGCTTCTCCGCGAGTGAATATGATGGCATGGTTTTGATTCTCTGGTTTTCCTTCGCCAATTTCAGTAGGAGGGCCAGGAAGTTTGATACGATATATTTCCTAATGAATCAAGAACAACGTTAAGGACAAATAGGTTACTACATGTGGGGCTAGCAATAAATTATTTTTTAAACTTGATAAGATTTCTTTGTGATATAAAACCACTTAAGGAGAAAAAACAAGGTAAGCAACAAAGTAGGCTATATCTGTATTAACATATTAATATATATTGCTTTTGCATACCTCATCTAACTTGTTACATCCTTTGAGCAGCACGGAATAGAATACTTTCTGTGATTTTCCACCAACTGGTTCCTCCCTTTCATCTATATAGGCAACCCGCAAGGACGGATACCTACATATAATATACATTTACACCTAATCTAAAATAATAAGCGTGAAATTTTGATTTCAAACAAGATAGCCTTACTTTAGCATGAGCTGTAAAATGTTATTGTAACAACTTCGATCCCGGCTCTCACTTGACTTTTTCTGGTTCCCATAGACCTGACATGACACGACGTATGTGAATTTTAAATCTGCAAGAGCTCGTGCACGGTCACTAAAAGCCTTTTGATCATCTTCAGTTGATTCATAGGGAAGATCGCCACCGTTGGTAGCTGCAAAATGAAAGTAATGTTCATACTTCGCCGCAAATAACATTAACTTTCTAAAAGAAAATCTTGCAACTAAAAGAAGAAATGGAGAATACTTAGGCAGAGATCGCTAAACCACAAAATCTGTAAGGTTAAACATCCAATATTCAGAACGGAGAGGAAGCACAAACCGTTTTCTCCAGTGTATTCCTGGAAACATTGAAGTTCAAGAGCCATTCTGTAGTACATCATTCCCCTAACTAGCAATGGTAAAGAAGACATAAATTAGAGATTGCAGATCGAATACATATAAGAAATCCTACAACGTTTTGACAGTATATACCTGTCCTTGAGAGGGTCTGGCCTCTATAAGATACCCATTGACGGAGTTGCTCTGCCTTGTCTTTCTCAGATAAATTCCGTTTCGGATCATTTACACGTTCAGAATAGTTTATCCATTCCTCTGTCATATATGCAGTCATTTTCATTGAGTTTACTTTAACTTTGTTATAAACACATACAAAAGCACTAGATAGACGCTTACCAGGATATATCTTCTGTAGGTAAAACAAAATAGTTATTCCATCTTCGTTTTCCTTGTTCAGTTCCTCCTCCGAGTAGAGAACATCCTCATTGTAATAAGGAGTTAAGACACTAGATATAAATTTTTCAAAACAATGTTACTTGCTTTGAAGATAATTTTAAAGTAGTAGTCTCCATACTGAGAAACAGACTTCAATTGTGCCTAGGACCATTCTAACTTCTATCTATCATTGTTGTGAGTCAAAGTATCTTTCTTCAGGTATTGAGCTAAAACATGTACCTAAAGGATAACATGTCACGAACTCGGGGAGCATCTGGCATATTCATGAACAGGGAATTTGCAAAGAATGTCATACGACGACGAGCTTCCAAATTTTGAGGAATATTTATTGCAGATTCTTTAACAGTCACAAGTAACTGAAGTCTTACAACCTACAATATCAGAACAAAAGAATGAGATCCAAAGCAGAAATATGGTTGTTCACATCAGAGAAAAAAATTTGTGTACCTTTTCCCTCCAAGATATGTTCTCAGTCAAACTAAGTTTTATCCTTTCAAACCTTTGTTCTTTCTTGTCGCTCTCAATATCACCACTCTGAAGATGAGCCCTTTCAAGGATTCTACAGGTAGAACGACAAAGCATGTTTCAATGGATATTTCGTAGTAATGTTTTTTAGACTTACATTAGAAAAGTTTTGGATAGAGAGAAAGAGAGAAAAAACTACAGATGAGCTTTGCTTGCCTAGAAAACGAGCCAAACTTTTACATATGAACTATCAGGACTTACTCGTGACCGTGAACCATAACATCCTGCGTGATGATTTCAATAATATCCTGAAGAACATTGATTATCTGAGACTTGTAAGTTTCATCTTCGTCATAATCACTTAGCTGTCAACAGGAACAAATTTCATTTAGAGATGGGGAGTAAGAAGAAGAGACAAGTGGTAAGTGTCGGTGTTGAAACAAGAAAAAAAATCTACGTTAACATTACCAGGATTTTTAAGAATTTCTCTAGCTTGTTACTGAGCAAAGGCATACCAGTCATCCGGAATTCACTTAAAAACCTGTGTTGTTGTATGCTAATATCTACTTCATAGCAAATCTCCCTTACAATCCTATATAGATTGGGAGACAGCATTAGTATCCTCAGTTAAGTTAAGAAAGGAGGTTGGGGCCATTTACTAATGAAGCGGAAAGCAATACTCACCGTTTATCAGATTCATCTTCAAGAAGGCCATATATTATGTCTCTCACGGTTTCATAAGCCTCAACCACTGCGTAATGCATATAGTATTCGGCTTTAATTTTCTTGAATAATTCAACGTCCTCTTTTCCCTTGAAATCTTTAGCCATGTCTAATGCTATTGGAATCTGTTACCAAAAGGTAAACACAATTTAGAAAGAATATATACTAGATGGCGTGAAGATATTACAGAGTGAGCTGAATCATTTACTTTGCTAGCAAGCAAGAAAGGTGGCCATTGCACAACAGAGACATCTCCAGAAGACGAAGGTACAAGTAGCAAATTTCTTTCCCTACATACCAAAAAAACAAACAACACGAGTATTATTACGAAATGAACTTAGGAGGCTACTGCGATGAGTCTATACTAAAGAAAAGGTCCTCAAACCTATCATTAATCAAATCTTCATCCCGCATAGTAAGTATGAACTTATTCCACATCTGTGAGAATCTCGCAATGTCTTTTTCATCCACCGTTTCATCCTGCATTACTCAAACGTTACATTTTCAACCTACAAAATGAAATTGTTGCCATATACATTCTTATCAATTATATTTGTATGGGTAGCTATTACCAAGTGCTTTCTCTTCGCATGACCTAGAGGTAACGGTGTAAGTTTAGTACAGAAAGCATTTGGAACAAATTTAAATCTGGACCGCAACATTCCAAGTGTGCGTATCTGCAAAAATAAACATGGAGGTTACATAACCAAGAAAAATGCAGACTGTTACTGTTCTTTACTTAAGGAATCACAAACTCGTTATCAATATATCCATAGATAGTAATTTATTATTTGTGTACTAAGGAAAGCGCAACAATTACCTCCCCAAGATGGCTGAAGGCTCCATAAATCCCACCAAATAAAGTAGAGAATATAGCATACCATATTTGCGTATCCATAAAATAAACCTAAACATGAATCAAATTTCCAGAGTATTAGAAATATTCTTTTGAAGTTATCCACTACAGATTACTTACCAAGACAATCGGACCCCATATGGAGATGATTACACCAATGTTATGAGTGGCTGCATGAATATCATATATGTTAATATAATAAGCAGTTGATAGCAGTGCAAAAGGATGTTATGAGTAAGGATCACTACCATTTGGAAAGAACTCATGCCACTGATAAAGTCCGACATGCATTTGCCATATTAACTTCGTTGGGTTGACAAGTGGTAGTATCTGTCCAGGCATCATTAATAATTGTACATGTTAGAATCTAACTGCAACAAAAACAAAACACTTATACCAAGCTTCAGATGATAATTTGAATACAACGAGCCTAATGGACATCAAAAAGTAAAGAATTAGGAAACGAGATGAGGATATTATTAACGGTAAACATGTAACCAAGAGAGTATTGATTCATCAGTAGACAAAGAGACTGAGTTATTAGTGTCAGCATAAGAAGATAATTCACCTCCACATAGTAGCTGAATGCGAGCTTGATGAGTAACAGCATGACCCAGAAGAATGTATACCTAAGCATCATATATTGAGCAGAAATGTTATTCATTTGGAAGCATAAACAAAGTTGGACCAATATTAATCGTGCCATGTCTCGTGTGCAGCAATAAACTACTGTAACAATTAAACAAATGCATCCCAAAAAAGAACAGCAGCTTGCTGTGGCTACTCTTAGCAGGAAAAAGAAAAACATATAGAATGGATCCATAAGAGAACAGAAGCTTGCTGGAAGTTTCACTCAGGATCCAAGATAAAGAGGACTATAAGGGAAAATATAGAAGAAAACTACAATGAATAACATCAACTTTTCTTACTTGAAAAGTGCAAACATTTCTTCATGCATTCCTCTGCCAACATACAATTTTGGCTGAGCCCACCACATGATAAGTGTGACAATCCTCATATTTGATCGCTCCATGATTCTCCGCAGAGGTGGAAGTAAGAAAAATACAGCAGCCAAAATATTTGGTAAGACATATAAGGCAATAGCATAGTTGTATAACGACTGGTGAAGCCAACTCCCAACCCAGTTGCTGAAGTACTTTATTAGTCCAGTTGGATTCTGCACTTGCTTCGAGTAAGTAATTGGCAACACGATGGACCACATGGCTGCCATTAAAAATTTTGTGATGTACCGCAGAATTTGGGAAAATTTTAGGCTCTTCCAAGCACCAAAACTAAGAATTACGTCCAGTGTCGCTGTATTTCATAAGAGAATAGGTGACTATGCCAATATGGTAAACATTTAGCATAGGGATAATGTCAAACTGAACAGAATAAGAAGTTACCTTGTAGAAGATTAAGGAAAGCCGAGGTAATGAAAATGGTCAATACATTTTTAAAGACATCATCCTCTAAAATGGCAAGAATAGATCCTGATGGGTGCCATGCAATAATAATCATAGTCTGCAAAAACATCGAATCACTACATATATTTATTTAGAGCAGAAGTGAAGTGAAAAATCCAAATTTAGAATTTTACCTGTAGAGACAATATAAGGAACATCCACAGTCGGTCGAAACTTCGATAGAGGTTCCAAAACGTGCGAGCTTCAACAAAATTAGTTTTGGGTTTCCTTTTTCCATAAGAGACTTGGTCATGTCTCTGACATTAATAAAAACACATTGGCAACCGTCACACATGAAAAAATTGAAAATATACTGGGATTTACTTAAATCTGGGAGATCAATGCATGCAAGCATCCGGAATATAAAAGGATATTCGATCTATCAAATATTTCTAAGGGTGATGAAAAAATGAGGAGTAATGATAACAATAAGAATTATACTGCTTATGCAGTAATAAAAAAGCAAGATTAACACCTCATTTGGGAGTTGCGGGATCTCATCAGAGTGGATGAAAAAGTCTGCCTTCAAGTTCATTGGCCATTTCAGCCTAAAACACCTCTTATCCCTGAAAAGCAAATTGATTTGCTCAGATAGCAACACTTGACTAATACATATTAGACCTAATCACCCTGAGCAAACGCACCAAAAGTACTCATTCAGATCATCATAGTTTCTCCATTTTGAATGGCTAGCCTTGCCCATTTTGTTTCGCCTGACTTCCTTTTTTTTTTCACAAAAGAAGGTGGTTTATTTAGTAGAAGTACTAATCAACAAAGAGAGCACAAAACTGGATAAAAAAGTTACATACCTTACGCAAGACCTGATAGATTGGTGTTATAACATTCCTTAAGAATGCCTCTTCGTCAGGTGCACCTGCTTCGTATGTGTCCCCAGTTACAGGGTAGACATTACTAAACAGGATTCCATGGACTTCATCGGCCATCTTCACACAAAGAATGAAGAAACAACATAGTTACTTAAATGTATAATTACTGTGATGAAAGTTCTAAAAAAAACTTATCGATACTGGATACAAAACTTCCAACAGAATAATATGTGATCAAATCAAAGGAAGTTCGGGCATGAAGCGGACATTTGATGCTTTCAGATATGCAATCATCATCACAAGATTCCACAACATATTTGTCTATCAGATCACGTAAAACAAGTTAAGCATGATGTATACACATAAAAATGGTGAGGACATTGCTTTTTGCTTGTCATCTAGAGAAATTTATTAATGGTTCCTTCAACCTATTACGACCCAATCATAAGGAAACTATGAATACTTCTTTAGTTGTCTTCCTCAAAGAAATTTCTTCCTAATCTGTAGAATGTTGATGCCTTAAAACCTCAGATCTTTTAATTTGCATGTTGCATCCCTAGTCCTTAGTAATTCATGGAGGTTGATGTAGAGAATCTTTAAAATATGTCATAGGAACAAAAGCATAGTAGGCGAAACCAAAAGAAACTGGGAAAAGCATCATAGAAACAGATAAATGAGGGAAAGGAGGAAAGTTGAACTAAAATAACCTACGTTGTGGAAAATGTAGCATAGACATTCAGGCATGAAGCGGACATTTGATGCCTCACCCCATATTAGAAGATAAAGGCTAATATACAGAAGGCTCAGCTGTTGCTCATTGCAACCTGGAGGAAACCTGCCAGGAATAGAAGAGATGTAAGAGAAAGAGTTTTTTGGAGTCCCAGGAACATTAGTAACTTGATTTATAGAAGAGAAAACAGTTATGATACCTGAGATATGATTCACACCGCAAATACTTGCACCATGACCTATAATTCTTAAAGTACTTGTCCAACAACTTCCTCGCAGTGCTAGGCTTCAGCTAGATTTTCCTTGAAGTTAGCAAATTGTATGTAACGCTTCAGAAAAGGAAGCTCTGTGGTTAACCCACAGAGTACTGAAATTTACCTCGTCGTAACTCTCGAGATCCCGCTTTCTCACATCAACATTGGCAAGTAGCAGTATGAGATGCTCCCTCTGATTAGCAACATTTCCTCGCTTCCACCATGAAAATAGGAAGATTAATCATCAATACACATTTCATAGAATACAAAGTTAAGGACAAACATGGCAAAAGAAACTTGAGAGTTACCTGAAAACCAAAAATCAAAGCAAGCCACTCTAGAATGTCATTGTAAGATCTACCTCTTTCCCTATCCACTTCGTTTTGGTTAGTAGAGGCTGAATGAAATCTTGGCGGAGGAAGATTATCCACATTGCAGACGGCATGAATAGCTGCCTTAATCTTAATTTTAATGGAAAAAATAAGGGTGAGTTTTCAAAGTGACTAAAATGATAACAACATAAGTGGGAAAAATTTGCACATGCAACCTCAGGGAGTTCCATTACTGCAGTTTTCGCCCCTACAGCGTACAGCGGAAGAATGTTGTAATGTTCATACTGTTCCTTCTTTCTTTCAACTTCTTTGGCATACCTACGGGTCTACACTACAACACAACAAAAATGTCAAGTGCCACAATTACCCTTTCAGTTTAATCTATTATCCAGGGATGTAGGGAACACAAATCGACCTGTTCGTCTATTCTTGCTGGAGGAACCACTGTCTTTAAAACATCATACAAGACCGTAGCTATCTGGTAAAGCTTGGCCATCTCCACCCTGTATCGAAAAAAACCAATAGAAGCAAAAGAGTGGGTTAAGAGAGACATCATTTAATTCTTTATCATGTAACGTGTATAAATTATTAAGAACTGATCTTACGGTGTCTTTTTCCCTTCTCCGTCTTGTATATTATTCTCATAGAACTTCTGATAGTACATCTGAATTTCTTTCGGGTCACTCTTCGCCAACATAGGTTCTGTAATCTCCTCCTCCTAAAAGGAACAAAAGTTTAAGAACTGCTATCTCAGGATTATCCAAATGTAAGGTCGTCAAGAAAGTTGTTGTTGAGTTCTCGTTTTGGTTTAGCACAACTAAAATAAGCACTGTTTAGCTGCATACTCCAAAATTCATGGAAGAGAAAAGAAAATGATCTATATACCTTCTCTAATTTGTGCAATAGATAGGTCTTAAATTGACGGACGCCTCGTCCACTTGATGTTGGATCCATTCTATGAGCCTTCTCAAATGCGTGGAAACGACCTAGTAAGAGAGAATAAAGTAAAGCGAGAAACTTGAAATTCTCGTTCACAGCCACATTCCTTCGCAAATGCATTCGAGTTTTTGTTATTTCAATCAATAGGACGCATCATGAATTTATAATTAACTAAACACTTGTACATAAAGCCATAGGAGTCCGGTAACTGCAAATTGATTGAGCTCCAAGTGAGACATTCAAACCCGAAAAGAAGAAGACAGTAAAATCCAACTACGGTACCAAATTGTGAACAAAATCAACTAAGAGAGAAAAAGTTGAGAAATCATACAGAGGTAAGCAACCCTTGGGTTATCGTCCTCAATCTCATTAGCAACTCGAAGAATCGGAGCAATGGAAGCGAGAGAAGAAGGTACAAGCTCGCTATCAATGGCGCTTTCATCTTCATTAGGATCAATCATCATCGTCCCAGCTCGCGTCATCCTCCGAGATAGAGACCGAACAGGTTGCATTTGCGGCGGTTGTCCATCTCCGCCTCTTCCACCACTGGTACTCGCCATACTTGACGAATACTCAAGGAATCGGTGATTATCTTAATACCCATCTTCTTTCCCCTTTGCGTGATTATATATGTGCAGAGGAAAGAGAAGCGGGAAAAGGAGATCAGATTCGTTGAGTGGGGTTAAGGGCAAATACGATTGCTCTACGAGGAAGAAACGAATGCGAAATAAGAAACTTAAAATATCGATTTCAACAGCTTTATAGCTGTGACCTTTTTCCAAATATGAGTACGAGAAGCAAACCCGGTACTGGCTTTTTAGTGGCTGAAGCTCTATTCCTTTATTCTCTCCTTTACAAGATTTTCTGGGATTATTTTTCGCCTGTCTATTTCCCGGGAAAGTCTGGAGAATTTCTTCTTGTGAGAATTTCTTCTTGAAGAAGTCGAAACGGACACTATTAAAAAAGGAAATATGACGGCGACGCAACGGCTATAGAGAATCTAGACTGCATGACGTTATACGTTTTCACTAATTAACAACGTGACATTATTCTGCCCAACTACACAACGTTGTAGTTTCGGCTATTCTTACCAATTGGGCCACTTTTACTTGGGTCAATTCAACAATCGGCCCATCGGTCCTTATAAATGTTTTTCTAATTGAGTTTTGGAATCACATTTAGTTGGGCCAACTTAACTACTGGCCCATGTATCTTTAAGATTGTTTGTCTTTTGAGAAGTAATATTATAATAGGCTCAATTGGCCCGCTTTTATTTCGGCCAACTCAACTACTGGGTATTTAAGAATATTTTTTCTTTTAAGGAGATGAGTTAAAAAAATAACATTATAAAATAAGAATTGGCCCATGCAGGTTTCGAACCTGCGACCTTCGCGTTATTAGCACGACGCTCTAACCAACTGAGCTAATGGGCCCCAATGTGAGATGAATACAGATAAACATTACTAATCAAAAAACATTTGTGATGTATTTATCAAAGGTTGTGTATGTGAAATGTAACTACTAGTTCATAGCATAACATTCATGAATAGTGACATTTATATACATGTACCATACTGACATTCCATTTATACAATTTCCATCTACATATATTTGTTACTCGTAAAAGCATAGTTGATATAAAACAACGGCTCTCTATATAACGTCACAAAACGTTGAAAGAGACACCTATATTCCCTTTCATTATCCACAACTAAATTTGACAAAGCTGTTTTGCACCATTTATTATTAGATCATTACATGAATAATATATGTTCGTAGAATTGAGAAAGAACCGTTGTATTGTCTTAGTGGATCCCTCTGTACCGTTCTTAAAACTAAAGGCTTCTTGAAATCCCTAAAATACCCCTACTTCGCTTCCACGGTTACACCTTTCGCCAGCTATTTTTCCTTTCCAGATTAAAAAAGTGAAGGGTATCTAATTCCTTTCTTACTCATATTTGACAATAATACCCTTACTCCCTCAACCCTATTCACCAATTTGCCACCGTCTCTTACACTCTGTATAAGACCCTCGGATGACTGTTGCAGAGAAAGAGAAAAAAGAATGGGAGTGATGAAGAAGTGGGCGTCACTGAAGAAGAAGAAGCTTCAACAAGAAGAAGAGGAGCAAGTAACAGCGAAAGAAACACAAACATGGCGACGATTAAGGAATTTGTTTTCAACATCGTCTTCTTCGTCGTCGACGAAGTGGAAACGAGTTGAGATAGTTTTGCAGAATGGAATTGTAGATGGAGTTGTTTACAAAGTTCTGTATGTAGTCGAAGCTTTCGTTCTCGTCTCAACACTCTGTTTCTTCTACCTTTGTTGTGGATGCCACATCTAAATTTTGTTTCATTTCATTATTCTTTCCTCTCTTGTCAGTTTTAGTATCAATCTTTTATCACACATTACACAATAAACTTACATGTAATCTTATCATTCCATTAATTGGATTATACTTTGTACTTTTGTAGTTCTAGAAAACTTATTGTAGTTCTAGAGAATAATAATTGGATTGTTAAACTAGAATTACACCCGGTCTTTGAATTCATATAGGAAATACTAAATAGCAAAAGTTCGGTTTGAAAATGGCCGTATTCCCTATCATCATAATAGAAAATCTCAAATCTGCAAAAATTTACTTCATTTTCTTTACTGACCAAATCTGCACATTTTCAGTACCAAACAAATACATAAAACAATCTTTAACTCTTTAAATGGTTTTATGCTCTTCTATCATTTTTGTGTAAGGCAGGGAAACATCAAAATTTCCAGTTTAACTGCCTTAGGGTATTTGTCTGAAGCAAAGTCTGACATGCTTCCACATTAATGATGTAACAGCCTAAAAGGGTTACTAGAGAAATGTGAATGTAACCCAGAAAAAGTGCAAAAATTCTTAAGGACTATTTTCCTGATCATCCAATTCATCAAGAATCACATATTTTCCAGTTTGTCTTGGAGCTCCTAATTGGTTCTCATCCTCTGTTTTGTGTCCCTTTTGTAGTTTCTCATATCTGGTAATACACATCAAAAACCATATACCAGTTTCAAAAACTATGAAATTTTAATCTATCCATTTATTTGTCTCAATACTGTTCAAAGAAGTTTCTTACTCTATGCAACAAAAAAGATAACGGAGAAAATCGAAGAAGCGTTACTTACTTGTACCAGTTGAACAAACTGACACCAACCATGATAATCATTAGACCAACACCTTTCAGCCACGTAAACTCATCATGGAAGTAAAACACTGCAACCTGTATGCACCAAGATTAAGAACAACAATGAAGATTTTGTGCATCCTCAATTTGATTTAGCATTTATCAAATATATCCAACACTAGCACTAATACACATGTCGTTCGGATGCAGAGATGTATTTATAGGCTGATCTTAGTGAAAGGGAAGCCAATTCTAATATTATGAGTACCTCGTCTAGAATATCACCGCAAGGTTTCAATCATATATAGTTAGGACTTTCTTGCTTATAGAATAGAAGGAAATCAGTTCTCACAGTCTAAGCTTCATCAGTTAGATCATCTTCCTATAACTGAAGCACTAAGAAGAAGAATTTGGTTTGCTATAATGTCTGAAACATACCTATATACATAATACAAAAAGGTTAAGAATATTAGACATACCACTATGGTGACAGCCTCTTTGACAACGCCTGCTATTGTGACGGTTACGGCACTGGTCACGGAAACAAGAACATACTCTGTCAAAACCTGAAACAAAACATCAACTAGTAAGCATGGAAGAATTATTAGATATTGAAGAGGAGCTTCAAAGATGCTTCAACCTCCACCTATCAAGACAAGCTCATTCTGACATAAGAACTTTAAATTGTTTAGTAAAATGCTCACCATAAAAAAAGCCAGTGCTCCACCAAAAAGCATCAAAAAACAAGTTCGAGTAAAATGTGCCCCATTATCAAAGTATTTGTTGTCACTAAATTCACTCCATGGATCTAGAAGGAGAGAAAGAAGACCCGTCACTATAGCCATCACTGGTGCCACGGAGCTCATGAATACAAACGGATTTTTAAGGCCTAGATAAACAAAAAAAAACAGTGTATAAATGAATTCATAGGTCCCGTGACTTTTAAGAAACTAAAATTGAAATTATAGATAGGAAAAAACCAAGAGCAGAACCCACCAAAGGTTTCTTTCTATGTTGTCATCAGGATGCACCAAAACATTGGAAGACAAAAACCATGGAAAAAGGTAAAGGGTTAAATAATAAAGATCCAATATATAGCTTAAAAGAAACTAATAACCGAGTAAATTATCATACCTGCAAAAGAAGTTGCGTCATACACCAGCGGAAACCAGACATTACAGCAGCAAGCATAACAAAAACGAAACCCCAAAACTCAAATTCTGTCTCCTTTGCAACTGGATGCAAATGAATATACTTGATGGTGAGAAGATAATAAAATTTAATGGCTTTGGTTAGAGAAAAATCAACTAAAAACGTCTAAAAAGTATTGTAGCAAACACTCCTGCTGGGAAAAACATACCTGTTAGCAACACTCCAGCTGAGATCACTGAAATAATGCCAAAAAGTTTCAGGCTTGGAGACTCCAGCCTTACAAGAGAATTGTTGTGTCAGAATAACACCAAAAAAAATGATATAAATGCCCCATAATGAAAATGCAACATCAAATCAGTGTGATGATAAAAAAAATGTGATGGGTATTTAAAGAGAAAGATGAAAACGAAAGTATTATACAGTTTTAACAGAGTAACACTGTCTTCCATTGATAACACAGTAAAGTACAGAGACTCAAGCATGGTCTACGAATCAAGATATATATATATATAAATCGTTATGAACAAAGCACCTGAAGGCAAAAGCAAACAGAAGAAGAAAGATTGGGGCTGCAGATTTGCACTGCAAATGAAAAAAAAAAATTATATAAGTGAATATCATTAGAATTCTCTCACCTCGTTTCACCTGCAAATTCCTATAAAGCTGCATTAACCTACCACAGCAAACAAGATAACTAACCATTGTTGCAAACGTAACCGATATGAAGACAAGTGACTCATTACTTAGGTTTATATCCATAGCAGTTCCAAGTGCTGTTGGTACAACTGTTAAAAGACAGTCTCATCAGTTCATAGAAATTCCATATAATCAACTTACAAAAAACTGAAAAAAAAGAAGAAAGAACTAAATCCTCAGAACTTTCCTATCTTTCATCGTCACTAGAGATACTGTAGATGATTATGGCATTGCTTAAGTTGCAGAAAGCTCTCAGTAATCAGTAGTATGTACTGGGAATAACATAGAATGTAATGGCTAAGGGAATACTGCTTAGCGCATAAAATCAAGAGAGTCCATGACATGGTTTTGTTAGTTTACCTCTCACGAAATAGTCTCCCCATGATATGGTTATCTCAGGTTGAAATCTCCCCGACCAGTACCACGTTATCATCTTTGATAAAACAGCTTGCATAGAAAAGTGAATGGTATTCATCAACAAGGGAGCAGGAAATTTTCCTAATTCATCTCCTAAGAGAGTTTTGTTGTACCTGAAAAGTAAGCAAACAAATTAAATGCTAGCTGTAAGGAATAAAAACAAGAAAAGGAAAACTGATAGTCGCACAGACATACTTACAGAGTCAAAAATGTGCTGAAAGTGTACCATACAAGTATAAAGAACACCGTTTTAAGCACGTCAGCAAGAGAGATAGCCTCTTTTGACGATTTAGGCAATGTGTTGAGGTCATCACCGGAACTGTAACCAACATCAGAGCTCCTGGAGTGGTTAGTCTCGTTCCCAGTCTCATTTTCAATATCAAACGGCTCTAAAACTTGTTCTCTGTCTACGCTTCCCTGATTGGATATAGCTTCCATTGTGCTACCACCACGAAGCTGCACTCTTTGCTCCATCAATAATCAAAACTCACCAACTAGCCTTTTTTGGCTCCCATTCACAAACTACTCTGACAGAGCAGGCAATCTAGTAATCACAGCCTTTATCTACTCAACAGTGATTTTGAAAATTACAGTGAGTACCCACGTGATGGATAGCTTCCCTGCCCCAAAATTTCAAGGATGCAAGTTTTATCTTTGACCCAGTGATCATATGTTCAGATGGTGCAGTGTTCAACTTTATGCAATGCAATTCTGTGGAACTACTTGACGCTTGACCTAGAATCACAAACACAAGCTTAAACCAGTCATGATTTATATGACAAAGTCAATGATATAAAACTAGTAGTGACCTCAGGAGTAAGTGCAACAGCAAAGCAAGCAATCACAAAAGCCACATATTAGCTAAGGGTAGCTTGTACTACGGTGATGCAAAATACCAAACGCAACATCTTTAAACCAAATGAAAACAAGCCACATTTTTTCTCATAAGCTCCAAAAGATATTATAGACGTAGTAATATGAATACCACACAAAACGAAGAAGGAAAACATAGCCAGATTGCGAAGGGCTGCTTCAGAACAGACAAATTTAATGATAACAAGATAAAGAAAGAAACGTCATTTGAACCTATACAAAGAAGGAAATTAATACGAATGAATCTGAGTTTGAAGAGATTGGGCGAAATGCGAAACAAGAACGAAATCTGAACAATCTAAATCATGAAAAATTCAATGGTTCCGAGCTCAAACAAATCAAGGCATTCAATATGCTTAGAGAAACGATAATTCCTCTCAACCTGGATCGGGAGTGAGCTCAAAATTGACAGATTCTATAAATCAGCAGATTCAATCCGGAATCAGGAAACTCCAAAAATTCGCAAAGATTGGAATAGAGAGAGACCTACGAACAGAGAATAATCAGCTTGTTGGATCTGATCGGAGAGTGGGAGCTGCGGGAACTTTTGTTTATTTGATTTGATTTCAAATCGCAACAGATGGTTGTTAGAGTTTGGTGAAATTTTACGAAAACATTACCGCGTGGACTCGGTGCAATGCAACTTGCATTACCTTTCGAGCTTTGTCATTATATTATGGCAACATTAATTACTTTAATTGTAATTTAATGAGAGTTAGATTGTAAGCAAATGTACTTTTTTTTTTTTTTCCTGTGAAGCCAAATATATTTTAATTTGAATTTTTTTTTTAAAGAGTTGTGTCATACAGAAACAAATCATGCACCCTATCGTTGAAAAGTAAAAGGCCAAAAAAAAAAGTTGTCGTCAAAAAAAAAAAACTCTGTCAATTTACTGGAAAAAATGAAAAAAAAAAAAATCAATCACTTGTAGAAGATATTTTGGAATGGCGCGCGCGAAGTTAAAGCCACTCATTTCTTTTCTTTTTCTGTTCATTTGAGTCTCACTGCAATCATTCGCTCACTCTTTATCTCTCCGCCGATCGTAAAATCACAGAGTGTGTAAATGGCGCTTGAATCCATCACCGCTAAACGCAGACTCGCTGCCGTCGCCGCTCACTTCCCGGCAACCGATCCCGCTTCCTCCACCGCATCTCTCGCTCCCTTGGTATCTACCTATCTCTCTATCTAATTTCTCGAGGTTTTGTTCTAGTTGTTCTATCAAAGGTGTTGCAGAATTGTTAAAAGTCTTGGAAATTTGTTGTGAGCTTGTACGATTAACTGATATGTCTGGTTTTAGATAATATATAGTTCGTTGTTTACTTTGTTTTTGTGTAAATAAATCTCTGTTTTAAATTCTCACCTGTGATGGCCTCAGAACTGCAGCAGCTTGAACTCTGTTATCAGAAGATGTGACAACAAAATCTCTTTTGCTCGTCAAGCATCCTATGAACAAGGTTTTTTTATGAGACCGGCTTCTTCAATCAACCAGGAGGTGGTACCAATGAAACAAAAAACAAAGTTACTTCTTCTCTAATGATTAAAACATATGCTCAAGTTGTTGATTAAAACCTTTTTCTTGTCACTTGTGATATGCTTCAGAACAACAGTGGCATCAGTTTGAACAACTCTGTCATTAGAAGGGGTGATAACAGACTGAATTTTGCTCGACAAGCTTCTTCTGCACAAGGTTACTTTATGAGACCGGCTTCGACTTTACCACAAGAAGCTCCATCAACCAAGTCCTCTGAGACCAAAACTGCTGAGTTCCTTTCTTCACAACTACCATTAGTTTCCAGACCTGAGTACGCCCCACCAAGATTTTCTAAGCCTGCAAAAGACGACTTCTATTTCTCTTCTGTGTTACCAAATCAGCAAAACGAAAAGCCTAAGCCTCATCTTCTCACGTCCGCAAATCTAGGTACCAGATGCATACCACTCCAATCACACAGCTTTTTTCTGATTCTATTTCCTTTATAGTATTCCTACACAACAACTCGTGTTTTCTGAAGTTTGGAAACACGGACACAATTATTACAAGTACAGGAACTAGCAACCCTACTTAATCAACAAAATAAAACATGAGAATTTATAAGAGCTTGTACTATTCTTTGCAGGGAGTGATTCGTCTCCGAGATCAAATGTAGCTGAATTTGAACACAACTATGTTGTTGCTGTTGAGCTACCAGGAGCTAGTATCAATGATATAAGAGTAGAAGTCGACAACATAGAGTAACTAACACACATCTTCACATATGTTTTCAATCTATTCCCATTTCTAACACAAACTTATACATAACAAAGGTACTTACCCTTCTGCTGCAGATTGACTGTGACAGGTAGACGCACATCTATATGTCGAAAAGCAGTTGCAGGCACTGCTTATCGCAAGCAAGAAATTATCCAAGGACCATTCAAAGTTTCCTGGCCACTCCCCAACAATGTGAACAAGGACAATGTTTCTGCTGAATTTATGTAAGTACAAGCTATGATCGTACAACTCTTCTCCTTAACTTAAGAGTTCATATGCTAGATTCTCTCTGTAGATTTTAGCTAGTTCACACCTAAAAACTAATGGTTTTAGATTCCAATATTAACTCCTAGTAGTAACAATCACTAGCTTGAATAGTTACTAAATTCCAATTTATTATTGCATTGAAGCAGGGATGGACTTCTGAGAATAGTTATTCCAAAGCTTTGAAGGATGCGTGGCTTCTGGAATCATATACATAGAGTAAACAATGTGTGTGGTATATACATAATATATGCAATGTGTTTGGGGGAAGAAAATCAATAATTGAAGAAAGATATGTAAAATAGATTGGTCTATTATTAATATATATACAGATTGCAGAGTGGACATTACTCAGCTGATAGAGTAAGCCATGTAAACAATCTTTAAATATCAAAAGAAATCTTCATTACTACCAAAAGCCAGAAAAAGAATGAAAAACCAAAAGTCTTGATCCATCTATAAGAAATAGAAAGAAAACGAGAAATATCAAATGCAACTAATAATCCTAAAGCTTGAAATCTTAATCTACTCAACTACATAACATTAACATTATTGTAATAATCCGGATACGTTCCAAGGTAATCAACTGCAGATGATGTCTGAGACGGGTATGCAAATGTTGTTGAAGGTAATTGAGCAAGTGGCGCAAACATACCATCTTTGAATATCCATTGAAGTCCTGAATGATCAGTGAAAAAAACAGCACCATGAATATCATAGTTTGGGACATATCCATTGTGGAACATAGAAGTTTCCAATTGATATGCAGCTAGATTCAGAGGACACAGCATTGGAATATGTGGCTCAACCAGAGGTGTAGGCACAGGCTTAGGCTCGGTACCAAGACTTCTTTTCCCAATTCCATAGATCAATCCTCTAGCAAATCTGCAATCTTCATTGGTTTGTTTGAGCTTGATGAAGACATGTGCAGTCATTAGACTGTCTGAACCAGCGTGATGTGCTCTTCCTACACGAGTGATATTGAGTAGCTCAGCTAGTTTATTTAGCCCGAGGTTTTCACTAAGCCCTTCACAATAGTTAGCCATGACCTTAGTGTCATAAACTTGACCAAAGACTTTCATAACCGTTGATACAAACTCAACATGAGTGTCAGGAAGTTTGCCATTGTTGAGAATACACAAGAAGTAAGCGAAATCATAAGCTCCTTGAAAAGTAATGAACTCAACGTGTTTCTGAGATTGAAATGCACTCATGATCTTATGGAAAAACCTGTAACCGTACATATCGATTCCTTCGTCTCTCATCTTTTGCAAATCCAAACCATGTCTCCTCAAAAACTCAATCGAAAGAGGGTTGTATACGTCTGATGGATCGCCGAAATTGGAGAAATTAAATTCCCAAGTACCACCAATATCTCCCTTAGCATTAAACAGCGTGAAACCAATTTGAATCACTTTCGTACATTCGACATTACCTTTCATAGCTATGTAATCATCTTGCACTGACGGATTAGGGTTATGGTAAGTGTTGCAGATGACTCCTGGAAACTCAGTATCGAATGCGACCAGTGGAAAAAACTTCAGACATTCAGTAAAACGAAAAACTTCATCTTCGACGTTGTGTCCCCAGACCCTCTTCATTACTGGATGTTTCCTGTTCATGTTGGTCATCGGAGGAATATGAGGCATGAATACGATAAGTCTGTTCCGAGCATTAGGGTTCTTATAATCTACCAACTCTCTTTCTATTTATCCTTTTTTTTTTTTACTTTTTTTTTGAGTTTATCCTTTTTTATATAAAAGTACATTCGATTCGATTTACCTATAATTTCCTTTTTTAGGATTTAGTAATATTTTTAATTAATTGATTAAAGATTCTCTTTTTAAGGTATAACTTTTGTTTGTTAAAAAAAATATAACTTGCTCTGCAATTAATCATATGGTCGTGGGTCCTCATTGTATCTGATCTGTGCAACAATCAAATAGATCCCAAGAATCAGTTGTATTATGGATTATATGCTTCGCCATATAAGTCAGCACACACATTTTGCTTCTCGAGGGGCATAAGTGATACTAATATTCTGAAACAGAGGAACCCACTTCGCCACTACAGATCAGTTTTAGTTTTAGATATCGCTAGGATCTTTTTTTTAATAAGTTTTTTTTATTTTTTTGATAAAGTCGCTCGGATCTTGGAAGTTCGTTTTTTTTTTGTCAAAATTCCTTTTCTTTTTATTTTGGTGGATTTATTATTAAAACTTCAACTATTTTAATATATTTTAAATCTTTCAATTTTTTTTTTTTTAAAGAGTGTACGTTTAACTGCGGAGTTATGATGGGATCCGGTGCATTGATGCTGATATGATCGTACCCAAATATTTCAAATTCCGTTAATAAAAAAGTTTTTCGGTTAACCGTTCAATTTGTAATAAGGCCGTTGTTCTTTGGTGAGACAATATAATTTTTACATTTGTTTCATCAAAACAACGCAACATTTTATTACATCACATAAATAAAATTGTTTGAAATTTGTATTATGTATTTTTTGATCATATGATTTTGTTTTTTTTGTCAACCAATATGTTATAATAATCAAAACTAAATGTTGTTTACAACACTAAACCATTAGCTGATTCTCTAATTGAACAAGCGAGAGCATCAGTTTTATGGTTCAGAGATCTCAGAATTACATAGAGGGAAAAACACGGAAAAGAAATTGTAACATGAGAAACTCTTCCTGGTATAATTTTGTTTAGGTATAAAATAATCATACATTTGAATTAAATAATTATTTTGTAAAGAAAAATTCTACTATAAAAAATAGAGAAAGAAATAGAGTTTAGAGTATTATTGGAGATGTCCTAATAACATTAAAAATCTAAAACTTAAAAATGCCATATGTTATTTAGTAAGATGTGATTTTTTCTTCCTTAACAATTTTTTTTGTAAAATAACGATTTGCATTGTATATAATGTGATGTGGTCCATCGCAAAAATCATCTTTTCTTTTTTAATAATATTGATTGTGTCTTACCATGTCTTTTATGTTTCACTTGGTCCATCAGAATGTCTATATGAACTATTAGTTTATGAGTTTGCTCAGATTAGCTCAATATATATATATATATATATATATATATATATATATATATAATTATATAAATTATTTCAAATCTTGTACAATTCCTCTTTTGGCAATGTTATCTACACCACTTACATCATCTTGTACGTGCAAGATGATTATAGAGCTATGAAAGGTAATGTTGAATCTACTAAACTGATACAATGTGGTTTCATTTTGTTCAATATATGGGAGAGACAGTAAGAGTTTTTAATTTACATATTGTGTAAACACCCACATTAATTACTATAATGGTATATATAAATGTAGAACATTAATTACTTTAAATCACATATATATATATATATATACACACAAAATATTTTTTGTTTTTTATTTTCTAGAAACGTAGAAGTAGATGTTAATATTAAAAATATTGATTATTTAACTAAAATTTTGATTATTTATAAGAGAAAGATATCAAAGGGAGAATATGTAATAGTTAGATTTTGCAATAATAATATGTAATTTATAAATAATTTTATTTTATTTTAATATATCTCCTCATTATCATTATAATTATGATATGATAAATTAATCCATTACTATTTCATATATAAAAGAAATTATAACAAAAATTGTACCGTTTATATATTTTTATGCATTTTTAAATTTAAGTTTTATATCACAAATATTTTATTTTACACAGATATCGCACCAAATTTGGTATGTATCACTAAAACTGTGATCACCAATCAAAGCACGTTCATCTGTTTTACATTTTGCTTTTATATGGCAAATTCTTTTTTCATACCAAAAACAAAAATTTCAAAATTGTCACTAAAAAACAATTATAAGATGGAAAAAATTGCACGTACAAGATATTAGATGCTTTTATAATAATTGTATAAATTAATTTTAATATTAGATTTAAGTCTTCCAAAACTTTTAAGTGGAAACCCAATCGAGTCAAACTATTTATAATAACAAATTGTTATAAATTATTTTGAAAATAAAATAAAAATTCTTTTAACTATCGATAATAATTAAACTAATTTTCAATATATATTCGATATTATTTTCTTACATAAAATATATGATATAATTTTTTTTATTATTGAATTGGAAAAAACAATCCATAACTCAAATTTCTAAATCTTAAACTTTTATAATGTGTAAGTTATATGGATCTCTCTGAATATTTTTTTTCCTATATCAATATGATAAATATATATATATATTTTATTATAGATTGAATCATTAAAATTCGTTTTATAGTCAATATTATTATGCAAAACTACATGATTTTTTGGAATATTTGCAGCTAAGAATAGATTAATTGGTTCAACATACATTTTTTTGTGGGAATAATCGGTTGAGCATATTATGAAGCTTAATACTTTATAATCTAATGTTTTTAAATAGTTTTTCTAAAACATAAAACATATAAATATCACAAAAATATAAATTTTATTTTTATTAATTTGATTGATTGCATTAAATATTTGTTATGATATCTAATTTTGTAATTTTGAATGTTAATAGTTACTTTTATTTCAATCACATATTATGAATTTAGAGTTTTTGCTCTTTAACGCCTACTTATGCTATATTTCTAAACTCTCCCAATCAAATCCTTAACCACTTAAATCAATCTCCCAAATATAATAGTTAAAACTGATATATGAGACTGAGCTTATCGATTAGTGTAAATTTTTATTTATTTCTAAATCCTCAGTCTTTGACCAACAAAATCGTCGACTCGACTCCACCGATATTAAAAACTACGTTGTACTTTCGGCTTTAGTTTTGTTGAGTCATTTTCGATTTATCATAATTGGTCGAATAGAAGTTTCTGATTGTTTGTTATGCTCGTAAGCTGTTCGATGTAATTCCTCAGAGAGGGTATTATTGCAACGTTGTGAAAAGCGAAAACCCAAGATACTTCCATATTACTCATTCAGCTAATATGAGGTTTCTCTTCATGAGATCACTTCTGTTTCATCCGTTTGGCGGCTCTGTAATCAATGTCCGATCATTAACGACGTCTGCTCAATACGTTGCTTCCAGATCAAGAGATCCTGTTTTTGAGAAGCTTATGGATAAATACAAGAACCTTCTCAAGGTTGTTGCCATACAAGACCTTATCCTCGCTAATCCAACAGCTGATCCTCCCTCTTTATCCATTGATTTTCTCTCCAGACTCTCCCAGAAGCTCCACCTTAACCATGGCGCTGCTTCTTTTCTGAGAAAATACCCTCACATCTTTCATATCTTGTATGATCCTGTGAAATCTCAGCCCTTTTGCAGGTTAACTGATGCAGCCATGGAGATTTCTCGTCAAGAGGCTTTGGCTATCACTGCTAGTTTGTCTTTTGTTGTTGACCGGTTAGTTAGGCTCTTGTCTATGTCGATATCAAAGTCGATTCCTCTTCGTACGGTTTTCAAGGTTTGGAGAGAACTTGGGCTCCCAGATGATTTTGAGGACTCCGTGATCTCAAAGAACCCTCATGTTTTTAGACTTAGTGATGGTCATGAACCCAATACCCATATCTTAGAGCTTGTTCAAGAAGAAGAGAAAAGACCGGAATTTGAAGCTGCAGTTGAGAAATGGAGGGTGGTTGAGTGTTCGAAGGAGGATTGCAGTGTCGATAGAACCGAGATTCAGTTTAGTTTCAAACATAGTTACCCTCCAGGAATGAGACTGAGCAAGAACTTTAAGGCTAAAGTTAAGGAATGGCAGAGGCTGCCTTATGTAGGGCCATACGAGGACATGAGTGGTAAGAAAAAGAACAGATCCGGTGTGATGGAAATAGAAAAAAGAGCTGTTGCAATAGCTCACGAGTTCCTCAGTCTTACTGTAGAGAAGATGGTGGAGGTAGAAAAGATCAGCCACTTCAGAAAATGTTTCGGGATTGATTTGAACATAAGAGATTTGTTCTTAGATCATCCAGGTATGTTTTATATGTCAACCAAAGGGAAAAGACACACTGTGTTTCTCAGAGAAGCTTATGAGAGAGGACGTTTGATAGATCCAAATCCAGTTTATGACGCAAGGAGGAAGCTTCTTGATCTTGTTCTCTTAGGACGTCATGCTGCTTTATCAGAATCTGGGAACACAAGTATGTCTGAACAAGAATGAAACTGCGAGTCCTCAGTCCTTTTGAAGGTCTAAGCTATTATGCAATCTTCCATTGTCATATCCAGTGAAGCGTATGAGAGACTTATATGAAGAATCAAGCAAGTTTTGAAAATCTCTGCTGCATATGCATGGAGGAAGACAATACCAGATATGCTCTGTTTCCATGGTGTTAAAAGCGAGTGACTTTATGAGTACTTGGATCCGAACTTCTTTGCAAACCAAAGTAAACTGTTTTTGTTGTGTTATAATTTGTCGTTTATATGGTCAACAAAACGAAACTATTCAAACTCGATACGAATTCTTACTTTGATGGTTACCAAATGCTTCATGTGGCTTTCCCTAAACTACTAAAACACTTTTTTTTTTTTGGTTAAAAAAACAATCTTTTTCCCTAAACTACTTTTTGGAGAACGTTTAGTATTTTTTGTGAGCCCAAAAAATCAACCGTCACATGTGGCAAAAACGACTATAATGTGTACATATGTATGTCGGACATTATTAATAAAAAGTGCGAGGCCATTAAGAGGAAGCCACGTAAGCTATTAGGAATCACATCTCTTCTCTTCAAAACTCCTACTCTTCTTAATTCTCTTCTCCAAACAAGCTTCTTCTCTTCTCTACGTCTGCCGAATTTATACACAGGTGCGTTTCGCTTAATTTATTCGCTTAATTCACGTGAATTTCGAAGAAATGATTGTTTTTAAATGGAGATTAATGGTATATGCAATAGCTATTTCGATAGATTTTCTAATTGTAGCACCAAAAAGCTTCAATCTCAGTTCATATGCAGTCGCCAATAGTCGCTCATGTTGTTTATAGTGTTGTTATAAACTTGCATGTTCAAGTTCTCGTTTTTTTTCGGTTGTTCTTCGCTCCGATCTCGTTTTTTTTTTGTTCACGCCATGGCTTTGTGATCGTCTAAATGGCTCTTTGTTTGATTTTCTATGTATAGTGCATATGGCTGCTTCATCTGCTTGTTTAATTGGGAGTGGATTATCTGCCCACGCAACCAAACAGAGGTTTAAACAGCTTGGACTTGATAGGACTTGTAAAATTACAGTTGTGAAGGCTTATTCTTTGGATGAGAAGAAACATGAAGGAAGAAGAGGTTTCTTTAAACTTTTATTAGGGAACGCTGCAGCTGGAGTGGGTTTGCTTGCAAGTGGAAAAGCTAATGCAGACGAACAAGGACAAGGAGTTTCTTCTTCTAGGATGTCATATTCTAGGTTCCTAGAGTATTTGGACAAGGGAAGAGTTGAAAAAGTAGATTTGTATGAAAATGGGACTATAGCTATTGTGGAGGCTGTTTCTCCTGAGTTAGGTAACCGAATTCAGCGTGTACGTGTGCAGCTACCGGGATTGAGTCAGGAGCTTCTTCAGAAGTTGAGGGCAAAAAATATTGATTTTGCATCACATAATGCTCAAGAAGACCAAGGTTCTCCGATTCTTAACTTGATTGGGAATCTTGCATTCCCGGTTATTCTGCTTGGTGGGTTGTTCCTTCTCTCGAGACGATCCTCTGGTGGAATGGGTGGCCCTGGAGGTCCTGGCTTCCCACAACTTGGTCAGTCAAAGGCAAAGTTTCAGATGGAGCCAAACACAGGTGTAACTTTTGATGATGTTGCGGGTGTTGATGAAGCCAAGCAAGATTTTATGGAAGTGGTGGAGTTTCTAAAGAAGCCTGAGAGGTTCACTGCGGTTGGTGCCCGGATCCCCAAAGGTGTTCTCCTTGTTGGTCCTCCTGGTACTGGGAAAACCCTGTTGGCTAAAGCCATTGCTGGTGAAGCTGGTGTACCTTTCTTTTCCATTTCGGGTTCTGAGTTTGTTGAGATGTTTGTCGGTGTTGGTGCCTCAAGGGTCCGTGATCTTTTCAAAAAGGCCAAAGAAACTGCTCCTTGCATTGTCTTTGTAGATGAAATAGATGCTGTTGGTAGGCAAAGAGGAACTGGAATTGGTGGAGGTAATGATGAAAGAGAGCAGACCCTTAATCAGCTCCTGACTGAGATGGATGGTTTTGAAGGTAACACTGGTGTTATCGTAGTTGCTGCAACCAACAGAGCAGACATTCTTGACTCCGCTTTGCTAAGACCAGGGCGGTTTGACCGGCAGGTATATATATTTGATTAGAATACTCTGTGTTTGTGACTTTTCACTGGTTCTCTGTACTGCTGGTTACTTAGCGTGTGTTGTTGTTTATGCAGGTATCTGTTGATGTTCCAGACGTTAAGGGAAGAACAGATATACTCAAGGTTCACTCCGGGAATAAGAAATTTGAAACTGGTGTTTCACTTGAAGTAATAGCCATGAGAACACCTGGATTTACCGGAGCTGATCTTGCAAATCTCTTAAACGAAGCTGCCATATTGGCTGGTCGCCGTGGAAAGACAGCAATATCATCAAAAGAGATTGATGACTCAATTGATAGAATTGTAGCTGGCATGGAAGGTACAGTCATGACAGATGGGAAGAGCAAAAGCTTGGTTGCTTACCATGAAGTTGGTCATGCTATATGTGGGTAAGTCTAATTTATATTAGAAGCATTTGTGTGTTTCCAAGAGCTTAGTTTGAAGTTCACTATGCGTTGTTGCAGAACATTGACTCCGGGACATGATGCTGTCCAAAAGGTCACATTGATACCACGAGGCCAAGCAAGAGGCCTCACTTGGTTCATTCCCTCAGATGACCCAACTCTAATCTCTAAACAACAACTCTTTGCAAGAATTGTTGGTGGACTCGGTGGTAGAGCCGCTGAAGAAATCATCTTTGGTGAGTCCGAGGTGACTACTGGTGCAGTTGGTGACTTGCAACAGATCACTGGTTTGGCTAAGCAGGTATCTCCTACAGTCTCAGCTTCAGTACTTGCTCTGGTATCCTTAAAACTATCAAATGGAGTTCATTGTATATGATTATCTATTTGCAGATGGTGACAACATTTGGGATGTCTGAAATCGGACCATGGTCGTTAATGGATTCATCGGCTCAAAGCGATGTCATTATGAGGATGATGGCAAGAAACTCAATGTCTGAGAAGCTTGCAAATGATATTGATTCAGCAGTGAAGACATTATCAGACAAGGCATATGAGATAGCATTAGGACACATTAGGAACAATCGTGAAGCCATGGACAAGATTGTAGAAGTACTACTCGAGAAAGAAACTATGTCAGGTGATGAATTCCGAGCAATCCTATCGGAATTTACAGATATCCCACCTGAAAACAGGGTTGCTTCCTCAACCTCAACGTCAACATCAACACCAACAACAGCATCTGTTTGAGTACATTGATCAATCTCTCAATCTCTGTGTATATCTTAAGATACTTGCCCATATTGTATAACAAGTAAATCCGAATTTGCCTAGTTGTGAGTATACATATATACGAATTCTATACAATAAAACCCTTCTTTAAACCCTTTCTATAGGAATTTGGAAAAAGTAAACAAAAAGCGTTTTGTTCTCTCTGACACTATTATCGAGGCAAACCTTCTCCTTCGTTCTCCGACGTCGGTGATGCCGGAACCACCGGCTCTTGCCGGCGTCGGGACTTCTTTTACTTCGGTTCTTATTCTCCCTCTCCCTATCTCCGCTTGGTGCCACTCTCTCGATGTAGTTTCTCCGTATTGTTTTCTCTGTTTCAACCTCTCTCCAGCGGAAAGCTTGGCTGGCGTGGTTAGGGATCGAAGCTTTGGCTTTCGAGGACGAAGTCAACTTCAACGTTCCTATCTCCAGCTCTCTCCGACGGGCTTGGGTTTGTCTATCCTCCTCCTCTCTGTTAGCCACCTCTACCACCCTCACTTGGCGGGATGTATGTTTGATGTTGAAGGTCGAAGCTTTGGTTTTAGAAGACAAATCTATAGCCTCTACCTCCACCGTCGATTATTCTTGGCGGAGCTGAGAAGACTGTACCTCCATCCACTCCGTCTCTCCCTTCTAGCCTTTTCTTTTCTGTTGTCTGTGGTTCGCAATTTTCCGGGGGCTCATGCCTACCGAGATCGCTTTTGTCACCCTCCATCATTCGCCGCGATATACCTCCCGGAGGCCCTCCCTCTAGCCAGAGGCGGAATTCTGATCAGATGCATCACTTTACCCTCCACCAAGACCTCAACTATTCCCGTCTCCTTTACTTCGCGTCGGGTCTCTCAACAATCTATTCTAGAGGACGCGTATCTTGATGGTCGCTTATGTCTCTTCCTCCGACAACCATACCGGCGGTCGGAAAGTTGGAAGGAGACCGCCGATGATTTCTCTGACGGCGCCATTGTCTCTTTCCAAAGAGGTAAAAAGATTAGGGTTTCAGTTGGTTTTCATGGGCCTGTTAATGGGTCATGGACTTGGACCTTAAAGTTAACTAAATCTCCAATTAGATTTTGCTTCTTTAGCCCATTAGGTTATGCATTTGAGGACAAGTGGATCCTTATGGGCCTAAGACAAATTGAAATTGAAGGTTATAGGATTTGTACATCCGTTAGTCTATTTTCTTCTAGACAGAATTTAGACTGTATCGTTCCTTCCCGTTGGGATAGAAGTTCGTCTAGAATCTCCGAGACGGAGAATTTTAAAAGTTCTATGGCAATAAGAGCTTATTTGGTAGTTCAACTGCTTTATGTGGCGACAGAATTAGGATTAGTGTTCGACTCTCAGAATCGAGACTCTTTATCCGACCATTATCGAAGACTTCCACAGCGTCAGAGTTTCCTCTGCCTGGCTTTATCTATTACATGTTTTAGGATCCTTTCGACTTTGTATTTCATGATTGCAAGTTCGATATGTAATTTTAAATTCTAAGTAATGAAAGAAGTTGATTGACAAAAAAAATAAAAAAAATAAATAAAAATAAAACCCTTTCTATAGGATTTATAAAAGAACTCATAAATAACAGATGAAAAATTTTCAACAATGGACACGCAATGTTATCTTTACATTTTAACAGTTTCGTTTTCGTTCAGATTCAATAAACAGCCGAATCCAAATTGATATCCTCAAGATCATCCAATTACAATGAAAATAATAATAATAATAATATAATGATAATAATAAAAGAAGAAAAATAAAATAAAAGATCGAAAAGCTTTTGCTTGTTGTTACTTCAACATCCTGCAAAGATTGGAAACCAAACAGATCTATTTTGCTCCTCCTTTGATTGGTCATCTGAAAAGAATAGGGCTTCACATCACCATTTTTTTTCTTTTTACCATTAGTACTCTCAGTACCATTTTCTTCTTTTCTTTCTTTCAATCGCAACAGACCAAATTTCAGTCTCTTCTTCTCCTTTGTCTTTGTCGGTGAAACTCTCTTTAGCCATCTATGCACATCATTCATTGATAGACGTTATGAGAACATGATTATCAGAAAGAGAGCAAACTGACGTGAAATTGAAATCATAGAGCACAAACCTGGCAAAGAGCTCTGGTTTCAAATCAAAGAGCAGCATCAAGTTCACGCATGGAGAAGTTTGAAGCTTCTGATGCTTCAGCTAGAGATTCAAGCATGCTTGTCACTTCAGTAGTATCGTCCAGGTAGTATTTAGCCTTGCTTGGCTTTTGACCAACTGTGCATGCAAAGACTAGAGCATTTGCACAAAGTAATCTTTTCGACATTGCATTACCAATCGCTTCAAACATGTCTTCATCAGATCGGTCATCTCCAATACATAGCACGAAATCAACCGGGTGTCCCTTTTCTGCCATTGATGAAAATATTTGTTCTGACACGGATCCTTTGCTGACTCCCTACACTCACACAAATGACAGACGCCAAAGATTAGATCTTTTTTAAAATGTGGATGCTTATATTAAGCAAAAGAGAAATAACTTACCTGTGGTTTGACTTCTACAATGTAGTGACCGCTTTTGACTGCCACAGGCTCATTAGCTAGAACACTCTCTAGATGCTCTAACATTTCCTTTGCTTGTAAAGAACCAAAGCCTGGATCCGCATCCCGATATTGCCAAACCAAAGCGCTCTCTTTGATTTCAATAGAAGACCCATCCGTAGATTCAGTATACTGTTTCATTACAGGTTCTACGATCTGCATCCACCCAAAATCAGTGCTCTGACCGCAAGTTTCCCAGTCTTCACTGCCTGGCCACCTAAGATATAGAGATCAGACACGTTACTAAGACTGAAGGAGAAGAAATTTACATATTTAAACAATTGATATGAAAAGAAAAGTACTTCAAAAAATATCCATGCTCTGCTGCAATTCCAATATTTTTGCAAGGGGAGAACCATTTTCCTAAGCTTTCCCTTCCTCTTCCACTGACAATGAAAATTGAATTCTTCTTGTCCTCACAAAGTGCGTCCAAAAAGTTAAGAACTTCCTGACTGGGAGCTTTATTGATGGAGTTTTGAGGCATCAGTGTGCCATCATAATCCAACAGTATAGCTCTGCTCTTCGCCCTTTTGTAGTCCGACACAATGCACGGTATTGATAGCTTTCTAAAATTAGGATCAAGAGCGACAACTCTGAAACCAAAACTAATCCCCATCCCCCAACACCGTTTCTTGAAATGGTCCACACATATCCTCTCTAGGTCTTGCAAGAAACTTCTTGACCAATAAGCTACATCATGAGTACTAACATATCGGAAATGTTTCTCATGTCGCAGCTGTTTCTCAGCATCACTCATTGAGAGGGCCTCATTTAATGCTTCTCCAGTTGCTTCAACATTCCATGGGTTTACACGTATGGCCCCACTAAGCGAAGGAGAACATCCAATAAATTCCGATGCAACCAGCATGCTCTTCTTTGGCCCGCTAAAATCTGATTCAGACCCAAGCAAACCCTGTCTACAAACGATATATTCATAGGGAGTAAGGTTCATACCATCTCTAACAGCTGTAACGACTACACACTCTGCAACATGGTAATACGCATTTATTTCATTTATCGAGACAGGAGTATCAATATATACGATAGGTTGATATCCAGGTTTCCCAAACTCTTCATTGATCCTCTTGCAGCTTCCTTCAATTTCACCACGTATTTCCTCTATATCGATACCTTTACCCCTAGCTGGATTTACAATCTGGACGAGAACAGCCCTTCCCCTCCAATTCGAGTGCTGCCTAAGCATCTGCTCCATTGCTAGAATCTTAAGGTTTATACCTTTGAAAATATCCATGTCGTCGATACCAAGCAACACTGTCTTACCTTCAAAACGCTCTCTGAGCTCCCTTACCTTACCCTCCTCTTCTGAATATCTCATCACTGATTGAATCCGACCCATGTTGATCCCGACTGGCATGATCTTGATTCCCACAGTTCTCCCGTAATATTCCAGCCCAATATAGCCTCTCTTAGACTGATATTCTAGACCCAACATCCGACTGCAGCAAGTAAGGAAGTGACGAGCATAGTCGAATGTGTGGAAGCCGATAAGGTCACTGTTTAGTAACGCCTTAAGTATCTCCTCACGAACAGGAAGGGACCGGTATATCTCAGATGAGGGGAAGGGACTGTGAAGAAAAAATCCCATTCTTATCCGGTTAAACCGTCTCCTCAGAAACGTCGGTAAGACCATCAAATGGTAGTCATGTATCCAGACAAAATCATCATCTGGGTTAATAACTTCAATTACTTTCTGGAAGAAGAGCTTATTTGTAGCTACATACGCCTCCCAAAGAGACCTATCAAATCTTCCTCCATGATCAGCTGAAAACGGAAGCATGTAATGAAAAAGTGGCCATAGCTGCCTTTTGCAAAACCCGTCATAAAACTTAGATTGCAAATCAGCTGGGAAAAACGTCGGAACACATTTAAATTTATCCAACAGTATCTGCGCCACATCGTCTTGTTCATCTGAATCAATGTCAACGCTCAGAGATCCAACATATAATACCTCCATATCCTCCGGTAAACCGTCCTTAAGCTGCAAATACAATGAATCTTGATCCCAACTGAAACTCCAACTTCCGTTTCGTTTCTCCGCCTTCAACGGAAGCCGATTAGCCACAATGATCATTCGATCAGACGAAACCGAGGAAGGATTATCCGAAGACACACTATACGCTTGATCTTCATCAAACTCGGACACATTACCAGGAACTGTCATTACCCGAGGAAGTCGCCTACGCTCTCTTCCCATGACAGGGAAATTCCCTGATGCCAAGTCTAACAAATTCGTGTACGACCTAGAAATCATCTTCGCTGTCTTCAACCCTCCAAAATCCACAAAAAATAATAACTACTTCGATAAATCTGCATCAGGAGAAAACCGAGAATGGAGGAAAGGTCAATCTCAATGAGCAAACTTCACAAGATCTACGCAGAGAGCTACCAAAAATTAAAAATCAGTACTTTCAATATTTGATTACCTATCAAACCAAATCGAAAGCTTGAGCAACACCCAGACATCCAAATATCAGCAATATTCACTAATCCTTCTTCTATCACATAAGTTAAGAAGAAGGAAACAAAAAAAAAAAACTGAGCTTCACGCGCAGAATAAAAATCGAATGAATGACACATTCCTATCATCCAAAAGCAAGATCCATGAAATTAAAACCCAAAAGCTAAACAAAACGGGAAGAAGATTCACGTTTCAGATACATGAAAATCTAAATCGGAGCGACCCGATCTCCCAATTCAGCAAACACAAAAGAGGACCTTGAAAACGAAAGAGAACAAAAATATCTGAACCGAAAATCCCTACGCATCGAGACTTACCTTTTTGTTCTTTGGCAAATGAAGAATCTGATCTTCAATCTAACCCAAAAATGAAACGTGAAATTTAATTTAGGGTTTATATGGAAAACTCAAAATAAAAAAGAAAAAAAATCTCTGTTTCCAGCCTCATATGTGTATTTTGCAAATATATCACATTTACCCCTACATTCTATAGACAAAGCTACTAAGACCACTATATTATTTACGCAAAAGTCAAAAAGTTTCTTACCAAAAAGAGATACCATTTCCTTTATAATTTAAATTTAAATAGAATCAAATTACAAATTGGCCTTGACATCTTGTTTTTCTCAAATTATAACTGTAATAGTTAAAAAGATTAAGATAATAATACCCTATAAATTAAAGGAATGTTTGATTAGATATAAAGGTAATTAAATTGGTAAGAGGGTATAATTGTGACATAATTAAAATGTAGGGGCGAAATTTAAAAAAGGATAATAAAATATGGGGTGAGAGTGTGAAATTGAGTACGTATAAGAGTCGTACATCGTGTGTGATATAGAAGCTCTCTTGGGTATATGAATCTAAAAGAGAATATTATTTTACATTTTGTAATATATTAATATTTTGAGTTAGTTATAGTTTTTACTGGTCAAATCGAAGAGGCGATAAAAATTAAAAAATTAAAACGACCGTCACGGAGTCGTTGCTTCGCTGTCGAGAAGTACATGTCATTTAAAAACGTACTTAAGGAGTGATAAGATTCGTCTGTGACGTATAAGGAAGTGACAGGCTTGTCGTAGTAACAAAACCTTGTTTTAGAAAATTTGGATAAGGCTAGTAAAGCCAGCTTGACTCGCACTATTGCCAGCTGGCAAACGCGCGTGGAGAAAAGTGACACGTGATATGAAGAAACTTCGTGACGACGCGTGAGAGAAACTGTGGGTCCACTTTGGCTTTAGTTAGCGGCCCTTTAGTTACAAAAACGTGTCTAGAACCCTTAATTTGGACAAGTTGACACGTGTCGAGAGAGGGGACACTTTGAGCGAGTGGTGAAATTGGAGTGATTGAGTTTCTTACGTTTTTTCTTTCTTTTGGATTTCATGGGAATAGATAAAATGATTATTGTTTGTTTTTTTTATTTAAATTAATTAAATAAATAAAGACCATAGTTGGTCAATTAATTGTTAGTTGCACTTTGTTTAATTTGTCATCAATGATTTGATTAGTTGTAGCCTTGTAGGTTTGCAGTTACAACGTCAATGTTTTTTTTTTAAACGTTTGTAATGTTGTCAATCTTTAGATTGTATTTTGTTTATTTTAAAATTGCAAAGTGTGCTGGTCAATTAAATCGTAGTATTTAGAAAAGAAAAAAAAGAATTGATATCAAATAAAATTTCGATTGTAAATTCAAGTACACTTTTAATTTTTTTCTAGGAATAATTAGTAAAACTTTATATATTTTTAATAATTTTTTAAAAAATATCACTAATTGAATAATACATCATCTCTAAGATACCAATCATTATGTAGTGAGTTTGAATTTCATCCGTTACAGTTGAAACATTTAAGATATAGATCGAATTTTGTTGATCAATGGTTGATTGTTGACAAAAAAAAAAAAGTAAAATTTAGAAGATACATACATAATCATATAAATTTTTTGATTTTATAAATTTATTAAGAGGGTCAACTGAAAAAAGAAATAAAAAATAGTGTAATTTTTAAAATTTATGGGGTCAATTACTATTTCTATGCTGCCTGAGCCACTGAGTATTCCCATGATTCTTCTAGGTCCGAATTAGTCGAATCTCATTAACCATTCATCTGTAGAACCAGTTCGGAAGAAAAACTCTACTAATCCAGAATTCTTGATGCTCATATGTTTTCATTGAACTATATTTACCCGTATTAAAAAAATAAAAGGACACATGTATGTGAACTTCAACGTGGCTAGGGGAACTAAGTGGAGGATTGTATTTGTACATTTGGTTTGGTTAGGTGAGATATTAGCTTTTATTATGTGGAAAATCATCACGTTTTTTTGAGTCCCAATTTTTTCTTGTCTCGTGTTAAAAGACAAGATAACAAAAAAAATCCTTGTCTGCAGCGAAGACTTTTTAAAATTTTTATCATCTCGTTTTTTTTTGTTTCCTCTACGGATCTGTCGGAATTGTTTTACGGACAAAAACATATACAACAAAAATATACGAGGAACATTCTCTCTTCACTCTCTGGGTCAAAGGAATAATTATCAGCTTCTAATGATTTCTCAACAAAGGCTGAATATGATGACTTTACTACGGGTATAATAGAAGAAGCTAATAATAGTCGTGGTTAATAAAATTGTTGAACCTGTCCAATTCTCAGATTGAAGAAAGTAGTTTTGAATTCTCCTTCCTCCTCTAATTCTTCAAACCATCCACAGTTTTTCCAAGTGTTTTATTATCCTGTGTTCATCTGTCGTCTCACATGCTCAGGTATTAGCCTATTGATCAGCTCCACTGAAGCTCCACCTAACTGTTTCCACATTTAAACAACAATTACGATTCATTAGGTTACGTTGCAGCTACAAGAAAAAATGCAGCATTTGAGAGTGCTTAGCTTATTAGTCTTTTGCTATATTGATGTTTTTACCTCTTGCTTGAAATTGAACAATGGCGGTAATGGACGACCATTAGGAAGACGGGCGTTTGGCTCACGGAGTTCATTGAAAAACGGATGAGCACATGCTTCGAGCTAAAGAGACAAAGAACATTAAATCTCAGCTCTATCGAATACTTGGAAGAGAATTAAGATGAGCTTCTATCAGTCTAGCTTAAATAACTCCTCAGCACCAAAAGTCAAAAACAAATTATTACAGAGACTACTAATGGTTCCCTTGTTCCCTTTCTATCTTAGTTTGGAACCACTTTTCTGTTCTCATGTTAATGTTTTTTTCTTTAGTACGGCAATTAAAAAAAAAAAGGAGAGAAGGAGAGGGAGAGATACTAACCGCAGTGCAGCGTGGACTTGGAGAATATTGAAGAAGCCGAGATGCAAGGTCAATGGCTTCTGGAGGCATCCGCTTGTGAAAAACCTGGAGGTCAACGAAACAATATTTTTTAAACAACAGAATCATATTAATTTTACCTTTGCTTTTATGAATACTGTGGAAGTAATGAGTCGTTTAGTTCTTTGACCCGAAAAAAAAAAAACCGAGGTGAGATGAATTACCTTGTGCCAAGGGTGAGCTTTGATTTGTGGGAATCTAAAGTCTGTGTAGTTTGGGTTCATACATCGAATCTCTTCACGAGTTGGAGTACCAAGAACCTAAAGCAAGACAACCAGCACTTATGGTAACAAATTTACTAGATTCTATGTATCTTATTTACTAAAAAGAAAACGAGTTCAGGCATTAGACCTTTATGATCTCCACAAGCTGATCAACTGAATTTTCTCCTGGAAATAACGGCTGTAAAGGGAGAGAGAAAGTTTGAGATGATATAACATTGGGGGAGAATTTGCAAAGATCTGTACTATATTTAACATGATTATTAACACATAGAAAAATCTAGACTCACCTGACCAAGAAGAAGCTCTGCCAGAACACAACCAGCAGACCATATATCTATGGATGTTGTATACTCTGTAGCTCCAAAGATGAGTTCTGGAGCTCGATAATAACGGGAGCAGATATATGATATGTTTGCTTCGCCTTTGACCTAAAACAAATTGTCAACCATTATAAAAGGATACCAACTCAGAGATGCATCAAAGAAATGTTTTAAATGGTGAGTGAATATGCTGCTTGTGCCTATACTTTTCTGTGTGATTTCCATGAACTACATGCGTAGATATGAAAGCAAGTGGAAAACACAAGAAAAATAATTTGATGAAAAAATAGCACCCTTACCAATACTTTCGCACTTCCAAAATCGCACAGCTTAACCTGATGGGTCAAGGGATCAACCTACAGTATGCACCAGAAGGTTAGATTCATGAACTCGTAAAGTTTACAAAACATATGCCATGTTACTAGATAACATACCAAAAGATTTTGTGGTTTCACATCTCTGTGGCAAACACCAGGAACAGTATGGATGTAAGCCAAACCTCTGAAGATCTACATTAAGTATAATTAAATCAGTTTCGGAGTCAATTGTGTTAAAAACGAGATTAGTTGTGCGTAAACTACAAACAACAGTGCATACTTGATATGTGTAAAGTTTGACATAGAATATTGGCATCCTCTGATGTGAGCTAGTATAGTGCTTCAAAACGCGGTACAAAGTCTCAGGTACATACTCCATAACAAGGTTGAGGAAGAGCTCATCTCTACTCGTTGTAGAGAAGAAACAGTGCTTCAAGGAAATGACATTTGGGTGATCCATGAGTCGCATTAGTTGCAACTCACGATTTTTGTAGCGTCGATCTTGCAAGACCTTTTTTATGGCTACTGCCTCTCCAGTTTCCAAGCATTTTGCCTAAAATAGTAAATTAAAGCATTGATCAGAAAGGAAAAAGAAAATTATGACATGTTAATGCTAGCACAGATACGCAAAATTTACCTGGAAAACAATTCCGAATGAACCTGTTCCAACAACCCGCTCAGCCATGTAACTAATGGTCTGCAGGGGACAGAAGAGTGAGATAAATTACTTCGATTAGGAAAATAGGGGTAACAAAGAGATCAGGATCTACATATACAACAATCTGTTACTAGTTCTAGTCGGAGACTAACACTTGCTGATGAATTTGGCAACAATAGAAACCAACCTGCTTTGGTTCACCGTTTTTGCCACCAATGGTAGTAGATATTATATGACCAGTTACAGCATCATTTCCCTCTATAACAGCAGCAGACATATCCTGCAACCCACAAATTTTTTATTAGAATAGGCATTAAGCTTTTCTTATTAACTACAGGGTGGAAGAGCGATGGTAAACATTTAATGCTTTCTCTCGTTTCAACAGACCTACGGATAAATATGACTGTATGACCATGCTGTTATTGTTATTACATAAATGATCAAAGCAATTTCAGTTTACGAATTTTCATGTAGCTTGTCAAAATCTAAAGCATCTTAGCTCATCCTAACAAACAATAGATTAAAACTGAAGTAAATGTACCAGTTAACCAGTTGTCAAGCCGATAGAAACAAGATGCCAAAATAATCAGAAAAACAATGTAAAGCATAAGTTCAAGTACAATATAGCGATTTTAGATGTTAAACAGTTTGTGGGAATCAGATATTGTACAAAACTATTAGAGATACATCATACATGTCAATGGAACATGCCAGAATGAAGGACAAGTCAAAAAACAAAAAGAGAAGACAGAGAAGCAATGGGCCAAGAGAACCATGATTATAGGAATTACACCAAAACGAGCCGCCAAGAGTGAATTCAGAGATTCACAAGCAATTTGTACTTTGGAAATCGAACAGTATTGAAATAAATAATATCCAAACAAGAAAATTGTACTTAAAAGTGACCACAGTATTAAAATTTAATCAAAATATATATAATTTTCAAATGTAAGGAACAAAAAATCCCAGCTAGTAAGATATGCATCGCGTTGTCTTGCTATCCAGCTGAATAGCAACTGAACTGCAATAAACTATATCTGACCTAAATTGTTATCTACTTGCTAATTTGATCTCCTCTAGAGAAGATTAAAGTTGTAGCTAGGCAAAGTCAAGAGCAATCTACCTACTGCATGCAAACAAAATGAAGTAATTATCGCTATCAATAAACAAAGCCTCGTCGGAGATAACATCTCTCCGGTGAGTTAAGATCAGGACGTGCGACTAACAAACAGATGAGACAAGAGTATACCAGATCGATTATACTATACTGAAACATCGAACAAAGAAAGGAGAAGCTAGATCGGAGTAGATCTAGAACAGCCACCAAAGTATTTACCAAACACAGACGTCAAAAAACCGATACACAAAAAGAGATAGAATGGGGAAGTAAAGAAACCTTATCAGAATCCATCTCAGGACGGCGTTTGAAAGCGTCCTCGCAGTTAAGCTGCGGCGGCGGAGCAAGAGCATGAGGCTGAGGCCTCAATGGTAACGAAGCCATGTGCTGCTTTATTAACTCTTTCTCTCTCAACCACTGAACAAACCAACAACAAGGTTTAAGACTATTTTTCCACTCTCTCTCTTTCAGGAATGGATCAAAAGACAAAGGAGGACCCACCGAAGACTAAAGCGCGTGAACGTAACGATCCAATGAGAATTCTAGTTTTTAAAATTCTTAAAGCACTAAAAATTCTGATAAAGCTTTAATTAATAGACAGTCATTTAATGATAACTATAAATTAATTAACATCGGAACTCCATTTAATATTCTACTTAACAAGGTATCAAAATTAATAATACTCCAATCATACTTTTCCCAAATTTACATATAAGGCCTATCTTAAATTCTTAACTCATCTTCAACCATTATAAGCTCTCTTTTTTTTCTTCTTTTTTGTCCCTTCTGCAAATATCTGGAACTCTCTTATGGTTGCAGAACACATCAAGGAATTGTTTAGGAAAGTGTATAATCTCTTACAACTAGAGAGGGTCATAGTTTAACTCGAAGAAGAAGCCAAATTTTGAGATTATGCAAGAACAACCATGAAACAAAGAAAGATCAATGGATTGTAATTTTTGTGAAGACTAAACTGTACAATAAAGTAGGAAAACCAGATTCTTTCCCCTACATAACCAAGAATTCTGCTCTGTAACATATGAGAACATAAGTTCTTAGATAGTTCATGTGAATGAAACCAAATATACCAGAAATTCAAAGACTCACTCATGGAAACTTTGCATTAAACCCATCTGTTGGATTCTAATCATTTAAAAGGTTTAGTTTAGACATAGTCTTAAGCATTACAGAGAAAGAAAAGACAAAACTGTGTGACATATTGTAAGTAGATCATTACCTTCTTCAAACATGTTCATCAGTAAACTAATCATCTTCTCATTCTTGAGTCTCATTGTTTCTTCTGTCAATTCCCAAATCATTTGTCATCTAAGACTAGATTTCAGGTTCGAGCTCCTTATTTCGACCTGATTGATAAACAGGTAATGCCAAGCTCTCAAGCAACTTCACATGAAACAATTTAACATTCTTCCATTTACCAGGAACAGATTCACCTATTCCATTAATGGCCGCCATAACATTCTCTGCAATCTCCTTCTTTCCCATTGACAATTTCGCTACTTTAACAACACTACAAGTACCTGTACCCAAGAAGAACAAAGCTGATTCACAAGCTTTTTGGATTTGTTCTTTCCAATTACCGTGCTTTAAGTTAATCGCAATCGGATTCTTCTTCTTCTTAACGAACTCTTTCCCCAACAGCTTCGGTAAAATCGGCATTAGTCTCCTCTCCGCGAAATAAACTTCGCATAAATTCGGCTCTAATTTGCGTAAATCGGATTTCAATTTTGAGACTTTAATCACTGTTGTGATTGGAATCTTCTCTGCTTCGATCTTCTTCAAAGCCGCTTCCTTTGTGATTTTGTTCTTGTGTTTATCGTCGATGATCAAACAAAGCTCCGGAGTATCTTCTACCAAATCGATAAGAGGATGAGGAAGAGGAATCATAAAGGGATTCGTCCGATCAATCTGAGGAATTTTCTTCAATGTAACAATTACATAAACGAAACCGTCGTTCTCAAGCGATTCCGAGTTCTGGGACTTGGATTTGGAGTCCCACCATTTTAGCAGTGAATTCACAGCTCTGTTAATGTTCTTAGGATCAACCTTCGATTGCTGTTGCGGCGGAAGAGCAGCCATAGTACCCATTTTCCGGTGAGAGAAGGGAAATACAGCGCGAAGAACACAGGTTGCGTTGTGAAATTAGGGTTTTGAGCAAAAAGGGTTTAGAAGATTTTTTTTTCTTTTTTTTTTCTAACGGTTAGAACTTATAACCAATTTGTTCATAAAATTATGGCTAAAAGCGGTGGGTCTGAAGGAAGGCCCACTAATATCCGAGATAAGCCCAAACTCAAGTCCTTGCAATCTAATAAGCCCTTTTATTTGAAGCCTAAATTTCTCAGCCCATTTAAATGCTTTGCTCTGCCATAGTGATTATAAGACCTTTACTTGGCACAAGCTTGTTTCCCTTCGTGCATGGAGTCACTTGTGGTTTTCAACTTTTTATTCTATACTATTTCTATAATATTACTATTAATAGAAACATTGAAGAGACAACGTAAGACACAGAGTAACTACAACAGCCTGAATCCAAAAAGCATTTATAATTTTTCATATATGACACCAAAATAGGGCTCCACTTTATGAAAAAGTTACTTGATTACAATAAAACTTAAACACCACAATCAGGGAGAATTTTAACCAACAAATCTAGTGAATAAACTTTACATTAACAAAAAGAAAAAAAATCTAAAAACGATATAAAAGAGTTATCGATGTAACAAACAATTCGTTTGTTTTTATAAGAAGTGTAATCCTAACAAACCCAACTAAACTTGTTATAAAAACTTTCATATCATATGGAACATCGAAATTTGAAGAACCAGAATTCCGACACTGTATTAGTGAATACTCTATTTACAAATAACAGAAAGCATATGCTGTTTTTGAGTAGTTTGTGTATCTCTGATTTATAGAAACAGATCTCTCACCAGCTGTAACGGTTCTGGCTATTAAAGCCTTTTGAATGAACAACAATAGAGGGGAAGAGATTCAGAAAATTACATACTCTACATTAACCGGTTTCTGTAGCTTGGAATGATGGATGTAAAGGCTGCAAGATTTATTGAGTGTTTAAGTTTTGAGATATTTTCTTATGCTAATAAAGAAAAGTTATTTTTTATAATCTTTGATTTCATCGAATTACTTTCTTAAATCCAACAAAATCGTTTCTCTGTGGGGCTTCTAATGAATATGATATTTTTGAATAATCTCAATCAACCCAAAAATATATCTAAATCTCAATTTCAATAAACTCAACATGCCTATTTACCTATCATTGTTTACCAATATCTATTTGTTCAATAACTCTCATTTATATCAACATCCTTGAGATCTGTAACCACAAAAAAAAATACAAAGTAATTGTATTACTAGTTTGCAAAATTTCACGGAGTTGTATTAAATACATCTGCATTTATTTCTACTGGACTATTTACCAAAGGTAGGTGGATATTGTATTCGGAAAACAAAAACAACGTTTGAAAAAAAAAAAAGAAGTACGAAATCTGTTATAAATATACAGAAATAGCCAATGAAAGAACCGTTTGATAATCCTGAAACAAATGGACCTCTTTATTTATGTGATACCAACTTAAAATAATCCTCGTACCATACCTAAGACCGTTGCCTATACCCAAAAGTCAATAAAACCCATTCAGCTGACTTTAATGAGTTGTGGAGAGTCTACTATAGATTTTATATGGCATAGGAGTAAGGGATTCAACTTTTGGAGGTTGAGATCGATGCGCAGATTGGTTTCTTAACGACAAGGATTGTTGAGCACATCATTTGTTTTTTCTGGTACGTTTGTGACATATCTTCAATTCTAAGGACTAAATTATTCGTTTCTCATATATATAGAGAGAAATTAACCATTTTGTCGATAATTTAGTTACCTATACATTTATGTTTTCTTTAGGTTTTCACATTTTTTTAGATTCTCCTGAAAATATTTCTTTGATTGTTGTACCCGAGATAAGTATGAGACTTATGAACATTTAGTTTTACTTAATAACATTTGGGAGGGCTTTTCCTCCCTTTTCCAACCAAAAATAACACACAGCTTTTTCCCAGATGTAAAATCCGAACTTGAACTCCATTAAACCGGCTCAACGTATAACGTTTGGTTTAATTAAGCACGAATTATTTTGATTATGAACAAATATAATTAGTCGGCTAATATGGACAAGATCCGTTAACTTCGCTCGCTAAGCACTAGCCAGCTAGGTGTTATTCGTCCATTCTTTGCTCTTAAGTTTTCATTCTATTGACTCCAAATGTCAACTTTCTTCTCTAATCCTTAATTCATTTCATTTACAAACCAATGAAAGTCAATGATCATTTTCATTTTCTTAAATATCGTAGGCTAAAATATAATTGACCACAAACATTAAATTTGAGACGCCTCAATAATACCTCTTAACTAGACATAAGCTAAAACTGGAACTAAACCAAACCGAAAACATATACTCAATTCATTATGGTTTCTAGCAAGTAATTGAATGGTTTCAGTAATTTTGTATTTTGGATTTTCGATTCAGATTTTAATCGAGAACTAAAAATATCTAAATAGAAACTGATACTAACTTTTACTAATTAACTAATTATGCTACCACTCCCCAATAATTCTTTTATGGTATTTTTGGATACAACCATTCAGAACCAAACCAATTAATTATTTTTGATATATTTCTTCGGGTGTTTGTATACTTATTGTAGTTTTAACCACCAACATCTAACCACGAAAATATAAAAATGATGCCAGGAAACACTTCAATTTTATTTAGAATGGTAACCAAAACATGACTCTATATCTAATTCAATCATATGTACGAGTCAACTTTGCAATGTGACACATTCAATAACAATTAAAACTACAATAAGTGTACGTTGTGGATGCCCATATGAAGCTACACGCTTCACAAGCAAAAGGTCGGTGCGAAACTAATACCTTAATTATTTCTTACGGTTGTCTCCAAATTAATTATTATATGCTTTTATTAATAAGGTTCATAAGCTTGATGAGCTAGGAACACTCGATATATATATATTGCACATGACAATGCCATCTATTGATCAATATTCATCATAAGACTTCAAATTTGGATCTGACCACATACGTAAATTTTAGAATCATCAACAAAAGTTCAAGATGACGGTAAGCAACATTATATTGGTTTTATTGAAAGATCTTGTATGGATACTGTTTTAGTTTTTTTGTTCTTTAACATGAATTCAATTTCAGACTATCGAAATGAGAGTTCACATAGATTGTGTGGGATGCGAGAGCAGAGTCAAGAACACCCTTCAAAAGATGAGAGGTACCATATATTTGGTTATGTATAAATCCTAAACAATTATAGCAAGCAAATTTAAGTATATTGTCCCCCGAATATGGTCTAGTGGTAGTACTGAAACTTAGGAAGTTAGTAATGTGGTAATCTAAGTTCAAGTATGCCTAGAAACAAAATCATGTGGCATCATCGATTCGTGAACCCACTGAATCGGTTCAGGAGAAAAGTCATATTATCGAATTATCGTGAAAATTCTTTTTGAGTATATCAATAATATCTTTCTTTTTAACAAAAGCAAGTTAATGTTCATTTCTCTGAATTGTGTAAAATTAGGAGTTGATGCGGTAGAAATAGACATGGTGCAGCAGAAAGTGACGGTGACTGGCTACGCAGATCAAAAGAAGGTTCTAAAGAAAGTGAGAAAAACTGGGAGAAGAGCTGAACTATGGCAGCTTCCTTATAACCCTGATCACACCGGCGGTGGAAGCAGTATCAACGGCGGCTACTTCTACAACCCTCACGGTTGCAACGGTCCAATAAACCACGCAGCGCCGGTTCCAACATCTTCTTACAACTATTACAAGCATGGTTATGATAACAATGACTATTCGTCTTACCGTCACCATCCAGTTCATGCGTCTATCTTTAGTCACCAAACTGGTTCTAAGTTTAGTGATGAGAATCCTAATGCTTGTTCTATTATGTGATCTCTTCTTCTTCTTCTTCACTATTATGCATATGCTTGAGTATTTGGTATCACAAATTAACAAGCCTGTAAAATTATGTATTTTCCTTTGTGGGTTTTGTTGATTATGTTTCATTTTTCTTGGGCTTATGTAATTGTAACTTAAGCTCAAGTGGCTAATTAATATTGTTTTACTGAATACCTAACGGGCCTAAAGTTGACCAACCCAATTTACAAAGGAGTATGTTTTTTGGAGATTTTTTTGTATCATAGAATTACGGAGATAACATGAAATTGAAATAGATGATGAAAAAACTAAAGAAATGACGATAATCAGTGGGAACTGATCACTAGCACCGGAAAGACGAAGAAGAAAATGGAAACAACAAGCAAAAATAATAAAAAGTGGCACCCACATTAAATCCCGATTGTTATGACCCGATCCGAGAGACCGCCCCAATTCTTACACCTAGCCAAACTTGCGGCTCTCTCAAGAAGTAATTTGCGATGAATCCATGAGAGCGCCTCTAATGCTAACATCATCGAGAGTATACATAAAATTTGAGCCAAGTCCTTTGCTGCTCGGACGCTGAAAACGCATACCTAGACAAGATAACAAAGGACTACGTTGTTCTTTTTTTCTTCTTTTTTCGTCAAACATCTTCTTCATTAATTAGAACTTAATTGTTTTCACCTATCACATTGCTTAAAACAAAAGAAGTCAGAGTGGCCTTAGCCAAGAGTCTGCTTCACCATTAAAGGATCTAGGGATAAAATCGAATTCAAAGATTCGAAAAGGGAGAGAAGATAGGACATATCTACAAGGATGCCAGAAATCTCCGATAGTTTCACTCTATTTTGAATGGTTGTGATAAGATTAGTGGAATCAGATCGAAATTTAATCTGCAGGAATCCATTGGCCAATGCATCGATCATTGCGGATCTAATAGCCAGGGCTTCAGCTATCAACGGCGAAACAACGAACTCCTAAAACTGAACTCCTCTTCTAGGTGGATCCTTGCCTGACTTGAAGACTCACGCGGTACCTGCAACTCGAGACTTCTCGTTCGAGGCTGCATCAGAGCAGCAAATTGCTTTGCTATTTCTCAGGTTAGACTACTTGTTCTAGGAATGCTAAGTTTGACTGAAATTTTGTAGAAAATTTAAGAAAATAAAAAGAAAACAAGTTTGGAAGGAGAAAGATTATGGAATAGAAGTAAACCTTAATGGGGAATTGTTGTTGTTTGAGAGTAGTTTCAGTGCAGCAGATGTGACGCTTTTGGTATTCTTCTTTGGTCAAAGGGGACATGAATGCTCCAAACCTCTGAAATAAAATTGGAAACATTGCCACTGTACCTTTACAGACATTATAAAGTTTATGTTAAAAAATGTTCTAAGGTGCAGCATATACCTGATCAGGATCTTTAATTGCGCTAACATACTTTCCATCAGATGAAACATCAGCAACTGAGTTCAAAAAATTCTCTCTTGGAACTCGAAGATTGTCAAACCTGTAATCATAGCAATCTTCCATTATAGTACACACTTTCATATATGGTAGAATTACATAACATGGAGTTGTGTACAATACCATATCCGTGCATTGTCAACACCATTTAGACCAATTTTGTGTCCACAGTCAGCAATACGGACGTTTGGACATATATTGCCATCTGATCTCTCATTTGGGCTATAAAGGCATGAATCCCCTGGTTGATTCCGTTTATATGAAGCTGTGAAAACACAACTGTGTGGGTTGCATGCTGAACAACCAAAATGATATCACAAAGTCAGGAGATGAGACTAAATCGCATACACTATATAGAGAAGAGGGTATAAGTACACTCAGGATAGGTACAATGACAACTTACGTATGCTCCCCCACCAATCCAGTATTTCTGTGCAGATTCACAAGGAGTATTTATCACAAACTCTTCAGTTATCGGGTCATAAGTAGTCACTGTTTCAATTCCTCGTACCTATACCAAAAGAAATAAGAAGAAATCAATATAGGTCTAATTCACCAAACTGGAAACTGAAATATCCCTACATTGCTTCCATGGCCTAATTCCGTCATGGCAAAACAGCCCTTGACAACATAATCTTCGGTGTTCTTCAGCCACGTTTCGTGATGACCTCTTGTTCCCAAAAACTTTACAGCATTACCCCTGAGTAACATTCAAATATAATGAGTTGCAGAAGAGCTATCTAGATACACATTGACCTTATTTCATTGACCAAATCACAGACTAGTCATTTCATGAACTTAGTGATACAAAAATGCCCAATCCCGAGCATTTTGTAAACGGCACATCATGAATAGTTCTCAAGTTTAGATGCTCACTTGATGATTTACAATGCCAGATTAGGATTATTCTGAGCAGAGCACATCTTCACAATGAGAAAATCATAGAGTGACGTGAATTTAGACATATATGTGTATAAAAATTGTGAATTTAAACTTACCACAAGAAGAATTGAGCACCAGCTTTGATTGAGATGGAGTGATCGTAAATCCCGCAAACCTTGATCAGAGCTATTTTCCTGAGCTCAGCTTCAGGACTTGTCTCCGTCAACCATCCTTTGAAGACTCCATTCTCGAGTAAGTAATAGATCCGCTTCATAGTGATCTCTCGCTGTTGCTCCATCGTCTGATTGTAATCCGGCGACACGAAAATCTTACCTCCTCTATTCTTCCGATTAAACAGATTGCTCTGTATCATGAGCCCATAAAGCCAGTCTCGATCCTCCACGTTGTGCCCGTCAAGCAATTTCCTCATCACTTTCCATCAAATCCATAGCTCTCGTTGAGCTCCGGCGGAGAGTACTGCAAACATACTTCGCGCGTGAGAGACGGGTTCGAGATGGAGAAGGTGATCCGAGTATGTGATTGACGAGAACATGAGCTCGCTGGATTGCGCGGTGATTCGACATCTTTTAGGGATTACAAGAATTTAAGCGATCACCAATTTTTATTTCTGCTGAAAGCAAATTTCCAAAGAAGATTTTGTGGTCGATTGAAGGAAGAGGAAGTTGCTTCAACGTTATTATTTAATTTGAAGCTAAATGATCATCGCGCGCGCTGAAAACGTGGCTTCTTATTTATATGTTGATTAAAAAAAAAATTAGATGTGGAGGATTTAGCGATCCTTTCTGAGACTCAGATTGCTGAGAATCACGGAATTATGGCGGATTTAGAGATCCTTTCTTCTTCTTGTTTCGTTAATTTGACCTTTCGTTTTATCCCGAGAGGGGAAAATTCAAATTGCTGACTTTCTGACAAAGAGTGTTATTGTAATGGAGTATGTGTTTGACAAAAAAAAACATGAAATTTATAAGTTATAGTATAATATAAAAATTAAATGTATTATGAATTACTATTTATGTTTCAAAAATTATATTATTTGCATATATCTTACAAATATCGTAGAAATATAATACGAAAAATTAATTTTAGTCAATTAGTTAGATATTAAATTTTTGTGACAAAGAAAAGAGTTTTTGACTTTTCTTAGCAGAAAAATTGACTCCAAAGAGACGTGTAACATGCACAATATTGTTTGAAGTTAGAAGAATTTAAATTATAAATTAAATATTATCGATTTAATTAATCATAAAAATTAATTAGTAATGATAATGTTAATTTAAATAATGTAAAATTAAATTAAAAATAATAATAAGGAAAATGATTTTTTTCCAAGTTAAATTTACTTCTTTCTACTGTATTCTCGACAGAAGTTCGACTTAAGGCAGGTCAGAAATAAATATTTGATCTTTCTACTGCAGAAGTTCTTTTTTAGTAGGAGTGATTAATTAGAGCACTTGGGGTTTTTTTTTTTCTTTTCTCGTTTTAGCAAGTTCTGTAGTCGAAGAAATCACATTATGAAAAGGAGAATTATTATAGACTGTAATCTCGAGTTGTGTGAACTGTCAAAACTCAAAAGTCGAGATTACAAAAACTTGATCGTAGTCTTTTACACAGCCCTTAATTTTATTCAAATAAAATCGTGGAATTATGATTTAAGTAAGAGATAACTAAAGTGAAGACCAAGCGTTGGCTTCGACCCAGTTGAATGCAATTGGAGCCAAGAACGCATCAGGTATTCCAAATGAAGCCACAAGTGCAAGAGCGTGAGGTCTAAGCTCTCCACAGAGCTTAGAAACTTCTCTTCTCACATCTTCAATATTATCCCTTGAGAGGTTGCCATATCGCAGCAATGATGGATCTTCTTCCAAGCAGATTAAGGCGTACATTGATCTTACAAGACCCAACACATCCTATCATCAAATGCATGGAGCCGGTCAGATAACTTGACTTCCCCCTAAATTGACTAAAACGCCATGAACTATTGTACTTTAGAAGTTCTATACTCGCACTTTTTACAATCTATCTATCATTTATCTCACAAACGATAATCTATTGTTTATATGGTACTTTCCTTGACCCCTTGCTAGACAAGACGACCATTATTCAACTTAACAGATTCAATATGTCACAGATAATAATCATGTTTGGTTACCTTTACTGAGCCAGCTTGTAGTTTGGCCTCAGCATCCAAAATAGTTTGCAGTATTGCTTTTTCTGTGAAAGCTTTGCCTAAGTCTTCAGCAAGTTGATGACTCTATATGCACAGATATAAAGTACAAACATAGAAGCAAACGATTAGAATCCTAAAGGTTGACAACCAGAATAAAGGAAAGCAATTGTATGAGAGGAAAAACACTTACTCGGAGGAAAGAGAACTCTCGACTTTCTCCCTTCCCTTGAAGCTGTGCAACTTCAGAAGTAAATCGTTCCAAAAGATCTCTCTCTCGTAAACAGAACACATTTGACTGGAACAGACAAATACGAGAGAGATATTGAACACAGAGTTGACATCACATATATAATTAAAGTGATAAAAGGATAAATATTTATGAGAGGGCAGAGGACCTGGAATTGGCTGCATCTGAGGGTAGAAGATGTGAGTTGAGTTGGCAATACAGGCCGAGAACTATTCATGTGCTCTAATCCCAATCCTTTGAAAGGTTTATTTTTCTTCTTACACGATACATATTCAGCAAAGAGCGCCTTGCTCACCTAAGTTTTCCACACAACAACGGGTAAGTCACATTGTATTGTCAAACTAAGCAAAGTTACAGCATTGATAATGTTCAGAAAGATGCCCCTAAACCAACCTGCTGCATTAGCACATTGTTGTCACCCTCAAATGTAGTCTGCACATCAAATTCACCTTTCAACTGACCAACTAGATTTTCTGTTTTCACACCTTGCCCTCCAACAGCCTCACGACATTCCTAAGAAAGAACAAACAAAAACTCTGTACGGCTCATAATAGTTTTTTTTACATAACAAACCGTATCAGTTATTGGTTCTAACCTGAAGAGTTCGCATATTGTGCCATGTGAGAACAGCCTTGAACCCACTTGAGACAACATGGATTGCTTTGTTAGTCTCAGGTGTCCTATTCACGTAAGTCATCTTCAAGTCATTTGCAGCAAAACTCATAGCATATCTATGACAAATGAGAAATAGTTAGAGAAGACAATCCAGCTTAATATAGTTGGGCTGGCTAAATCCTCACTTCCCCGTCATGAAATGCTTTTCAGGTATTTTGGTAAATCACTTCATAAGCTTAATGGTTATAACAACTTGAGTACAGAAGTCACAGTAAGTGTGCTATTTGAGCTTTAGTCTCAATCTTGAAAAAATTAAGGTAGGAAAAATAGCAAAACCACAAGGGAAATCATAAAAGTCCTAAAGATCTTACGTCTTTGCTAGGAGAGGTAGGAGTCGCCTTTGATGGCTCGGGTAATCAAGAAGGAGGACTTCAGGACCATTGGCAGTAACAGAAAAGGCTCTTCTTGATAGTGAATACCTTATAGCAGTAGCTAATCCGACCTGCCACGGTAAAAATCTTAATCAATGACATTTATTCCTGAAAAAGACAGGTGATAAAACATATAAATGGCAAAACTACTTTTTGTACCTTTGCAGAATAAATGGCACTAGATGCAATTGTGACACGGCCAGAGGTCAAAGGGGCCATGAATGCACCAAATCTCTGAAACAAAATTAGAAACATTGCCACTGCACCTCGACACATATTATAAAGTTAATCCTTAGAAAAGTTCCAAGATGCAGCATATACCTGATCAGGATCTTTAATTGCGCTAACATACTTCCCATCAGGTGAAACATCAGCAACTGAGTTTAGTAAATTTTCCCTTGGAATTCGAAGATTGTCAAACCTGTAATTACAGTGCAATCTTCCATGAAGTACAAACTTTCGTATATGGTAGGATTACATAACATGGAGTTGTGCACAAATACCATATCCGGCCATTGTCAACACCATTTAGACCAATTTTGTGTCCACAGTCAGCAATGCGGATGTTTGGACATATGTTGCCATTTTGATCCCTAATTTGGGCAATAAAGGCATGAACCCCCTGGTTGGTTCCGTTTATATCAAGCTGTGAAAACACAATTGTGTGGGTCGCATGCTGAAAAAACAAAATGATAAGACAAAGTCAGGAGGAGGAACTAAATGGCATATACTTAACAGTGAAGAGGATATAGATACTCTCGGGATAGGTATAATGACAACTTACGTTAGCTGCACCACCAATCCAGTACTTCTGTGCAGATTCACAAGGAGTATTGATCACAAACTCTTCAGTTCTAGGGTCATAAGTAGTCACTGTTTCAATTCCCCGTACCTATATTAAAAGACATGAGAAGAAATCAATAGTGTAAATATTCACCAAGAAATGTAGTTTGCATATAGACAAAATGGAAACTGAGATATCCCTACATTACTTCCATGGCCTAATTCCGTCATTGCAAAACAGCCCTTGACAACATAATCTTCGGTGTTCTTCAGCCACTTTTCGTGATGACGCCTTGTTCCAAAAAACTTTACAGCATTACCCCTGAGTATCACAGAAAAAAACTTTATTGTAAACATATGGCTGTTCCCTTACCCCCTAGGACACTAAATAACTTTTAAATATAATGAGTTACAGAAGAGCTATTAGATTCTCAGAGACACATCCCAGGATTTATATTCTATAACCGTTTTTCATTGACCAAAGCACAGACTAGTCATTTCATGAACTTGGTTATACAAAATGCCCACCCCCCAGCTTGCTTTTTCGAGAGGAGCATTTTGTAAACGGTACATCATAAATAATTCTTTAGCGTGCACACACACACACACATATGTATGTAGGTATATCAACCAGTACACCAATGATACGAAATTCTCAAGTTTAGATGCTCACCTGAAAATTTATAATACCAGATTAGGAATATACTGAGCAGAGCACATCTCCACAATGAGAAAATCATAGCTTGACGTGAATTTTATGTGTATAAAAACAGTAAATTTGAACATACCACAAGAAGAAATGAACACCAACTTTGATTGAGACGGAGTGATCATAAATCCCGCAAACCTCGAGCAGAGCTAATTTCCTAAGCTCGGCTTCAGGACCAGCCTCCGTCAACCATCCTTTAAAGACCCCATTCTCGAGCAAGTACCAGATCCGCTTCATAGTGATCTCCCGCTGTTGCTCCATTGTCTGATTGTAATCCGGCGACACGAAAATCTTACCACCTCTCTCCTTCCGATTAAACAAATTGCTCTGCATCATGAGCCCATAAATCCAATCCCGATCCTCCACGTTATGCCCATCAAGCAATTTCCTCATCTCTTTCACATCGAATCCATAGCTCTCGTTGAGCTCCGGCGGAGAGTATTGCAAACATATCTCGCGCGTAAGGGACAGGTTCGAAGATGGAGAAGATGATCCGAGTATGTGGTTAGCGAAAACATGAGCTCGTTGGAGTGCGCGATTATCCTCCATTTTCTAGGGATTACGAGAATAGAATTTTGCGATCACCAATTTTTATTTCTGTTAGAAGCAAATTTCCAAACAGGATGGTGTGGTCGTTTGAAGGAAGAGGAAGAGGAAGTTGCTTCAACGTAATTATTTAATAATTTATTCCACGTTTAGATTACATATTTATTTGACCAAAATCCTTTCTCCTTGGGAAGTACGAAGGGATTATTATGGGACAAACGTCATCATTATCTATCTTATCGCTATTAAATCTCAGCCGTTGATCATTCGTCAGTCCACGTGGAATAGAAAAGAACCAAAAACTTAATTTTGGTTTTGATAATCTATCAGTTATTTGCATTAGTTATCTTTGTCTTAATTTTTGGGAATTTTTATAAACCTAAAGGCTGATATTGGTATTGCATTCGGTTTCGTTGCTTTTCATTAAAAATAAATTTAAATTAAACTAATTATATATATATATATATATTTATTTTTATTCTAAAATATAATTTAATTTAATTTAAATCTTATACAAAAATTTTTGTTTGTGAATTAGGAAGATTTGATTGACAATTACTTTTGTTTTGTTGTTTTAAAAAATAAAATATTTATATGAGATTTAAATTAAAACAATTATATTCTATTTATTTTTTATTTTAAAATATAATTAGTTTAATTTAAATCTTATACAATTTTTTTTTTCTTTTCAAAGCAATGAAATGAATCAAGCCCTAGTAAAGCTATGTTATTGGCAATTAATTTCACTGTTTTAAAAATAAAAATTTGTAAGAGATTAAAAATTAAACTAATTATACTCTAAAATCAAAACAAACTAGAGTACGATTAGTTTAATTTCAATCTCTTAGAAATTTTTTTGTTTTTCGAAGCAACAAGAGCAATTACCAATCAAACTATATATTATTTTTTTGTCAATAATTACATCGACAAAATCCGACTTATAATCTAAATCTCATTCTTTAAATCATTTTAATTTACTAATAAGAATGATGAAAAGTCAAACTTTTATACTATAATAGATTTATCTAACCACTTTGAAGAAATTTTATTATTATCTTTTCTACATGTTTTTATCCAAAATGTCGTAATTAACAACTAATTAGATTGATGTCAATTACTTCACCTACTTTGGAGTACAATTTTGTATATTTTTTCTTTTGATAAGGCGTAAATATTATATATATCAGAGCTTAGAGAGTTTGAACATAATTAGCCCTACATACCCAAAAAAAATTAAAAGATATGCTGGAATCAAAAGAAGCGAAGAGTAAGCTTGCTAAGAGTGTGTGAACCAAACAGACAGCAGCCATTCCCTTTTTTGTGAAACGGATGGCTAGGAGTGTGTCCCTGATAGCACGGTCAATACACTTAAAAAGGGCAGTCGACGACATAGAGAGAGGAGTGTGAATCCGAGAGTTGCGCTCTTCCATATGAAATAGATGGTAGCTTGTACTGCTAACTTTTTGAGAGTCGTTGGTGTCTCTTTTGAGTGCCCTATTAACCATGAGATGAGTGATTCCCAATCTGCAAACATCACACATGGGAGGCCTAATTTACGTAGCACCATGTTCCAAATTTCAGAAACAAAGGTGCAATGAAGTAACAAGTGGTCACGGGTCTCTTGGTGATCATTGCAGAAAGTGCATCCAGTATTCAATTGAATTCCCCATGATGCAAGTCTTGTCTTTACTGGCAGCCTATCGAGGTGAGTAGTCCAGAAATGGAAGGAGTGTTTCGGAATGTTAGGCTTGAACCACACCGCATTTCTCCAAGGTTTCTTGGAACTGGATGGCCGCAGCAGGTACCAAGTGAGCTTGGTGTTGAAGAAGGATTTCCTATTACTCGCTGGTCTCCAGAAGAAACAGTCTGGGCCGTCGGAGTTGTGAGGAACACGCTGTTGAAATAGACCTGATGCAAGACAAGTGCTTGCGGGTTTCAAGTCCGATGGGAAGGCGTAATCCAGTTGCCATTGCGGACTGCCTCCTTTATCTTAGCATCTATGGGTATACCTAGTAACGTAGGGTCCGAGGAGCCAAAGAAGTCAATAAGCGGACCCAGTTCACACCAATTATCATACCAGTAGCTGATTGTATTCTCATTGGCGACCTTGCAAGCAGAGAGCAACTAAGCATCTGGCCTAAGGTTAAGAATAGCTCGCCAAACCCAAGAGTGGGTTGGTTTCGACACAGCTGACCATAGAGATTGCCTCCTGAGTAAGTGAGACTTCATCCAAGCTACCGATAAGGAACCTGAAGAGGTGAGGAGCAACCAAATAAGCTTAAAATTCAAAGCTCTGTTCCAAATTTGTATATTCCTTAGGCCTAAGCCTCCTTCAGAATTTGTATATTCCAAATTTTGTATATTTTTACCATTTCAACATCCAATTCGGTCTAATCTCACCAATTGGTGTTCTAGAATTTTCGGCTTACATGAAAGAAGAGAATAAATCCTTTCTTCTCACATGAAAGAAGAGAATAAATAATTTCTTCTCTTATTTCTCTTTCTCGAGAAGGAAAGAAAGAGGATGGGGAATAGGGCCTTCGACAGCTTGACCCGCAGCTGTACCTTGACCAACTCCAGGTCCAATAGAAGCAAGCCCAACAGCCAACCAGTGACCAGAGAAGGTCTGTGATGGAAAACTTTGGCTCGTAAGCACAAAAGTACTGTACGGGCTTTTGTAAAAAGGTTGGGCTCGGGTTTATTGGGAGAATTCCTTACGGGAAGACTAAATTCTTTCTTTAATCTTCCCAAGAAATTATTAAGACAAGCAAGATCCAAGTCGACCCTTAAAATTTATTTTTTAAATAATCATAATATAGCAGGTAGGAATCGAACTCTGATATCAAATTATTAGCTGGATCATCCTAACCACCAGACTGAAAGTAATTTAGCAGACTTTCCTTTATTTCTCGAATTTTTTTTGTAGTTTAATTCCTAACTTTCCTAATTTCTTTTATTATAGATTTTTTTGTTTGGGGTTTGTTCTCGAAAATATTGAGTTTTTCTTTGGTTATTGTATTCTTCACCGGGTTATTATCAATATATAAATAATGATATATTTCTCCATTATAATTAAAAATTATATATATGAAGCAAAATTCCGTTTTTGTTTATTAAAAACCTAGTTTTTATTGTCCTTTGTCATGAGCAACCTAAAAACTAATAATCGACCATTTATCCTTTAATTTCTTTAATTAACCAACCAATCTTTTCAGACTCATTAGACGAACTCTTTGTGCACCATTATTCATCTTTCTTTTTCTTTTCTTTTTAAATAACAATAATCTACCAATATTCCTTAATTATTATCAATATAAACTCAGATCTATGATTGTTATTAACCCCAGAAATGAAGGAATAGAAAAGTGGCAAGAGGTTTGTATGATTCTTCTCCATATTATTTTCTTTGATATATTTAAAATTTTCTCCTATTACCTTGTGAATTTATGCCTATATACGCTGCATGGAGATGTTCTTTTGCTTCGATTACTCTATACTAGTAGTAGATGTGATTCTCATGAATTCATAGCACTATATGAAATTTTTGTTATACTTAAAATATTTAATACATATCGTTCTCTATTAATCTATTAGGAATTTTTGGAAGACCATATTACATATATATAGTCATATACATGCACACATATGTTTGTGATTAGAATATATAACTTTTTTTTTTAACAATTGGATTCACAAGACCCGATCCATAGCCTAACCCCATCTCTAAAATTTTTTTTAAGCTACCATATTGTAACGAGTATGAATTGAACTCTGGTGCCAAGTCATTAGCTGGATCATCTTAACCACGAGACTGAAAGTAATTCAGCAAATATATAACTTTCTTTAAATAAATTTTTATCATGTTAGTGATTTTAAAAAAAGTTTCCTTTTTCGCATTAACTTTCATATATTGTCATTGACAACTAATTTTAATTTTGAATTCAGCTATCCAATCAAATTGAGAAAATATAAAATTTTAGTGATTTTTAAAAAACAAATTTAAAGTGTAAAGTTGATAAATAGTTAACTCCCATAATGCAAAGTCTAAGTCGATTACATCTAAAGTTTTTGATACAATTACTAACATTTATACATGTTTTCAAATTTCGACGACTAATAGGGACATGACATGATGCAAAGAAATTCTAACAACAACAACATCTCCAATAACTCATCAACACATCAAGCTTGTGCTTCATGCAAACACCAAAGAAAAAAATGCAACAATGAATGCATCTTATCACCATATTTCCCAGCTCGTAAGACCAAAGAGTTTCAAGCTGTACACAAAGTCTTTGGTGTTAGTAACGTACAAAAAATGGTACGGTCCGTACGTGAAGAAGACCGAACCAAACTGTCTGATTCCTTAACATGGGAAGCTTTATGGAGACAAAAAGATCCTGTACTTGGGTCTTATGTAGAATACAGAAGGATTTGTGAAGAGCTTAAGTTATACAAAAGCTTGGTTCATAATCAACCTCTCATTGGTTGGGATAATAATCAAAGGTTATATAAGAACAACAATAAGAATGGATTAGCGATGAATTCAAGTGGTTCTGGTGGATTTAGTGTTAACAACAATGGTGTTGGTGTTAATGAGATTGGTAATGGTGGATATATATCGAGGAATTTACAAGGTGGTTGGGATCCCAACAATTTAAAGCAAGATCAAAGACAACAATGTTATGCAGTGATTAATGGGTTTAAACAACATTATGTTCCACTTTAAGTAATTACAATGTTGAATTGTTATGTTCCACTTGATATGAAGCATGTTATGATTTCGGAATTTGCCTTGAAATTATATGATTACACAAGTCTTTTAATTTATTTAGACAGAGTTTACTTCTTTGAATATTTTTAATCGAGAAGATTAATCCATGATCAACCCTCAAATCCCTAATAATATCACATAGACAAACACGGAACTCGGATTTATTTGGATGGAGAAGACATGCATGATTTTCTGGAGTCTGATTTATGTGGAAAAGAATATAAATATGCACTGATGGTTTTTTATTTATCTTCTTATTGTCAAAAATACCTTCAATTATTTATGACACAAATTATTTTTTTTTATTTTTTTATTGTAAGCAATTACATCGACATAGCGTAACTCTCATATAATAATAAAATTTTTATCTACGAATAAATCCTCCAATACCTAAACATCGATAAGAACTCTACCGATTTTAATTTATTAAGTTTTGATGAATATGTAACTTTTTTGGAAAAAAAGTTTACAAAATCGCATCAAAGACGTCATTACGTACCTTATATCACATTACAAAATGGAATACAGCCGATTTAACATGACACCAAAAGTCATTAATTAACCATTAAATTCTGGATGTGCTTGATTAAATATTCAATTTAATGTTGATTTTTTAAAAAACATTAAACTTTGTGTTGACTCGGCCAATTGAACATTCCGTTAATTTCAAATCGAAAATTTCTCTAAATTCGAAAGCCAAATCGATTTTAAAAGTATGATTCAGTTCTTATCTTTCTTATGAAAAACCATTAAGCTTGATTTTCTCATTTCTTTCAAGAATGAGTTCAAATTCGTCGATTTGAAGTATTGAATACAACATTTCAAACCGACGAATTTGAACTCATTTAAAAAAAAAAAAAAAATTAAGCTTAGAAAAACTTAATCGAACTGACTTTCGAATTTAAATCAACAGTTTTCCATTACAAAATCGTTGCAATATCAGAATTTTACAGGATTATCCAAATCCGGAAAAAAAGTGGCTGAACCGACTAGTCTCCGGTTAAATGTGGACAATTTGAATATATCCGGTTAGGTTTAAATCACGTTAAACCCCAAACACAGCAAAAGCTGATATTTCGTTTGAATCAAAACGCAAGTCTACTCTGAAGATTCCTTCTTTGCTCATCTTTCTTCAGATCACCATTCTCCTTCAGGTCTAATTTGTGGAGGACGTGTTTGATCGAATATCATAGGGTGTTTTTGGATAATATGCCGTTATTTGATACGCAGTATGATCAAGTCATTGTCTATTGATTCATTTGTATCTTCCACTTTTCGTCGTCCAGTCGTTCGATGATATTCCCCTTTGAAGGAGAATATATTTCCTTCCCGTTTGCGCTACCTGATAATTCCTCCTGGGCTTAGCGTGTACTTATCTAAAACATATTCAGGTATGGATTTCTGTTGAATTCCAGCTCTTACAGTACTTCCCCAAGCTCCCGACTTGCAAAAACGTACTTTTTGCCACTAAAAAAAGAGAGATCCTTTAAGGGTACCAATTGAACATTAGTCTGATGGTCACCGTTATCGACTGTAGTAGAGATCATTAAATTGATTAGTTGAATGATTCTAGGTGTTACTTTCTGTTTACTTTACAGGTTTACGACAGGTGTGGAGGCTTTATTTCAGATGCCAATTTGATAATGATTTCTTAACAGATCAAGCCTCTGAGAATTGGAAATGGCAATTCGCTTGACAAATCTGCGAAAACCTCTTTCTTATTCTCGGTCTTTTGAGGCCTGCATTACGTTAGTCCGGTCAATTTCTTCCTTTAAAGCGGTTGAAAAGGGTATAAAATGTGCTGTTGAAACAAAAGAGTATCTTCGAATCCCTGAACTTGTTGTGTCACTCAAAGAACCCTACCAAAACTCAACGTTATTCTCCTTTCTCTCTGCTTTCCAACATCATCATAGAATCCGAGTCATTGACGAAATCCTCCAAAGTTTTGTGCCCGTGAGACCTCGCTCATTGCCCAAGATTGTCTACTCCAGCCTTCTTACGTACTGCCTTCAGAGTTCTGATCCGCTTCCTTTGTCTTTTGCAATCCTCCAACGCACTCTTCGGTCTGGCTGTCTTCCTAATCCTCAGACTCACCTTCTTCTGTCTAACGCTTGGCTTGAACGACGACGAGGATCCCAATCTGTTGCAGATATTATTAATGAGATGACATTAATTGGATATAGTCCTGATACGGGGACCTGCAATTATTTAGTGTCCTCTCTTTGTGCTGTTGATAAAATGGATGAGGCAATTAAAGTTGTGGAGGAAATGGGTGCAGGTGGCTGTATTCCTGATGTGGAAAGTTACGGGGCAGTGATTAATTCTTTGTGTTTGGCTAGAAAGACTAGCTATCTGGTGAAGATTGTCAAAGAGATGGTGAGCAAAGCTGGAATTTCTCCACGGAAAGGGATGCTGACGAAAGTAGCAGCAGCTTTGAGAGCCAACAGGGAAATTTGGAAAGCCATTGAGATGATCGAGTTTGTAGAAAGTCAAGATTATCCTGTAGAATTTGAGACTTATCAGGTAGTAGTCGAGGGTTGCGTAGAGGTTAGGGAATATATTTTGGCAGGGAAGATGGTGATGAGAATGACTGATAGAGGGTTCATACCATATATCAAGGTTAGGCAAAAAGTGGTCGAGCGTCTGATTAGCATCGGTGAATGGAAACTTGCTTGTACTGTTAGGCAAAGGCTTTCAGAACTGAAATCTTAAGTATTTTCTCTAGTCATCAGATTAAGTGTTAAGATTTTGTAAGTATAGCTGCAGTTACGATACTGAACTGAAACACATAACCCGCACTTGGGAATATTTTGTTGTTGTTGTTGTTTAAGCATATTTTTTCATAGCTATGATCCGTTTATCACCATATCTTGTACGTATTATAGTTTAACACATCTTACGCTTATAATCGCATCTTATCTTTAGAATTCTGTTAACAATATATTGGCTCTCAATCGTGTTTATTTATTTAAGCTGCACGTATTGCAGATTGTCAAACAGAGAGAATTTTAGTATTAATTAATTGAAAAGGCTCTAAAGCTTCCGTAGACTCGTGGACTCACTGCAGGGGATAGCTAGCCATCAGAGCAATAGCACATTTACCCATCTGTTCAGTTACACCGCGCTCCATCCGTATGTAGCCTTCTTCACCCCAGCCAGTTCCCCATGAATTCTTTACGATCCAGTACTTTTGATCACCTTCTTCGCCATATCCAACAACAGTCGCTCCATGGTTGGGATGATTTCCACAGTAACCTGTGAAAACACCAGAAGAGTAGAACTGAAACATTAACCCACCAGCGGCGATTCCAACTGATACTGGTTGTTGAGCAGTAGCGATTTGTAGGCTTGACTTGCTCTGGGCTACCTTACTGTGTCCTTGTATTGTAACTACCTTATTTTTGGCTTTTTCTTGGTCGCAGGTACCGTCTATGCCTGTGTATGGATAGTCGGTACGGGTGGTGAGTCCACCATTGCTTTTGATGAATTCATATGCTGTTTCCATTAACCCTCCGCTACAGCCTTTGTTATAAGTGCCAACATCGCAATCTATAAGTTGTTGTTCAGAGAGAGACACTAAATTCCCTGTTTTGATCTTGTTAATGCCTTCAATAGCTGCCACTGCAGCGAACGCCCAACAACCTCCTGCACAAGGAAAAGAAAGCGCAAACAGATCGTCATTTGTTGAGTTACCAATGTTTGTGAAGTCTTATCTTTAAGATAAATTGTGCTGAGCATAAGTTCCTAGCGCATCTTCCTGGACTTCTAATAGGAGTCACAGCACCTTGTTTCCTCCAGTCCACAGCGGCTGGCACTTCGCCTACTGGCTCACGAACCGGCCTATGCTCCTGTGTAACCTTGCGTAAGACGTAGTTAACCCGAGATAGTGGGACTTAAACTCAGAATTGGTCATGTCCGCAAATTGGTTATCAGTTAACTTGTAGGGCAAGGGGAGGGAGTTGACGAAGTCAATCAACTGGACATTAGACTGGTATATCCCAAACCGTTGCATCCATTCATCCTTTCCTCCATATAATCTACCGTGGGTTTTAAGCCACTTCTCGAACCGCTGCCTTAGGGTATGGTGTGGGTCGTACACAGAGGAATTGACTGAACATAGTCTTGAAACTATTAAGACAATGCAAACCAAAACAAGGGTCAGGTTAGGATCTCTAAGTACATTTAGCATTTTCTTTTTGGTTATAAGTTGAAGTTTTGAAATGAGTTTAGTTTCTGGTATATAAGCTTCAGTCCACTGCTGCTTTCCTGGTCAGAGATTTTGTGTTTTGTTGCAGTTCCAGTGGGACAAGTTTCCTTCTGTTTCATCCTTAACACTATGCAGATACGTAGGTTTAAGAGTTAGTCGTAGAATATGGTCACTTTAGTCTTGTCACTGTACATAGTTGCATCGTTATTTTGTTCGGGCATATGGTCACTCTGCTTCTGACAATTTTCAGGTAAGTATACTCGTTGTAGAACTGGTACTGATTTGAAACTCACCCATCAAGCCCTGAGCATAAGTCCCTGGTTCTGTCCTGACAGATGTTGAACCGAATCAAATTGGATAGACCTGAGGGAATTGCCTTTTATTAATTCTTTGTCACTAACCATATACATGTTTTAAGCATTGATTAACCATTGAAAAACTGATGTTAATCCTAAAAAGTGTAATATGCGTACACTTAACAAAAACTTTGAAAAGGCTTTATTTATGTGAAGGGTCATGCATTAAGGACCATTTCCATCACGCATAATCAAATTCCTTGACACAAGGAGAAGTGTTACTATCCAAAATGCAAGGAGGAAAATGTTTGTGAGAAAACACTATGGCAAACATGTTAGAGGGCATACCAAAGAGATGGAAGGAGCTGAGTGGCCAAAAAAAATGGAAAGGCCTGCTTTATCCACTTGACCCAGATCTTCGCCGCTACATCATTCACTACGGCGAGATGTCTCAGGTTGGTTACGATGCCTTTAACTTGGACCGTAAGTCCAAATACGCTGGTGATTGTTATTACTCCAAGAAATCACTGTTTGCTCGAACCGGCTACCTCAAAGCCAACCCTTTCAGGTACTTGCCATAAGCCCAACATGTTTCACCTTTGTTTCGATGACAGTACGCTTATGGATGTAGATTGTCAGGTACAATGTGACTAAGTACATCTACGCAACAGCTTCCTTAAACTTACCAATCTCTTTCATCGTCAACTCTTTGGCAAAGGATGCAACTCGCGTGCAAACTAACTGGATGGGTTACATTGCGGTTGCTACAGACCACGGAAAGGCGATGTTAGGGAGGAGAGACATTGTTGTGGCATGGAGAGGAACTCTACAGCCATATGAATGGGCTAATGATTTTGATTTTCCGCTTCAGTCAGCTGCCAAGGTTTTCCCGGTAGACTCTGAAGATGGCCCTAAAATTGGAAGTGGCTGGCTCGACATCTACACCTCTTATGATTCTCGCTCGCCTTATGACAAGACTAGCGCACAAGATCAGGTCTTCATCATTCTCGTTTATCATAGCATTCAGTTCAGTTTAGAGATGTTATGGTGGCCTAAAATTGGTCCAGTCCACTTTAATGATTTTAAGGTATCATAAATGGACCGGGACCTTTCCAATCCATAGCCCACCATGGGCGGTAGGGTTAGAACGTGGCAGGGCAACCCATCACAATGTCATTAACTTTCTTTCCATCTATCTTTCCTTTTCCTAATGGCATTGTGTCTTGGTTTTGGTATTAGGTACAAGGAGAACTCAAGAGGTTGCTGGAAGTTTACAAGAATGAAGAAATAAGCATCACTTTCGCAGGCCATAGCTTGGGCGCCGTTATGTCAGTTCTTTCAGCTGCAGATCTTGTCTATGACAAGAACAACAAGGTCGAGACAACTCTTCAGAAAAAGAAAGTTCCCATCACAATTTTTGCTTTCGGAAGTCCCCGGATTGGGGACCAAATCTTCAAAAAAGTCGTAGACTCACTACCAATAAACATCCTAAGAGTAGTAAATGTTCCAGATGTTGCACCACATTATCCACTCTTATTGTACACAGAAATAGGCGAGGTTCTGGAGATCAATACTTTGAACTCAAAGTACCTGAAACGATCTCTAAACTTTAGGAACTATCATAACCTGGAGATATACCTGCATGGCATGGCGGGGATGCAAGACAAATCCGGAGTATTCAAGCTAGAGATTGGCCGGGATATTTCTTTGGTCAATAAAGGATTAGATGCTCTAAAGGATGAGTACTTAGTGCCAAGTGTCTGGAGGAGTCTTGCAAACAAAGGGATGATTCAACTGGATGATGGGACATGGAAACTGGATGTCCACAGGACAGATCATGATGATGCAGATGAAGATGAAGATGATGAGTCTTCTACTAGTAACCACCTACAAGAGCTTAGCAATACAGTTTAGTTACAAAAATATTATATACGTTCCACACAATATGTTTGTATACAAAAAAAAATCATTTGGAAGATCAACAAGACAAGCATATAGAAAGTGACAAGTGCGCTGTTTGTGTACTTGACGATGACCAAATCGATATTCATAGAACATAAACAAGGTATCTTGGATAAGAGCAAATCCATAACACTAAGTGGTTGCCTGGATCTACGTTAATGTGAATCCCCACTATTAAACTCCTGCACAAGGGGCAACGACATAATATCTCACCATAAACAGAAGCCGCTCTGAGAGAGGAAATTATAAGCTAAAGCTAGATTTGAACTATTTCGTGTGAGAAAACATTAATCTGTACTTTCAGAGCCCAAAAAATCACATCTCAGACTCATTCATCAGTTTTAACGCCAATCAAAACTCCAACCACATCGTTTCATTTGGCTGGCCTCTCGAGACTCGAATTCTCACTCTCCATTGAGATTATGTGAGTGAGCCTATCGTAAACCTGTCATGACAAATCGCAACCAAAGTTATACACTAAAACTTAATGTAAGATAAAATCTTCAGCAAGAATTTTCCTCATCCTCCAGAAGCATAGATATTGAAGACAAGAAGATAGAAGAAACCTACCACAGAAAGTTCCTCCTTGTCACACTGTTTGTTGTCGTCATCCACTTCCCTGCAACGTGATGAATCATACCTAAAGATACATGGAATCAACTGATTTAATCTGTCACGCTGAATTGGAAAATAGAGATTGGAAAATAGATGAGCCAATGTTTAAAAGAATCTGACTGGAGATTTGTATCCAAGCACTAACTTGGTGGGATGAGTTTCCTTACCAATCTCGAGGAATGCCAGCTACCTCCCGAGCGGAGTGGTTAAAAGGTCCCCTTAACTCAACACCAAACTCTTTGATCAGATCTGCACAGCACATATAGTTTACAATTATGACGTTTGTATAAACGATGAGTTAGAAGCATGGAAAGGAAGACTTGTGTATGCCTTTAAATGTAGGACAAGGAGCTCGGTTCATCTTTCGACACACGGAAAGAAACCAGTCTACACCAACAGCTACATGTGCAACTTCCTCTTCAGCGATCTTAGCCACAATTTTTGAAGTCCTAAGATCTCCAAATCCAGTCAGCCTTTTGACCAACCTAGGTCCAGCATCAAGCCCTCTAGCCTCCTGTATAGCTAAATTGGTATGAATTACATTTACATACTAATATCAGGCTAAAACAAATTGATGTCTCTAGTAAATATATTTCTGATATTGGGGGACTGAGGCATACCTGTACAAGAGGGATAACAGCCAATCGAGCAGCTACATTGTTGGATGTTTTCTCGCATTCCCTCATCAGCAAATTATTAGCCGGTATATCTCCATACCTTGAAGACGAAGAAGAAGATGATGATTAAGTTAACTGTTGAAAAAGGACCATCAATCAAAAGAATGAAACTTTAATATTGACAGACTTAAAGCCAAGCTCAGCTAATCTCTGGGAACACCACAAGAAATGGCGACTCTCATCATCAGCAACATGAGCAAAGTCATCGAAGAATTCGTGACCCAGTACATCAAAGAAAGGGGAGAAGCGAGCAACAGTGTCCCAAGCTAAATCAATAGCATTGAGCTCAACATGAGCGAGGTTATGAAGCATATGAGCATTGAGAGGAAGATTTGAGTCTTTAGGATTTGGAACTTCGTTGGTCGCAACCTGCATAACATCAAATTGGCTAATTGAAAAATTCAATTTTGCCAAACCAAAAATCAGATTGATAGAAAAAGGGTGGAACACAGACAAGGAGTGGTTTTGGAGGACGAGCAGGAGAAGAAGGGAGCTGATAGACTGAGCCAACAGGAAGATTCTCTTGACGCCAACGTGAGAAAGCTAAATGGGAGATATGTGCTTTAGAAAGAGGATCGGAGGTTGAGAGCACGAGAGCTCCGAGATCGGCAAGTGAAGACGCCGCCGAGACAAGACCGTAGAATCCGACGGAGATGGAATCAGAAGTAGAAGAAGAAGGAATGAGAGGACCTGTAGGCCCCCAGAGACGGAGGTCATTGACAGGGCTCTTTCTCCAATCATCAAGACCAGACCAACGCTTCTGTTGCTTCACTGAAGAAGAAGAAGACGAAGAAGAAGAACATAGAGCAGTAGAGATAATGTGAGAACGAGGAGACAGAGAAATTGTTGGAAGGGCACGCAGATGATGATGCATAATCATCCTTCTTCTTAATCTTCTTCTCTACCTCTCCGATGCTTCACTCTTACACACAAAGCTTCAAACTTTTGTCAAAATTGCAAAACCATAACCAAAGTTTACGTTTTTAGTAAAACCATAAACCAAGGTAGTTACTTCAATTATCGATTTTACCAAAATTCGAAATCAATTATTGATTTTACATGCTGATTCTCTGAAAAAAAATTGACAGGAAAAGTTTCAACTTTTTACAGTAGGGTTACTGTTAACATTGTTGTGATTGATAGCTTTAATCCTCATTTGCCCCTAACAATCGAATCGAGAATTAGAGAGATAGAAGAATTAGTTATAGGTACTTGTGGAAGCTCAAGAAGAAAACAAAGTCATAAACTCACAAGCTTACAATACTACAAGTTTCCAAGAATCCCAGAATCTTTGATTCAAAAGCCTCTAATTCACTACTAGAACATGAAACAGTCAACAAACTAAACTACTAAAGAGGCCAGAGAGAAAGAGAATGAGAGAGACTACTGCGAGGCAAAGATATACAAAGTGTCGTGGATCAAACCACCCCAACCAAACCCCTACGGTTACATCTAAAGTAGACCAGACATAAACCCTACCAAGTCAATCAACAAAATTAAGAATAATAGAGTTTTCCCTTTTTTTCTTTCTTACTCTAACAGTGATATAATATGATACACAAATGACAAATCTTTTCTTCCATTGAAAGATAAAAACCAACCCAACCACTCTGTTATATTTCTCTGCCTCAAGCCTGTACGTCCGTCATTACCCTTCCTTCACCTCCCAAATCCTCTTCTACTCTACCTTCATCTTTATAATGCCCCTGTTTCCACCATATACCATCAGACGTTGATTATTTATATAATCAGAGATCCTACGGTTTAAGGAAGCAAGAACTATCAGCAAATATAACAAACTACCAGGAATATGGACCAATCATATACAATATGTTAGAACCATGCCAAAACAAAGACAAGGGGAGATGCTTTTAGAAACAAATGCGCTATTTAGATAACACTGGACGATAGATATGACCTTTCAATACCAACCTTCGTGTACACTAGCCTCTAGGTCTGATCTGATCCAGATGATGAAGAGCTATCACTGTCCGAATCTGGCATGCCCAAGACAAGACGGGTTTAGTAACAAAAGAAATATATATCAGAGACTAAGTTAGATAAATCATAGAGAAGCATGTACCGCTAGAAGAGCTGGAACCGCTGGAAGAACTGCTTGAACTACTTGATCTGCTCGTCTCATTGTTTTGCTTCTCCACTTGAGAAGGTAATGGTGTAGGAAGTGTCTTTTTAGCTGTGTCAAGAAATATTATCCTTAAGTTGTTTACACCAAACAGAGGGAAGTAATTCCTAAACGGCACTTCAGTATTACCTGTGTTGCCACCTTCCCTCGAAAACTCATGTGCTACTGGGACTTGAGCCTGCGATTAAGGAAAAAAAAAGAATTAATATACAAACAAAAATATAAGACAGAAAAGAAAAAGAATTTTCAGGAGTAGTACAGGTACCATCTGTTGTTGTCTATTCCTCTCGGCTTCTGCTCTAGCTTGATTAGCTAGCTCAGCTTTTCTCTTTTTCTTGCTCAGGCCCTTCTTGTAGTTGGTCACAAATCTGTCCAACTCCCACAGAGTCTCTGGATCGACACTATCAATATCAACTTCTATTTCTTCATCCCGTAGCTTCACAGCAGTATTCCTCCTGTTAACGATTTGAACAATTGCATCTAGTTTATCTGGAGGCAAATTTTGCAAATGGCCACTAAGTTTCTGCTTCTCCTCATACGTCATATCTCTTTTATTTGGTTCGTTTGCCTTTGGCTTCTTCAGAGCAGGTGTCCTTCCAGAAGGAGTTGCACTGGTCGGTGTTCTGCCAGGTGTTGTAGTTGGTGGGCGACTACTCCAGTCTGCTCTGTCCATCGTATTCCTCACGTTAATAGGTGGTGGCGGCATTGTAGGACCCAGTCTAGACCTCATTGTAGGAGTTGGAAGATTCATTTCATAACCAGTGACAAATCTCATTTCACGATTATAATCTGCCTCTATGACAGCCCATCTTTCCTCAAAGATCTGTAATAGAGTTTCCGCCATGACATGGACATCTTGTCCTTCTGGGTTGTAAGTCATGGCATTGTGTAAAGTAAGTCTAACATCCTCTGCAAATTCTCTAGGTGACTTGTACAAATTTTTTGTTAACGCAGACTTGATAGTTCCCAAATCCATAGGGTGCTCGATAATGGTGAAGTAATCATGCAAACCCAGGCCCTTCACATCTACTGGAGCATTGAACACCCAACCATGCTTATGCTTCATCAGCCTTTCAAGTAGAGCACTGCAATTCTTGAAAACTTTAGAGCCTGCACCAAAACCATGCACAACATCCCCTCCTTTCTTTGCACTCGATTTTGATTTCTTGTTACTCTCGGCAGGTGGCAACTTGTCACCAAGTAAAAACTCTGAAGTTCTATAAAACTGATTTGCCTTAGGTGTTCTTTTCTCTTTTTCAACATGCTCATTAACTCCCTGAGAATTCTCCAACACTGATATACTTAGTTGATTTATAGGCCTTGGTGCTCTGATGACCTCACGAGGAAGTCCAGCTGAGGCAAACCCTGAGAGAATCCTTCCTCCTCCATTGTTAATACCAGTGTTAATCAAAACACGAGAATCGTTATATGCACCGATCTCGCCCTCTTTATCCTCTACCTTCTTTACCATACCTCTGACCAAGCTAAGCTGATCTTCAAGTTTTTTCCTGATCTCCTCTTTCTGTTGCTTCGATGTGGAGGCTACATGTATCCTAATACGCCCATCTACACCCTCCTCCATTGGCATGCTTTCAGCAGCAATGGCATGAGTGTTTGGAGCAGAATCAGAGGTAGGCCCTGCTGACTGTTGGGCATCAGTGCCATCTCTTTCCACAATATTTTCAGGCTGAGCTTCTTTCATCAGATTATCTGCATCTACCACGTGGACATCTTCCTCAGAAGACACTTCAATGGGATTCTTGTCAACAACAAGAGTATTGACATCTTCCACGGAAACGGTTTGAGAAGGTGCTTCAATAGGTTTCTTGTCAACAATTACAGTAGCAATATCTTGCGAAAGGCTTTTAGGAGGTTCCTTGATTGAGTTCTCATCAACAACCACCGTATTGACCTCATCTTGAGTTTTGTGGCTTTGAGAGGGTACTTCTACAGACTTTTCGCCTACAGTAGCATCCCCATCATCCTGACCCAAAGGACCTGGGGGAGGATGATGTTGGATAACGTTCTTGTCCATAGCAGCAAAATTCACATCATCTTGTGGTTCGGCTTGAGATAATGATTCTACAAGAGGCTTGTCAATCACCTTTTCAGAATCAACATTAGGGAGATTTTCAGAAGGTGCTTTAGTTGAGTTTTTGGTTATACTGGCCACATCGTCTTCCTGAGAAGTCTTCTCAACATCAGCCTCCACGACGATAGGATCTACAGTTTCAGAAGGATTCACATCATTGATTTCTTTCTCGTTTTCTAAATTCCCCTCTGGTTTCTCGGTTGCCCCAATACCCTCACTGGCAAAGAGCGGTGTCAGTTTTCTCTGACCTTTTCCTTTCCTCTTATAAACTTTGATGCTTTGCTTTTCTCTAGCTCCATCGATTCCTTCTCCTCCGTTAACAGGCTCCGAAGCCATACATATACTTCAGAAACCCTAAATTTCACGCCTTTATTGCCCTCGATCGATGCCTTTTCTCACTTGTCCCGTTTAAGACTGACAGAAATCCCTCAAATCAGACTGTAATGAATCCTCCACCATAAAAACCCGAAAACCCTAATTTCCGGGAAGAAACCTTCGTCCGATTCTGAGTGTGTGCAAACTTGTGAGACTGTACAAGGCCCACGAAATTAGGGTTTCTGATTCACAGGAATCAATTCGACGCAATAAATAGATGTCGATTGTGGACGATAAAATCCCCGAATAACCTGGGTAACGCCTCGACAAGAAGGGAGACAATTAGGTCATTCGATTCTTATCTTTGAGCTTCGAGATCGACACAAACCTTGGAGAAAGGAGAAAACTTACGTCGAGAAACGAAACCAGAGGAAGGTATGCGTAAGGAAAATTGATCTAAAGTGGAAAATTTTGGAGGAAGCTTTACCTGCGAGTTTGGGAGAGAGAAGGCGCCGCAAGAGCGAGGAAGAACAACAAACAACCAGCGATAGATTTTGCCCTTTTACCCGACCCGAAAGCTTTTTAGGGTTCGGCCAAAATCAAATCAATTTCCGATAAATTAGATTATTTATATTTATATAAAATAAAATAAAACTCTAGTATTTATTTTTTTTAAAAACAAAGGTTTTTTTTTGCTTTTGAGCCCCAAAAGTTGCTTCTCTACATTCTAATAGCATTTGAGAAGTTTTCATAAAAATTTATCATCAAAAAAAATATTAAATAATAATTTTATTATAAATTCTCTCAAAAATTTTGGAACTTACATTTATAATCTCTTATTTTATACAAGACTACTAGTGTGGGTTCCAAAAATTTTTAAAAACTTTCATATTAAAAATTTATTTTTTAATATTTTTTTATACGAGAGAACCTTGCAATGCATATGCTCTAATTCCTATGCAAAATATTTTGAATAATTAAATTAATCTCTATATGTAGTGCCACATCATTACAATTAATCTTTTTTTTTTATAAACTACGACAATATATACTTGTAAACTATAATAAGAAAATTGTAAAAGTTATTAAAATTCAGAGTAAACTTGTGAGACAACTTATAATAGATGTATATATCGATTAGAAGATAGTAATACAAATTGGTTGTATAAGTAAAACCCTAATTTGTGGAGTGATGTTTTGGATAATGTCGTCCTTCATGTGAAACTGATGTTGTCGATGTTTCTTCCAATGGTTGGAGAAAGTAATCGCCATGTTTTCCAAAATGATGTTTACGATCAGGTCCACTAGGAACAGTTCGAGCAGGATTGATCACCTGCATAAATATACTCTTTTGGTTTGCTTCATCTGAAATTAGGGTTCTTGCATTAGCAATTACAAGTAGAGCCATGAGAAGAACAATGAGCAAAGATGGAGTTTTCATTGATCTAGCCATTAGCTTGACTAGTCGTATTTATGAGATGTTTGAAGAAGTTTATCGTCGAGAGAGACTGATATTGGAGAGAATATAAAAAGACAATTGATCGATATACAATCAAGATGGATACAGAGTTTATATATAAGTACAAGATTAGATCAAGCTTAAATTAAATGCTAAGAGATTATATTTCTGTTGAAGATTGACTATATTGATTCTGTATTAAATTTGCATTGAATCTTTCAAGATTTCACTTTATTTATAAGGTAATAAAAGATTTTTTTAATGTTTCATACCTTTTTATGTTTTTATTATGTCAAATTTTTTATACAAATAAGTCATATTTTGATAATATCTTATTTACACTAATTCTTGGTTAATTATAATTAACTTACATTTTCAACATAATAAAAAAAGCTATATAATGTATTTATTAATTTGGGATTTTTGGATATAATTCATTTTTAGTGAAAATGAGGGATAGCTTTTTTAGAAATATTAAGTACGTAATATTTATTTTAGAAAGGAATGGGTGATTCACAAACTCTTTCATCACGTGTATAAAGAAGCTAATTAATCATCTCGCTGATGGTTTAGCTAATTCTATTTTCTTTACCTTTACTTTTCATTTTTGTCTTGATTGTGATGTTAGTTCAATTTTGATTGATGATGCGCAAGGGGTCTCATACACGGAGAATGTTAGGCTAGTTTATTTTTCTTTTTTAAATAAAGTTTGGGAGGTCTTAGCTCCTTTTTCCGACCAAACAAAAACTACTCGGAAAAGTTTATTTGGTCAACCAGTAAATTTCATGTCATTTTTGATTTTTTTTCCATCAGAGTTTAACTTCATAGAATCGTTTTTAATTCATATGATATTCTTAGAGATTTAAGAATTTGGACTATGAATAAGAACTTGTCATCCTATTCTATTGTTTGACAAAAATAATAATATGTAATAATTTATATCGATCGAATAAGAAGCCTTACGTGAAACATTGATCCTATTTGAATGTTGAAGCTCGGATACTCATAACATGGTTATAAACTTATAATGAAGTAAAAAAATATCAAGCTTATGTTTGCACTCGATCTCGATCTCACCTATTACATCAATAATGCTTTGGGTCAGGATCACCAGGACTAAGCCGGTTTGAGTCGAGTGTTTCCAATTATCCTGGTCTCTTCACGGCCTTCTAATCTCTTCTTTAGCTCTTTTGATATCTCAATAAGCTCTCTTCTGATCTTTTCAACACGGATTGATGAACCTGAAAGACTCTCTTTTGCAACCAAAGGTCGACATTGGTGTACAGACGTTGATTCAAGTACTAGAAGTTAAACCAAACAAACCCTTAACTTTAAACTTGCCATAACTGCCTCTTGAATCTTAATAAAGCTGAAAGATTTAATCTTGTAAGTTTCAAAGCAGTGATTGATCGATCTCTCATATATATATGCTCGACTATTAAGTGCTTTATATAGTTAAGGACCTAAGACTCCTAATCTAGGATGAGTGTTTAATTATCTAAATTTAAGAGAAATTTAATATGTAGTTTTTCAAGTTGCAATATTGTTAGATCTAGTGAATTCTTATATGATTTCCGGAAAGGGCAACCAATTCTTAGTAGTATAGTTGTTAAAACTTCGGGGGATGACAATTCATAGATTCAATTTTTAATAAAAAGTCAATTTATTTTTGTTTAGTCGGTCGAAATATATGTTAAGTTTTACATAAACAGAATGCTCGATAATACATATACCCAATAAAAACTCAGCATAACTTATGCTTGTAATTTTAAAATAAAAACTCCTGAAAGGTCATCATCACTTGCATGCATATGCATTGGTTCTTGGTAGCATTAAAGAATAAGTTTATTATGCTACCACATTTAACTCAAAATTAATTGGGAACGACATTTCAAATGGTCGTTTAGTTTTGTTGACGGGGTTTGAACAGCCATTTCCGAACAAATATATTTATGTACATTTAGAAATGACCCGTTTGTATGAGAATTTATTACCTAGACCTACATGATACACAATCTTTTAGAATCAAAAGAAAATATAGAGAGCTAAACATTTAACCATTTTCGACATTTCAAATCACTAATATCAGTTCATTGGGGTTATTAGGTTAGAGGATAATGGTGCATATAGTCCAATGATTTATCTAAAAATAGATTTGATGAAAACTCTTTAAGGAAATCGAATCGTTCAACTAGGGCCATTCTCTGATTTTTTTAGTTAGTTTGTATATTATGGAGTTTGGTGACATAATAAACCATTATAGTTGCCAAAACATCTGACTAATATATATATACTTTGTTTGGTTTGTGAACCTTTTTGAGATGTGGCGACGAAAACAGTGAAGGAATCTGTATTAGAAGAATGAAAAGAAAGCGATCCACCAATGTGATAAAATATATATGTTTAAGTTACAAACTTTATAACTTGTAAAGCTAAAGAACCCGACTTTACAAATCAAGACAACTTTTAAATTGTTTATTTAGTCTTAAATATTGGAATATTTATATAACAACTTTTTCTAATTTCTAAAGCTCCCCAACCTTAAAAGAAAACAAAGTAAGACAACTTTTCATGAATTTAATCGTGTAAAAGAGGTTATCATAATGTAGTAGCCGAATTATCTTATGGTGATTAAAATAATTCAACTAATAACTCCATTAACGTGTGGACTATGGACTTTAGACTATGTATCCATCAAATAATGTACTAACAAATGCAATTATGTAGTGTAACTCTGTAAGAACCATACTTGTTAATTTCTAAGAAGAAGAAAGTTTAGGATAGCATGAGCATACTTCAATATCTCCAGCCAAATATCGAACCATTGCTCGATAAGGTTTTATCTTATTACCATCAGACACATCATTGACTTCGAATGAGATGTAGAAAGTGACTCCAGCCGACAGGTGATAGTTTGCCCTTATAATCTTCCCCACCTCCAAACATTTTTCCTATTATCAAAAAATCAAAGTATCCTTATATAATAATTCTATAGCTTAGAGCCCAAAAAATAACTCTTTCCATTTTTTTCTAAATAATTTTAATTTAAGAAAAAAATAGAATGCTCATCTTTCAAATTATGTCCCAATAAAATATCATTCATCATAAGTTAACCCGTGTCTTAAAACTAGTTATAAATAAAATAAAAATAAAGAGTATATATTTGTTCTAAGTGCAGTTCATAACTTGATCTGCGTTGCGTTGCGTTGCGAGAGAGCTTGCTTGGCCAACAAGGCAATTAAATCTGTTAGTTTCAGGCTCGTTAACCATTGTACTATCGTCTAGATCAAATGCTTTTCAGCCGAAAGTGTATCTATATTTCGAGAAATCGATTTCATAACCCTGCAAATCGCTATCAATTTTCGTCAAGGAAATTAATCTAATTATTGAATAAATAAAAAGATGAGAAAATCCCTAACATCGTGCTTGTCCAACTCTGCGTTGAAGAGTTCCAATGCCTCCTCGTAATAATCGGAATCACAAGAGGAATCGCTGCGTCTGTCGTCATTGTTAGTTGTCTCCTCCACCTTCTGACGCTTCTGGGAAGGAAGCTCAAATCTTTCCATACTGATCGGCGATGACATCGATCTCGAACCCTAATTTTCTTCCCGATTCGCTTATTTCAGAAATCCTTCTTTTCGGTTTGTTTTTAATCTTCTGTACTTATTACTACTACAACAGAGAAGGTAAGAGAACCACGTGGCATTAATTTGTACCAAAAATAGGTTTTAATTTGTACCAAAAATCAATTTAACCGGGTTTTAAAACAAAACTGATCTCATATTAATAAATGCAATTATGTAGTTTAATCTTGTAAAGAGCATAATACTGGTTAAGTTCTAAAAATTACAAGTATATCATTGTGAATTACCAGTAAATTGTCTTTTTATATCATATGCAGTAGTAATTAAGTCACACTAGACCATGAATTCACAAATACAGAGGAAAATCGAAAGAAAAAAATAAAATAAAAAGAAGATGATCACATCATTTGGAGATGGAGATCACCAGTCTGTTGAGCAAGCTCTATCATCATTGCCTCATCGAAAAATTTGTTCACACTTACATCTTCACTCATTCCCTAGCAAACAAAAACAAACACATCGTAATAAATAAGTAGCCTAGAGGACTCTTGAGTGTTTACTAGGTTCTCTTCAACAAACACTAGAGTTCATTTTACGGGTTTCATTTGTATCAGAAACCGCAACAAATCGACTACGTTTTGGCATGTGTTGAACAAATTAATGAATGGTACCTTTCTACGACGGGTCTTGACCATGAATTCACGAGCTAGATGCTGAATTGGGGCAGGCTCAAGTGGGCGCAATAAGATGGATTTGTCGAGAGGATCTCCAGGCACTATAGCCCAGTGATCAAACACAGATAAGCAAAAGGCTTGTCCCTGTGTGTGGTACCTCAGGTCGGTCTCAAACCCAAATGATTCTATTACAGGGAGAAAAGCCTGAAACACCATCACCATAGAGAATAAGTCAGACAATATATAAGTCATTCTGGATGATTAGACAATAACATAAGAAAGGGAAAAAAAGGACACAAACCTTCACAATATAGGCAGGAGTTCCAGGCTGAGGAACATCAGATGTGACATGCCCACGTCTACGTGATAGAACTGTGTAGATGGCAGTTACACAGTCGATTGGTGTTTGTATCTGAGACCAAATCATAACTCTAATCATTATAAGAGGAAAATAATGAAGAAGCAAAAATAGAAAGGGATATAATGTACCTCCACATAGTAGACAGGTTCCATTAACCTTGGAGTTGCCATAAGAAAGGATGAATATGCAACACGTCTTGCTGTTGGAATCATCTGACCAGATCCTCTATGCAACGGCTCTGGTGCTATCCGTGCATCAACAATCTTGAACTTCACATTTCTGATGGGCTCATCACATAGGGGCCCTTCACGAGCACCCCACTGAAACCTGCACAGGGATCAAATTGAAGCCATTCAGCTACAGCCATATCAAATGGACCCAAAGGAAAGTGTAACAGAAGAAATTGATCACCCTTGAACAATAGAGTCTTTCACTGCAATCATCAAGTTCTTGTCAACTTCAGTTGGGAGGGTGTCATCCAATAAAATATTTGGCCCCTGTGGTCAGTAAAAAACAATTAAAAGATGAAATACTGTCAAAACATAATCATGTGGTTAGCTAGAGTCATATCACAAAACAAGCATAGGGATAAAAACAGCGCCGAGATTGCATTTTCACCTGTTTGTCAGGGCCAAAAGCCCAAATGGAACGTGCAGCCAGTAAATCCCAGTCATATTTAGTCTTGAAGAAGTCACCGAGTTGTTTTCTGTTCCAGTCAATGCTTACGACACCATTTTCAATGTCTTCTGCAAGTCCTCTATCCAAAGGCTCCGCAATCTTCAGCATGACACAGATTTTAGATTAGTCACAAAGTAATTGTGCTTGAGCACCATACCAAGCATATCAGTTTTATATAAAAGGGATAACAAAGAAAATGGACGATATCCTACCATAGTTATTTTGTTCTTTTTGTTTGGTGTCTCAGCAAAGCACTTCATTGACGAAGATTCAACTACTGTCTCACAGAAGGAGACCACAGGATCTGCAACCTGCAAATTTAAGAATGTGAAAGGATCATCGATCAAACAAACAAATCAGCAATCAGCTTGCAGAAGAGAATTACCATCATAAAGCCAAATTAGATATACAATTAGATTACCTTTACTTCGACCTCTGAATAGAGCTCCCTGAGGTCCTTCATGATGGAATCTAAGTACAACTCACCTGTGCCTAGAATAGTATGTTCCCCTGACTCCTCTACTTTAGTAATCGCAAGTGGATAGCTTTTGCTAATTTTTCTAAGCCCTTCCACCATTTTAGGCAACTCACTAGGATTCAAAGGCTCAGTAGCAGTCTTGACTACCGGGAGGGTATTAAATTGGAGGGCCCGGAATATGTAGACATCTTCATCGTAACTTGCATTACACAGAGTCGCAGTTTTCATGATGGACGCATCAACACCTTCAATTAATACCCATGAACCAGGAGGAGCACTGCTTACTGGTATTCTATACCTGGCTTGATATATCCATAGCTTAGTCACTTCTTTTATGGTCATGTCCTCCTCATCTTCAGGTGAGTACCCTTCTCCTAGTACACGTACACTTTGCCCTGTTTGAAGCCTACCGCTATATACTCTTCCAAACACATCAAACACACTAGTATCTGATTTGGGGTACAGCTTTGTCACATTAACAATGAGAGGTCCAGATGGATCACATTCTACCATTGATTCATAAATAGGAGAATCTTTGGGCCCAGTGTATGCATGGTCGACTTTCCTGGTTGCAGCCTCTTTGGGGGAAGGAATGTGCTTTACCAACATATCAGTGAATCCTGATGCTGAACCAAAAACTGAGCTACAGGCTAGCCTAAGTAAAGGTCTAACGTTCAGCTTATATGCACTATTACTCAGAGTCACTCCTAATTCTGCAAGGGTGGTCTCTACACTTTTCTTATGTTCACCAATCACTTGGCTGTATATCTTGTATAGAGGCTCCAGAATAAACTGAACAAATGCTCTTTCTCCACCACCTACTGGAGGACTTCTCTTGAATGCCCTAGTATCAGGGTGAAAATAAACATCTCCCCATAATCGAGATGCAAACTTATTCACGTCCATGCCCACCCCATGAAGCTTGGCATACATTTTAGCAAAAGATTGCAACGTGAAAGACCATCCTGCAGTACCACTGGCAAAACAAACATTTCCAGCTGCAGGGTCTATAAGGGGTAAGTTTCCAGCAGTTGTTGAAGCAGCAGATATATGGTTATTGATGACTTCAATTGTATGCCTCAGCTTGTAATAAGCATCCCTTGGAGGTAGTTTGAGCTCAGTTATGAGCCTGTCAACCTTTAGAAATTAATTTGACAAAAAGCAAAAGTCAAATAGAATGTATGGAAAAATAAGCATCTCACACAATACATATCACTATTTACACGTTGAAGCCAGATGTACCTTATTGATCACAACAACAATAGGGAGACGGTCTTGGATTGCATGCCGAATAGCTCTCTCTGTGTTTACCTGAATAAGATGATTAGCATTAGCAAAAACTAGCAAACTTTACATATATAAATCCAGAGATAGAAAGAGAGCAAACACCTACCATCACTCCTTCAGCAGCATCAACAATCAAAACAGCACCATCAGCAAGTCTTAGAGAAGCAGTCATTTCGTCTGAGAAATTGACATGTCCAGGGGTATCTATGATATTGCATAGGTATGATTTGGATCGACTGTCCTCAAGGACAAGAGACATTGGAACCGCTTTGATTGATATATTTCTCTCCTGCTCATCGACTCGTGTGTCTGTATATTTCATATGCTTCTCATTTTTAGCATTAAATGTCGACATATGATGTGTCTGCTCTACCAACATATCCATGAAGACAGTTTTCCCATGCTGTAAATGCCCCACAAGGGCAACATTCCTCACAAGCGCTGGATTAGACATGAGACCAATAAGAAACTGTGTTGACACATATGTCGTAGAATCCTTGACCCCCACCTCGAACCTAATATCTCTAACAGGTTTGATTATGGGTTGCTCAAGAGGCTGCTCATCCTCATCCATAACCAAGGTCTCAACATCCTCACCATAAACCTCCTCTGCAGTAGGATAATACTTCTTATCCTCAGGAAGAACAATTTGATTCTCGATCTCAACGTCATTGATAGTGGTAATCCAGCCATTTGAACCCCCAGGCCCATGTTCACCATCCGATCCATCCTCTTCAGGTTGATTATCTTGGAGCTCTTCATCTCCTATTTCATCATCACTCTCTCTGTCAGACTCAATCTCAGGTCCAATATAGTTACCAAACTCATCGTACAAGCTATCATCCATCTTTATGTAAAGCTGTCATAGAGAGTTCCATAAGCAATCAGAATTACGTAGTGCAGATAACTGTATCGCATATTAAGCTCAAAATCAAATCAAAGCATCCCCACAGAATATAGCTTTTTAATAAACATAAAGTAAATCTCTAAGGGTTTACTAAAGCATATCAGCAACATAGATGACTTAATCTGAAACCATTAGCAATTAATTCCCCCTGATGCTATTATAACATTCCACATTTGATACGAAAAAATATCAGAAAAAAAAAAGAGAAACCATTCTAGACTGAAACATGAAATACATGGACTATCTCTGAAACTTTCAGATTAACGGAGGAGCAAACAATCGCAACGGAAGCAAGAAGCAGAGAGATCAACAACACAACAGTCTGAAGATCAACGCCTGGTGACAATATCAGGCACAAAAAGTCCGAGAAAATTTACTATGGCAAGCACAACATAATACACAGAAACGAAGGAGTTAGTCCGTATATTACCAAAGGAACACGAGGGCACTAGGAAAAGCTGAAATCAACCAGAAAATTCAGCTAAGTTGGAGAGAGCAAAACCCTATGCGAGAATCAACCAAAAACTTATGGCAAATTGGAGTAGACAAAAACCCTAGGCTAGAAGCAAGCAGAAACTTGAATAAGTTGGATTAGAGCAAAACCCTAGACGAGAAGCAACCAGAAACTTACGGTAAGTTGGAGTAGAGCAAAACTCTAGGCTAGGATGAACCAGCTGAACAATGTTAAGGAGTGAGAAGACGAACTTAGTGGAGTGAGAGCGAGAACCACTGCGTAAGCTGGAGACGGCTTAAACCAGTGAAGAAATTGAGAGGATTGGCTCGGCGAGTGTGTTCGAGTCTTTCCGAGACTCTGAGACTCTTTAGCTAAACGGAGCCGTCGAAGGAAGGAGAGATTTAGATTTTAGGTTTTAGATTGGAAAGACTCTAAGACAAAGAGAGTTTTAGGCGGTGGGGAACTTTTAGTATTTTCCTTCCGCCGCCAAGGAAAAAAAAATTCTGTGACAAAAAAAAATATCTTCGACAACAGAAAAATATTAGTCTAAAACCAATGTTAAAGGTTGTAAAGTTGTTTATAAAGTAAATTTATACGAAAGAATTGCATGGAGACAGTTTTTCGAAATTCAACATTCTAGGTGATCGCCGACTCTTAGACATTGATTGGTAATACTTTTTATTGAGCATAATGCTTTTGTAGGAACCAACTATATTTGAGGAATTTATAATAAACAAAAATGATTGGTTCTTACAAGAGCATTATGTTCGACAAAAAATCTTACCAATCAAGCATTTAGTAATAAAGACTTATATTATCCGTAATAGCATACCAAAATTTTCGAAACTAATGGTCAAAACATTAATACTGGAGAAACCATGTGAATAATCCTCTCAAAGAGTAGTTTCGAACCTGAAATTCTTGGTACATGGGGAACTGCCAGTTCCTCTAGTGCGGTGAAATGTACCCTCTACTATGGTCGGCACTTGGCCTGACTTGGTTCATCAAATAGTTGTGATAAGTAACAAACCAGAGGAATACTAACCTCACAACACATATTAGCAAGAGACCAGGTGTAACCAAAATACTTCATATAAGGTTTGAAGATTCACCTAAGGTTTAAAGATGTCTTATGAAAAACAAGAACACTTTAAAACACAGACCGAAGAAACGAAGCTAAGAGGTTCAACAATGATACTGAAACTACATTGTTATAATTTAGAAGCAACCATCAATAACAAATCTTCACAACATTCTGATATCCATGCCGGAAGAAGACAGAAATAGACTGCTCATTTTTCATCTTCATCACTTGAAAGTCCAAGTTCTATTTTCACCTGCTTATCTTCTTTGACAGTTTCCTTGGAGGATCCTGATGATTCTGAATGTTTTGTCTTATCATCATCCTCTTTTTTCTTTAGAGGCTGTTCTTCTTCTTCTTCATCATCATCTTCTTCAGTTGGTTTTGGACCCGCATCTTTGCTTCCTGACGATTCTTGTTCCACTGTGGATGCTTTCTTTTCGGTTTCATCAGGCTTCTTACAACCAGATAGAATGCGTTGGAGCTCATCATTCAGATGCAGAGCCTCGAATAGGACTCCCTCATCATCTGTTGTACTCTCTATGATCATTTGAATCAACGGCTGGGATTGCTTGCATTTCTCTATCAGGCTTACCGTTAGATCATCCTGTAACCATATACAACATACAAACGCATCATCCCATCGATTTCAATCAATATCAGAGATTTTGTAAAGTAAATGGACGGCATCACACAAAGCAAATAACCGCAGAGATTACCTCTGTGTCATTCGGCTTCCCTTCAGTATTCAACATGCTAGAAAGCAACTCGAGGCTGTTTCGTGTAATCTCAATCTGTTCCTTCTTATCCTGTATCGATAAGTTTCCAAAGTTATAGTCAAGACCACCTTCATCTTCCCCACGAGCCTGTACTTGATTAGGAACCGGATAGCTACCAGGTGGAGGAACTGGGACAGGCCGTTGCAGAAGAGACTCCAGAGAACTTTGTCCCGGCATTGAGTTCTCTTCATCATGAGTATTTAAACCATTTTTCCCTTCTAAGCTCTAAGAAAAACAGAAACAAACAAACAGGAAATACAAAAGCCAAGGATTATACACACATTAACAATAACATTAATAAAAGCCTTAAAAAATCAGATTCAGAGAGTTTTACCATATAAGTCTGCTGAAAAACAGGAAGATAAGCAAGATCTTGAGATTGTCCCCAAGCTCTAATAAGCTGAAAAGCTCGCTTTCTGTTCTCTGATGCAGCTTCTCCGCTTTTGACTAACCAAACCATCTCATCAAGAACTTTCTCAGAAGCAACTTCAGAGAAAACCTTCTCGCAGTTCATAGCACACGCTTCCAGAAGCTCAAGGCTCAGCCTTTGACTCACTGGGTTTTTACCTGAGATCTTTCTCTTGATGGCTCTAACAATCTCAGTGCCGTTAAACTCATCGTTGTTAATCTGAGCACATATCCTCATATTCATTCCCCAATTTGGCTCCTCTAACGTCTCTAAAGTAGCTTCATCTACCATTTTCGATTCCAAGGTCGGAGCTTGAAGCATCTCTTTCACTTTCCCACTTACCATTCTGCTCATCTGAGCTCCACCAGTCTTCAGCTTCTCTCCCCATTCAGCTATCTTCAATTTGTCCATCTTCTTGTAATCCACCTACACACATTCACCCAATATATCTAATTTAACGAACCCTCAAAAAACCCTAAATTCCATTCCTTTTCATTTTCGACTCACCATCGGTCTATAACATTGAATACTATATAATCGTTCTCAATCAACCAAATATTTCAAAATCTAATGAAATAGATATCAAAGAACAAAAAATTTACAGTCAATTGAATCTATCAGATGTGCAGAACCTTGGCATAAGAGGAGAAATTGAAACTGAAAATGAAAATAATAAACAAGTGAGAACCTCAGATGTTTGTGACAAAAAAAAAAAACCTCAGATGTTCCTTACAGATGATCAAATTCAAATCTTCTCAAAAGTTGTTGTTTTGTTTGATTTGTCTTTGATTATTTAGCTGCAATCTTTATCTACAAATCTGTCGGAATGAAATATTCAGCAGAGAGAGTTGAACAAGTTCAGATTTTTTTGTTTGTAGAACACGTGGCATGTTGACAAAGCCTAACTCGAAGTTTGGTCGGTGATCAAGACTTCCGAGAGGGTTAATGAAATCAATTATTTAATACGGGGTAAAAATCAAAACTTTAGAATAGTTCCGGGGCTAATTTGGCAATACTTGAAATCACGAGATTTTTATGAACGAAACATAAAAGGACCAGTTTGACAACGTCGGCGACGAGGCTGAAAAAAACCGGTGAAGAGTGCCTTCGGAGAAAAAGTCGCTACCTTTTCGAAATCAAACTTCTGTTTAGGGTTTGAAGATGGCCTCTATCTCGAATTGGGTCCGATACATGGCTCACAAGCTGGAGTACTCCCTCACTCTCAGCCTCAAGGTTCTCTAATTCTCCGGCTCGGTTTGTGCTAAGTTTCAGTTCATTGCCTTTGGCTTACAGGATTTATGGTTTTAAACAATCTGATATTTGTAAATTAATGAAATTTCTTTTAGAAAATGATAGAATTGGCTAGGGTTTCTGCTTCTATGCATACTCAAGGACTGTCTACATAAAGCATTGTGCAAGAGATTTTCCTTCTTTCGAGCTATGCATTTGGATTACATAATGTAAATCTTTATGCTTCTAGTTGATGATTGTATTTGTACCTACCCCTTATAAGAAAAGAGCTCACTTTGATGTTGAAAACAAGAAAAAAGGGTAATCTTTTATGCTAATGAATCATTTTAAACCAAGTTCATATAGTCAAATCATAGAAAATAAGTTCGTGATAGTATGTATGTCATGTAGCTCCACGATTGTAAGATCTGTCTTTCAGATGATTAGTCTTATCCAATGAGCCGAAATATTGCTTCATGATTGTTCTAGTCCTGCTCGTTTCTTTTGATGCAGATACTTTTCTTTAAATCTATTTTTTTCAGCTCATTGAGTTGTAAGTGTGCTTGTAGATTATGTTTTATTTACCATCCCTGAGTTACTCTATTTGTTAGAAACATACTAGAGAGAAGCTCAGTGACCGGGAACTCCTTGGTATAGTCATGAAGAATCTATTCTATGGACGGTTAACCTACTTACACTCAAATAAAGGACAAGAGATGGCCCCAACCATGGGAACAAATGAAAACACGCTACTTGTCCGTAAGCTACCAGTTGTTGATACAAGGTATGTTTCTAGCGTTAAGGGTTAATCCTTTTAGGTCCACGTCTCTGTGGTTCCACTGCTAGTTATCTTCTGATGAGCTCATTGAAAATTGCTAATTCTTAAACGTACCTAAACATCAGTTTTAGTTTCAGTTTGTGGATTATTAGTATGCCCATCTGAATTTTTGCATTTTTGTTTAGGTATGTATTCATTGGAGATGCTGTTGTCTTGAAAGACCCGAATGAAACAAATAAGTATCTAGTCAGAAGATTAGCAGCTTTAGAAGGATCTGAGATGTTATCAAGTGATGAGAAAGACGAGCCTTTTGTTCTCGAAAAGGATCAGTGCTGGGTTGTAGCTGAGAATCAAGAGATAAAATCTAAGGTACATTGTTTACTTTGTTTGCTCTTACACCATACACAAGTGCAGATCCCGTCTCGTTACTTATACTTGTAACATAAAGAAAAACTGAATCTCTTTATTCTTTTTGTTACAATAGGAAGCATACGATAGTCGAACATTTGGTCCGATTTCGATGGCTGACATAGTAGGAAGAGCTATATATTGTCTGAGGACAGCCGTAGATCATGGTCCGGTATCTAACAGGTAAGAGAATACAATTGTTTATTCTTAGTCCATCTTTTTGTTATTCTTCTCTTTGCTGAGCAAAACGGATTGTGGAAATGTTGTTGCTCTTATCAGTGAAGTAGCCATGGAAGAGGATTCTCCAATCCTGGCAGTAGAACTTGACGTGAATGAAATGGCTAAAGACCACAAGGCATAATGAAAAGGAATGTTCTTGCACCATCATTTAACTCTCTTTTCGATATAAAGTCCAATTTAGTTGTCATTGGAGATATGCTTGTGGCAAATGTTGGCCTTTTCGTTGGTTCTTAAGCTTAATATGGAATTATGGTTGCTGCTGAGTATTATTTATAAAGCAAACCGAACCGAACAAGACTGTACCGGAAAAAAAAAACACATAAATCTGAAATTGAAAATTATTTTTGAATAACCGGATTTATATTTTACGGAACCGGAGACGAAATCTGACAATGCCCATGATTGATTCGGTTCAAGTTTGGATTTTGGAATTTGGAAATTTGGTTTGGTTCTGATTGGTTTGCGTTAGTCTTTTTTTTTTTTGGTCAACGCGTTAGTCCATTTATATAATTGGAATTTCATATAAAATGTAAATAAAAGAAGCCCATATAAAATGTAAATAAAAGAAACCCATATAAAATGTAAATAAAAGAAGCCCATATAAAATGTAAATAAAAGAAGCCCATATAAAATGTAAATAAAAGAAGCCCATATAAAATGTAAATAAAAGAAGCCCATATAAAATGTAAATAAAAGAAGCCCATATAAAATGTAAATAAAAGAAGCCCATATAAAATGTAAATAAAAGAAGCCCATATAAAATGTAAATAAAAGAAGCCCAATAAAATCCAGATATGTTTGTGTTATCAAGGAGACGAAGGTGGAAGAAGAAGGGAAAGCTTAAAAGTTAAAACCCTCTCTCCTTTATCCTGAAGTCTTCTGATTCATGTCAATGTCTGGAGCTTGCCATTTGAGTTCTGACTACGTCCCTGGTACTCAACTAAGCCTCCCTACTTCTCCATCTCTCTTCTCTCTCTCTCTTTCTGTCTCTCATGCTGTTGATAACTTCGTTTTCATTATCGTCGTTGATAATTGTATTTTCTTTAAGTCGTTGATAATTGTTAGAGGTGTATATATTTATACCTTTGTTAATTCCGGGAAGATTTTTGGTGTTCTTCCGTAATTTTTCACTGAGGACCATCCATGGTTTAATGCTCTTTTCATTGTATGTGTGCGTAAAAATGATTCTTTTGTTTTGTTGTCCACCAGTTGTTCGATGATATGATTCCTGCAGAGTGTTTATATAGACTTTGGCCTATTCTTACTGTGGATTTCTAGGGTTTGTCTGTGAATAACGAATTGTACTCGGAAGATTATATTAATTGTTGGAATGCGAAGTATTGAATTTCAAGCTTTTAAACTTCATCGAAGTATTGTTTTTTAAGTCCGTTTCTCCATCTCATCAATAGTACTTTTCCAAGCCGGAAACTTTTTCTTCGATTTCATATAATTTCTGTGATATGCACTGGTTACTTAAATTTTGACTAATATCTATGCAATTTAATCTAAATTTATGGTTTTGAGCACCAAATGTGAAGTTGAAACTTATTTAATGAATCTTTTTCTTATTCAGTAACCACTAGTTACCGTAGTTTGTGCGCTAACATAATATGTCCTATCTTTCAGTCTGCTTACTCTATGTGGTATTTGCTTGGTAACATAGGTCACACACTTTCAGACAGCCGTCTCTTCTCTAGCTCTGCTGTTTCAAGAAGAACACTTGCCATACTACCTTGCTCTTCCTGTCTGGATCACAAACTACGCATCAAGAATGGACGTCTAGAATGTGCCCCCAATAGTAATTCTTTTGTGTGCCGAGCAAGTCCTGGCGGCTATAGGAGAAATCCTGATTTCTCAAGACTTGATAAGCATGGTTTCCGGGGAAGAAACAGACAAAGCGAAGGTAGAGACGACTTTGATATTGAAAACTCTGAAATGTTGTCTTCGAGAAATGGGTCCTTACTCTCTCTATCTAACTCCCCCAAGTTCCAAGCTACCTCATCCCCTGGACCAAGAGAAAAAGAGATAGTGGAGCTTTTCAGAAAGGTTCAAGCTCAGCTCCGAGCTCGAGCTGCGGCAAAGAAGGAAGAAAAAAAGATAGAGCAATCTTCTAAAGGGCAGGGAAAAGAAAGTGAAACTGTTGACTCCCTTCTTAAGTTACTGAGGAAGCACTCGGGAGAGCAAACCAAGAAGAAAGATCCCAATTTTAGTAGTCAGGGAGAAGTACAAGGAGATAGTGTCGACAAACAAGATCGCAGTGGAAATCTTGTCAGTTCAGGGAACAGTGATTCTAACGCATCATCCTTTACCAGACCGACATCAAGCTTCAGAAAAAGGTCGCCAGTACCAAGATCTAAATCACCGCCAACTTATTCTAACGAGGCAACTTTTGATGAGGCATCGAGTTACAGCGTAACCTGGACCCAGAAGAAGGATAAAGTAGTGTTGCATGATGAATCTGAGCCTGAACCTGAGCCTGAGCCTGAGTACGAGTATGAACCTGAATATGAATCAGACCCTGGGCCTGTGACAGCTATGCTTGAAACAGAGTCAGAACTGAAGCCAAAGTCACCATCATTTTTTCAAGAGGAAGAGGACGATGTTACTTTAGATGTGTTATCAGATGATGACGAGTCTCTTGATGATGTTGATGCCGATGATGATGGTGATGAAGCTGAGGAAGAAGCCGAAAAAGTCCAAGACTTGAGTACAATGAAGCTGATAGAACTAAGAGGCATAGCAAAATCACGGGGACTAAAAGGGGTTTCAAAGATGAAGAAAGCTGAACTATTGGAGTTGCTTGGTCGTAATTCCAGCTGATTTGAGAGTGAAAGAGACCCAATAACATGAACCAAATCCAGTATCTGTTAGCTATTTTCTCTGTTCTTTTTGTTGTGTGATAAATACTGGCTGTGAGGTTTTGATTTACTAGGATTTGCTTTGTTCTTTGAAGGTTAATTACTACACTGATATACCCTGAGTGTCAACTACAATTTTCAAGAGGCATTATTTGATTTTCTTATGTAGTTCAGAGTTAGCTCCAAATCCTTTAATAAGCACAAATACTTTGAGACTCTCAAGGTGTACGCTACATGTTGAAGATCAAGAGGAATGGCTCGTCTCCATGCTCGGGACTCGTTATATAAGATAAAACGAGTATCCTAAACCTTCTCTTTGGGTTAGAAACTTAATATAAGAAAATAGCCTTGGACATAAAAAACCGGAGTGAACCAAAAAACAAATATTCGGTTTTTGGTAAAAAACTGTTCAGTTCCAATATTTAGGTAGGTTCGGCTCTCGGTTCAAAAACCAAACTTAGCTAAATAAGAATTAAAACTAATTTGTACTAAAAAATAATTTTTGTTACTTCTGATTACAAGTAATCACATTTTTCGGGTATTTTGTTATTTTTGGTTACAAGTAATCATTTATAACAAAACTTATATTATTTCGGGTATAATTCGATTCTACGTATTCTGAACCGAAACATAACCAATTTTTATTCAGTATTTTTTAGTTACCACATTTTTAAAATCTAAAAACCCCAAAAATTAAATGAAAAACAAAAAAACTAAAAGAACCGACTCAACACCAAGTGTAGACGGTTCTGGCTATCATAATGTATCATAACGGTTACTGTAGCCGGCTCAGTGAAGGTAGGTCCGGACCCAGCCAGAGTAAATGATCAAATATCTTCACCAATTCTCAATTCAGTTGTCACTTATCACCTACGTTTTTATCATTTTATGCTTCTCACTGGTTTTATATATCAAATAACCATATTATTGGATTAGTTCAGTGGACACTGATAAATTTGGTATAACTTATAATGGAGTCATCGCTGGATGATAATCTTAATCGTGCTTCTTTGGGTGGTCTTTTTTTGTATTATCACATTGTTTAGCTCATGCTAAAAACCATATAATAGAGCTTAATAACTCCAATTCTAATAACATAATTAAAATACGTAGATCTTGATAAAGCTAACCTCTTTTGTCGGTTAGTCATTACTTTAAGTAAAATCAGAAGAATTTAAAATGTGATCAAATTGTAATTCATTGTGTTAGAGAAAGGGAATATGCTTTAATTGATAGAACAACAATATAGACTACCTTTAATCTAGCCATCCACCACTTGTGTTTATTATTAGTAAATTGCATAAAGCAAAAGAAACAATTATCATAAGATACGTTACAAAGAAAGATACAAACACTAATAATTAGTATTAAATTAGCTTGATAAACACACACATATATGTATATAACATTTCTTTTATAACCCGATTATCTGGTTTAAAAGAAACATCATGACTACTAAAAGCTCTGAGCCAACCAATGATTTTTCTTTTGAATCGGTTCGAATCATGAGATCTGACTAATCTTGAGGCCAAGAGAGTCATATGAATACTCCTTATATCGTATATGAATTTTACATTCATTACTATCTTCTCAAATTCTAGTCTTACCACTATATCACGTTTATATGGGCTATATATAACATAATTATAGGGAATATATTCTTTAAACATAAACGAATTTTATTCATGTGAGTCACAAAGGAAGAAGATAAGAGCCTAAAAGTTTTTAAAACAAAATCAAAACTCAGTAATGTCGGAAATTTCTCCAACTGTACGATTACTAAGAAGCTCAAACCAAAACTGAGTGTCATGGTTCGAATAGTTAAAACCCTTATCATGTCTATCTAATGACCCTTCCCAATTCTCTCTTTCTTCTTCAATCTTCATCTCATGATCTCCTGATTTTTGGCAATCCATTGACACAACTTCTGACCAAAAGCTCTCATCTATAGATGCAAGAACATCTTTAGACGATGTTGCAGAGTCTTTGTTGTTATTAGGCATGTCATTGTTATTGTTTCCTGATGTTGTAACTGCTGAAATACTGCTACTACTGCTAGATTGTTGTTGCTGAGAGTTTGGCCTCTTCACATCTTCAATAGATTCGGAATTTTCGCCATGATCACAAATTTTTTCGTTGCTAGATTGATCTTTGTTTTGGAGTCTTTTCTTTAAATGAGTATGCCAAACATTTTTTATTTCATTGTCTGTTCTTCCCGGTAATTTTGCAGCTATTGCAGACCATCTACCAAAACAAATAAAAAATAATAATAAGCAAAATATCAAATAAGATTTTGTTTGTCAAACCATTAGACGACAAAACCGTAAATCCAATAAATTTAAAAATCTTTAGTAATATTATGTAGAATAAATGCAATTTCCTAAAACTGAATTTGAGTTTAAAAAAACACTAGAATTTGGGAAAGGAAACAAAGAGAAATAACACTTAACCAATTGATAAAAACATTTTTTAGATATCACATAAAATTATAATGAAAAAAATAGATTACATATTGTTACTAAAAAGTAAAAACAAAGAACGAGTAAAAACAAAATGAAAACTAGTGAACATTGAAACTTATGTTTAAAAAAATTTGCACATGTCTTACACTGATCAAAGTGCCTATCTTGTCTACTAGTGAAAAATTTGTTTATAAGAAATATATTTTTTAAGAAAGTGTAATTAGGAAAGTAAAAAAATGAAATAATTAAAATGGACAGAGGCAATCACGGGATGGAATCTTCTCAGTTTTTAGCCCCACAAAATATAGTAAAATATGACATATTGACAACCCAAGACATAAAAAGCAATTTGTTCACAAAGATTTATCAAGTAAACTACTTAAAGAACAACTCTATTACATTGAAGATGTCATAAGATCTTTGTCTACAATACAAATATCATCCTTCTAACTTTTTACTATAATAGAAATTCAATAGAAACATTGTTTTTAAAAATAAGTTTGATAGATATAATCCAAACATATATAGTTAGTTCAATTCATTAACTGTTTATTTTTGTCAAATCAGAGTTCAAGAAAGAGAAGAAAAAAACACAAATCTAGAATTGTGATTGATGTTGCACTAAAATAACTTTAAAAAACTAAAATATCCAATTTCTGACTTCAAAGAATATACGGATCAAAAATCTAAAAATAAAAACAGAAAAGAAATAAAGGAAGTTTTTCAATTGCTAGTGTTTTTGGCTTTGGCTTGTGATTTTTCATCTGTAAAGACTATTCCACCAAAATGGATTCTATTTCCTTTAGTAGTGAAGTTTGAAGTGGACAAATTAAACAGAAAGAGAATAGAGAAAAGGAGGAACCTGTTGCCTAAGATTTGATGTAAGTTAATGATAGTGTCTTCTTCAAGAGGAGTGAAATTGCCACGTTTGATGTCTGGTCTTAAATAGTTAATCCATCGAAGCCTGCAACTTTTGCCGCACCTAAGTAGCCCTAATCAGTTCCACAACATTCCATTATCAACTTTACTCTCTTTTAACCCAAATCACGAAATATCTTTACACATCACACACAATCACAATAACAGCAACATAATATTAATAAATATAAGAGTTCGACTTCAAAAACTCGTGTCGCCCAGATAATATTGTTTAGAGTTTTACGGTGAGTTTGAAATATAAATTGAGTTTCAGACAAAAACAAAAAGCTAGATGAATTACCGGCTAGTTTAGGGAGAGCTCTCCAATTGGGATGATCATGAAGAGTAATATAATCAATCAAAAGTTTATCTTCTTCAGCATTCCATGGTCCTTTCTTCAATCCCATTTTCTCACAGCATGGTCTTCTTCCCATTTTTTTCTTCTTTTCAAAATTTGAAAAAGAAAAGAAAATAATCTTAAAATGAAGAGAGAAAATGATAATAATGGAAGGAGAAAGTATTGGGTTCGTTAAAGGAACGAGAAGCCAAATGTTGGAAGGAAGTGTATGTGCGATGGCTAAGTATGTTTATATTATATATATAGTGACAGATAATGCTTCCATTAGAATATGACAAGCTGGTTTTTCTATTTTTCTTACTTTTTGCTTCACAATGTGCAATCTTTTCTTCTTTCTTTCCTTTTTTTGTGACAACACAGTCCAAATTTTTCTTTAAAAATAGTAGTTATGTTTTCTATTTCATAGTGAATTTCATAGAGGAAATAACTAGCTAGACCCAAGATCTTTTCATTTACTGTTGATGATTTTTATTGTTGGGGAAAGACAATGAAAGTGGGAAGCATGAAAACTCTTTTAAATATTTAATTCATAATCCAAATTTTAAATTTAAATATTATAAAACTATCGCTGAGGACAGGTCATCTAGTGTACTAGTCACTTTACAAATCTTCAGCCACCAGAGTTTGATTTCTCCCAATGCAAGGGGAAAGAAAAAATGAGAAATTTTAAGACATGATGTTTGACTATTAATCGGGCCTTGTCGATCCAACCTCAAGAGTAAAGTTGATAAAAAAAAACATACGACTATCTAAAATTTGGAGGAAAAATATACTAAACAAACATTTTGAAATAATTTTTTATCGTAATCCTAAATTTTACCTCCTGACTAGTTTCTACTCCTTTCACCTGTAAAAAACTGTTGAAGATGTAAATGATTGACGGTAAACCTAATGTCCACTTAACCAGAAAAAGATACTTGAAGTATTTCAGAAGTTTTGAACCTACAAATTTAGGTCCCAAAATCCCGGTTCTAGTTCTAGGTTACAACAGCATTGTGATCTAATTGCGAGAGAACAAACAAAAAGACAACGAAAGTTGAAACTGGTTGAATAGTAATGTATGAGATAATCAAACTAAATATGTTATATTTGACTAGATATGGGACAAAGACTTCACAGAGATTGATGTGAGGGTGTACATATTAAACCACACTAGCTGACAAATGAAAAAAGCTCACGGATACGATTGAGACTATTCATTTATGCAACCCTAGTTTAAGATCTAATTGAACCATACATGATAATAACAAGAGCAAACTTTAGTTAGCATCGTAATTATCGCCTAGTTTGCAATTAATGGGCCTCAGTAAGATAAATAGGCCCAAAATGAATATCTTAATATTTACTGAGGCCCAAATTAAATAAGCCTCATAGGGGAAACCAATTAAGCGTCTAAAAACATATTATATGGTCCAGAGCTAACCGTAAAACACATTATTTTTTATTTTCAATTGAAATCAGTTTTGTTGGATTGATCCGGATTGTAACATGAACTAAACCGGACTTATCGGTTCGCAGAGATTTCTAGTGAATTTACGAAAAGACCGGTTTAATTTTTGTTTCTGTTTCTCTTTTTTAAGTGGGAGTTTAAAAACAATCCGCTACCTATTTGCATCGAAAACAGAAATTGCATGACTCAACAGACAGAAAAAATAAAAAAATTAAGAAAAACAAATGCTTCTTATTCTTATTTTTTAAATAAAATTAAAGAAAACAAAAAATTTGAATCTTCTTTGACTCCTAATGTAAAAACCAAAAACTATAATTATTTCGTAATCATGGGCTCAGATTATTACAGAAAATAAAATAGAAAGACGAAAATGCCCCTGAGAGAATCGAAGTGGGACCCACATAGAACAGAGACACGTCATGGAAGTGATACTCTGTAACTAACTAACCAGCCTGTCTTTCCCCAAACAGAAACTACATGTATGCACTATTTTACATTTTTGTATATTTTACATAAATTAATAATATATAACTTTATTATTAGAAATATTTGTGTGGAGTGCTTGGAATATATCTCATATATTGTCTATTCTAGACGTCTGGAAAATACGTCCGATTTCGTACTATATCATATCACAACTATCATTTTTGTCTTCATTATCAAACACATTTTATGAGCCAAACATTTCCAGAAACTAAATTGATCTCCACCAAATGAAGCACTGACTCTCACATTGATGGCATGTGTCATAATTTCAAAATTAAAGATGGTATTATACATAATTTTCCCTAAAAAAAATCATCTATTACCACATTCACCAGATATAGCGGACGGACGTCTTCTACTTCATTCCACCAATTAAAAAACTAGCGACCATGGGTATTTTCGTCATTTTGGTCTACCCTTTCTACTTCATAAAGGCTAAAACAAAAAGAAAATTGATATGGAGTATAAGACACAATTTTGAATTAAAAGGGGTATAAGACACAAAACAGCCTTATTATTATATGTGACATGTGTACTATATCGACGTTCAAAAAGGGTTGAGAAGTAAGATACATTCAACATTTATCCATTACATGTAGAAAGTTTTTATGTAACTTTCTAGCAATAAAAGATAATTAGTTTTGAACGTAACATTTTTGTCCCCCAATCGACCACAAATAAATAGTTGTTGTTATTTCTTTTAATTTAGTTTAATTATTTGTAAAAATTGTCATCTTCCTCTCTTTTTATTGTACAAATTGCAAACGTATAGGCATTACAAAAAGGAAGACATAAACAGAAAGAAAGAGAGTTGTTTATCCGAAAACTTCATCGGAAAATTATCAGCCGACGGTAACGATATTTATATATTCTTTCTCTTAGTCTTATTATGATTTCAAATTCTTGTAATTACCTTAAGCTTATTAGATTACAAGAGTTATCTAACTAAACACAAACACAAACTTTTGGTCAAGTGGTTTAATGTAATCTATGTTGTTTTTCATCCGAGTTTGATCTCATGTAATCATGTTTTCTCATATTCGTTAGAGGTTTGAGAATTGGTTATAAATTGAATTTTTGTCGAGCCCAAAAAAAAAAATAGAACAAATCTATTGTTGTATTCTTGTTTTGTTAAAGTGGCTAGAACAAAATTTGTTTGAGGTTAGGTTACAACTTACAATTGTCAACAAATAACAAAAGTATCTTAATTTTTGCTTATTTTGAAACCATCTTAGCTTTTGAACCAGGATTCATGTTTGAAGAAATTGGGTGTTTTGATCCAAATGCTCCAACCGAAATTACGGCGGAGAACAGTTTCTCTCCGGCTGAGCCACCACCGGGAATCACCATCAGCAACAGTAACAATAGCAATTGCAGTCTAGAAGATCTCTCTGAGTTCCACTTAAGTCCACAAGACTGTCCTTTACCTGCATCAACAGGACCTTATGTTCACATCAATCCTACTCCAAATTGTGATCACCAATTCCAAACTTCAATCCAACAAACTCTCCAAGATGCACCACAATCATATATTTGGGACAATGGTTACCAAGATTATGTGAATTTGAGTACTAATCACACAACTCCTGACTTGCTCAGTCTCTTACAGTTACCAAGATCTTCACTTCCACCTTTCACAAACCCTAACCCTAACATTCAAGACATTATCATGACAAGATCTTCATCTGTTGCTGCTGCTTACGATCCTCTTTTTCATCTGAACTTTCCATTGCAACCTCCTCATGGGACTTTACTTGGAGTTGACAACCAAATTGATCAGACAAATGAAGGAGTTAACTTGATGTTTGCTGAAGAAAACAATGACCTTGACAATGGTTTAACCCGTAAAGGAAGAGGATCAAGGAAGAGGAAAGTTTTCCCTACTGAACGAGAGAGAAGAGTTCATTTCAAAGATCGATTTGGTGAGCTAAAGAGTCTAATTCCAAATCCCACCAAGGTAATCAACAAACTCACTTTATGTATACTAACTGCTAATGAAAAGACAAGAATTTGATAGCTAAAGAACCTATAAAGTTTGATTCTAACTGATCGAACATTCAAGTGAGAAACCTACAACAAAGAACGAAGAATGAGCTAGTTAGAACCAAAGCTTTGAAGCTCTTTAGCGATTAGATTCTTGTCTTTTCGTTAAGTTATTGAACTAACTTCTCCTTCAAGTAACTAAAACCCTTTTGTTGAATCTTTAGAGTGATAGAGCATCAATTGTGGGAGAAGCAATAGATCACATCAAAGAGTTGTTAAGAACAATTGATGAGCTCAAGCTACTACTGGAAAAGAAAAGAAGAGTAAAACAACGAAACAATGAAGGAGATGATGTTATTGATGAAGCACAAAACGAAGGAGGAGTAGAACAATGTAAGAACAACAATTCCTTAAGATGTTCATGGCTCAAAAGGAAATCGAAATTCACTGAAGTCGATGTACGAATCATAGACGATGAAGTTACAATCAAAATCGTGCAAAAGAAGAAAATCACTTGTTTGTTGTTCATCTCCAAAGTGCTTGATCAACTTCAGCTTGATCTTCATCATGTAGCTGGTGCACAGATTGGAGAACATCATAGCTTCTTGTTCAACACTAAGGTTTGTTCTAAGTTTTACTCATATATAATCAGACTTAATTAGACTAATTGTGATTGTGATTATTAACAGATTTGGGAAGGATCTAGTGTTTATGCAAGTGGAATAGCAGATAAAGTAATGGAAGTATTGGAGAAACAATACATGGAAGCTCTTTCGACGAATAATAGTTATCACTGTTACTCCAGTGATTAATGCGTTTTAATTTAGCTTATTATCACTTTAATTATGGATAATGAATTAATAATCTCATTAGTACTATTTTCGTATTGTTTGGTTTTGGGGATTACTTTCTTTGATTTTATGTGAGAGTTTCATCTTTTCCTAAATTTTTTCTGTCGTTAAAAAATCGAAACATTAGAAAAAGTTTGATCTCTAACTACAATAATGTCAAACATTCTTTTCAAATCGTAAATATTGTTGACTTATAGTCGTCATCATTGGGCCTGTTTCTGGTAAAGCCCAATAAAAGAGTTAGTTTATGCGGCCCAAGTGAAGTGTTTTTGTTTGCATCATTTATATTCATTAAAATTTGGCTAGTGAATCCTTATTTAATAATTCACAATTCACAAGTAAATTTCCACTAATTTCCCCTCTATCCTTCTGAAAACTGTCATAAACTCCAAAAAATGATTTTTTCTATTTTTTTCTAAAACTTTTTTATTTCAATTTCTTTTTAAAAATAACTAAAAAGCTGAACAAAAATGGGGCTTTCCCACGTTGTCTACTTTCTCCACACCCCCTCTTCTTTTAACAATAAATCACATTATCTTCTTCTTTTACTTATTATACGTCATTAATATTAACCACACAAAAAAACACTCCTTTCAATCAATTACCCCTAATGGCAGACACGAAGATCCAATCTGTAGAAACGACGGCAACAATTGTGAAGGAGAATCAATAGAAAACTTCTGCGCCACCACCGTCGCACAACCACATCAACAATGGAAGGGGATGAGATATCCATCGCCGCACATCATCACCATCAGTATCATCATCATCATCAATCTCGTGGTAACAAGCATCAAAATGCTTCAAATTCTGAGAATAAGACTATTTGGATTGGTGATTTGCTGCACTGGATGGATGAAAGTTATTGTAATTCTTCCTTTCCTTCCGCTGGAGAGGTATGTTGCTTCACTCCTTTTTTTCTCTCTTTTAGTTTCCTAAAAAATTTCTGTTTCAGAATTTATCTCAAAGTCGCCGTTTTTAATATGATTTGTATTTTGTTTCCTTTATTGTATGCTAAATTATGATTCTTTTCATGATGGTATCCAGTGAATGGTCTGATGTGTTATAGTACTACAGTCTATTTTTATTGCTGAATTTGTCTGAGTTTGATATGTCATCCAAGTCTTTGACTGATGGTATTATCTTTATTCTCTGCGTAAAGTATGACTCTTTGGAGTGTTTTCTGCAATAATGTACGACACTAATGAAAGTGTATGGTTGTATTTGAAGAATCTTCCATGAGATTTGATGGATAAGAACAAAAGCGGTAGTCAGTTTCAAGAGCCTAAGCATCCGATGCAGAGCCTTGACACAATAATCTCATCCGATGGTTGGGTTCACCGGTGTCATGAAAGTTTGAGATTTTTCATTGGGAATGCATGTTCAATTCATCTTCTCAACAATAATGAGTTGGTCACTTACCTATCTTTTCAAATAAAAAAGCCCGATTTCTGATCCACTTAAATATCTTATGCATACGAGTAATTGTGTTTCATATTTGGATTCGTAATTAGAGTCTCCAAATATTTTAGGTCCACTTACATATTTTAAATAAAAATTGTTTCATATAAAAACAAAAAAAATTAGCCCGGGGTCTTAACACTAGTTTTGTATATTTAAGATGAAACTGCAATACAAAGAGCTAATAACTAACTTAATTATGAATACTTAATAATTGATTAGTGACAAAAATATCATAACAAGACAGACATAGTTATATTGAAACAACTAAACTATTAATTAGGACATAAAAGCATACATACTAAAAATGACAAGAAAATAAATATCATGGGTGACGTGTATATATTATAATTACATTAATCTGATCATTACATTATAAAATATCAAAAACAATATGATCACTTCTTACAATCAAATCCTTGACCGTGAAATTCAAAGTAAATTCGTTTTTTTTCTAGACTTTATTATAAGAATTTTCAAAGTATATTTATAGTTCATACTCATTCAAATTATCCTTTGACTACTTTTTTATTTTTATGATAAAATTAAAAATATATATATATGTATATTTAAATTAATAATTTAACATTGTAATATACATAGAAGAACGGAACGTCGTAATACAAGCTTTCCAAATTACAACGCAATAGTTGACGTCTATACAGTTCCAACATCACAATCACGTCTCTTCCAAAACTTTTCATCGACTAATAATAAAATAAAACTACAATAATAATAATTAAAAAAAAAACAGAGCTCACTCAAATTACATAGAAGTAGAGATCATCATGAACATGATCTCAATAACTCTTCTAAATATTCAGCACCTAAATCCTCAAGAACAACAAGTGTTGTATTACTCTCTTGCTTCATAACAACACTCTGTTTTCTACTTCTGGACGATAAAGTTGAAGACGAAGAAGACGAAGAAGAAGATGATTTCTTCTTTCCTCTAGGACGATGTCTCAATGAATGTTTTCTCTTCAAAGCAATAACAGGAGACTCACCATTATTAAGATTCACATTCTCCATCTTCTCAAGTGATTCCTTAATAACTTCAACAGGATAATTAAGAATTGCAAGGTCACCTTTTAAAGCAAAAGCAGCTTGATCATAAGCTAAAGCAGCTTCTTCTGCTGTATCAAATGTCCCAAGCCACACTCTAATTCCTTTCCTCGTTGAATCTCTTATCTCAGCTGCGTATTTTCCCCAAGGTCGCGTCCTTACTCCTCTATAAGATCTCTCCTTCTGATCTTGCTCGGCCGCAACAGTAGTTGTTTCTTCTTCTTCTTCTTTGATTATTGATGAGCTTGATCCATTTGTGAAGAACTCATAATCAGAGTTAGACAAGAGAAATGATTGATCAAATGATTGATATAAGAAAGTTTCTTCCCACAAAAATGATTCTTGTGAGCTCCATGAACACGAAGAAGAATTCTCTGAACTTTGGTAATTAGATTCCATTTTTTTTTGTTCTTAACGGTTTTATGATATGTTTGTTAAGTGGCAATGAAATATATAGGGAGACATTGGAATAGATTTAGATATTTAACTTTAATGGTAATTATATATTTTATTTTCATTGGGTCCTTTGTAACAATTAGGCTGCCTCCAAAATCTAGATCACAATTTAATCATAAAAACTGAAAATGGGGCCACATAAATAGAAGATAATTGGTGGTGATTATAAAAATATAATAGAAAATTGAAAAGTGGGTTAATAATTGTAATTAGGAGGATTTGTAATTTAATTATAAATGAGATTACATAAAAGTGGGTGGATTGTGTTCCACGTGGGACAAGACCAAGTTTGAGGGAATGACGTACGGCGGCGTATGTCGGACAAAATAGATGACATCAGCAAACTCTAAAGACACTTGGCATTTATTTGTTCCATTTCTTGAGAACCATGAGAGCTTCTATTTCGTTACTAGAATTTTTCTTTTTAAATAATTCTAGTAATCAGGTTCAATGTAAATATTAGGGGTGGGCATAATACCCGAAACCCTAAACCCGATCCGAATCCGACCCAAAATAGGAGAAACTGAACCGAATCGAACCCGACAAAATATCCGAACGGGTCTTGCATTATGGAAGATTGGGTACCCAGACCCGAACGGGTAAAACCCGAAACCCGAATGGATAACCGAAATACCCGAAATATATTATATAGTTTAAAAATAATTATATATATATATATATAATTTTAGTTAGATAAATATTCAAAATTATAATTATATATCTAAATATATTAAAATTTGAATCAATAAAAAAACTAAAATATTCAATTTTAAAATTAAATTATGATTTTTTAAAGAATTTTTTCAGTTTTTTAAAAAGAATTAATAAAAATACCCGAACCCGAACCGAACCCGAACTGAAATAGGACATTTTATAAGAACCGAACCAGACCCGAACTCAAAATATACCGAACCGAACCCGATCCGAAATTTTAAAATACCCGAACAGGTTTTAAATGTGTAAACCCAAAAACCCGAAACCCGAAAAGACCCGACCCGAACCCGAACGGGTATCCGAATGCCCACCCCTAGTAAATATCCTGATTCGAGTTTTGGGATAGTCTAAAATTCTTTTTCCAAGTCAGGTTCAATTGGTTTATATAGGTCGGTAGACTTTGTGATCTCATTAATATTTGTGAAGTCATGTGAATATCTCTAATATCACGAATTTGTTTTCATTAAAATTTGAATTTTAGATAGCACATTAGAACTTTCACGAGTTCCGAAACTACAAATAGACCAATTCTCCATAGGCCTAGAGTTTTTGGTTTAATGATGAAAATAATAACTTTTTTTGTCAACAATTGGATCGACAAGTTTCATCCATAACTTAAAACTCACGACAAAATCTTTTTTAAACTGCTATAATATAGCGAGTATGAATCAAACTATGGTGTCAAGTTATTAGCTGGAACATTCTAACCACCAGACTGAGAACAATTCGGCAAAATAATAAACTTTTAAAATACCAAAATCAAGTTTTTTTTTCCTTAAAAAATCTACTTTCCATGTATAAGAATAAAATCTAGATAATTTTTTTTTTTTGTCAACCAATAACTTATAACTCATATCATCAGAAACGATGAGAAGGAATCGTTTACAACACTAAACCATTAACTGACTCTCTAATAGAACGAGCGAGAGTATCAGCCTTATGGTTCAGAGATCTCGGAATTACAAGAAGAGAGAAAGCGCTAAAAAGAGACTTCAACCTGATAAACTCTTCCTGATAAGGCTGGAAAGCTGGCCACTCCTCTGGATAAGTCAACAGCTTCAAAACGTCCGTGCAATCTGTTGCCATCTCCACCTCTAAAAATTGTATCAAAATTAGAGACTCCATGGCCCACAAGACAGCTTCGACCTCCGAATGTAGCGCATATAGGCTTCTTCTTATTCTTCTTGCTCCCCGACAACCCTCCAAAATAGCATCTGGAAAGCAAAACCATCCAATACCGGAGAACATATCAGTGCTTTTCCACGATGCATCAACAAAGCATCGATAACCCGTAAAAGCTAGATTAACGCTCAGCGGTCTGGCCACCATTGGCCATGGACTATTTGACTCGATATTTCTTGGTGGGCTAGTTTCTCCACTTTTATTTATCTAGATAGTGTTTATGATATCAAGAATCCACATAGGTTACATAATAAAAAAATCAACTGAATTTGTTTATCTTAGATTCGTAATTTCACCCAAAATTCTAAATTACGTCTAAAATTCAAAGATATTGCTCACAAATTTCTTTTTAAAATCCGACTCTAAACCCTAATTTGTACTGTGTTAGAGATAAATATATATATTTCTAACATACTGTGATTCATGCATATCAATATATGCATTGCGTCGATTAAAATTTATGAAAAAAATAGGAAAGATATACAACATGATAATTATTTATAAGATAATAATTAATAACGTTAATTAGTCGCTGCAATGTTATACTATAAACACTAATTAAAATCGTTTACGTATCATTGCATAGTAAAAAACTTGACATAGTCGGTCAGACTTTATACAACTGAATTAATGATTAGAAAATATGCGGCTAACTGAGTCATATATGCGACTAAAAGCCAAGAACAATCCATGTTTTTTTCCTATTCAACGTCTTAAAATGCAACTTTTTTACTTATGTATATAAATTACTAATTATTGTAATGAGCAATGTTTCTCACGTGTTCCTAATATGATTTACAGTGTCCATATATATAACTGTTAAAACGACTTAATTGAACAGTTGAAGAATGATACATAGTAGAAATTAGCCCTTGGTCTTCAAAACATTTGATATGACTTGTCCCTTTATCATTTTGTGGCCACACATGTTATCTCCATGCATTATATATCTCTCTTATGAATTACTACTGCTCTAGTATTGTTTATAATCATTTATTGTGAATGATTACTGGCCAACCACTACAAGAAAAAATTTGTATTGATACATAATATTTAGTTACAATAACACATATTTCGTCACAATATAAAAATATTGTTATAGAATTATGACGATTTGTAAATGATTACAATACAAGTATCACAAATGCATATTGGTAACAAAAACGTTACAATATACTTGTGACGAATAAATCTAGTAACAATTTTATCACAAATTATTACGAAATATAGTCATAATGATTCGTAACAAATAAAATTTGTAACAAAATTGTATATAAAATGTCACAAATTATTACTAATATTCATAGTTGTAATACAATTGCCACAATAGCTCAAATTTTTTGTAGTAAATATGATAAATTATGAGTTTTCAACTCAAAATCAATTAACAAATGAGTAAATTAATCCTTAAATCATACATATTAAGTTAGAGTGACTTGGGATATATATGTCACTATCTAACACAACAAAACTATTTAAAATCGATTTTTGATAGAAAAATACAGAAAAAATACATTTTACCATTTGATCAGACACATTTGTTTTTAATAATTTACAAAAAAATTGCAATTAAAGAAAAAATCACGTTATAAAAAGCCAAACTTAAAGTCAGTTTCAGTTAGTTGATATAGTAACCAAAAGAAATGAAAACAAAGTCATGAGTTCTAATTTAATACCATGATATTATTGACCCACAATATTTAAATTGCAGATATATATAAAAACAAGATTATAAGGTTTATTTAACATTAAAACCAAAAAAAAAAAGATTATAAGGTTTGTATTCCCATCAAATATATAGGTCAGAATATTACATTAATTACATTAATTTGTGTGAGGAAAATGACAAAAAGTAAGTGCATGCATGAAAATTGAGAGAGTATTGTTACGTTCACAAGATTAGACCAGAGTAGGGTCGCTTGTAGTTGCAAGTTGAGACTGGGATATAAATTGACAGTAGATGAGAAGGTTCGAATTCGAAGCATATAAAATCATTGGACCACTCGAAGACAACTGTCTTTGAATTGTTTGGAAGTTTCAGCAACACTGTATCATGCATGATTATTTCAGCTATCTCATTTATCAATTTGGTCCTTTAAAGGCAATTTGTTTTGTCGTGGTCTCTACTCACTCAATTTAACCTCATTATGAGATATATGTATCGAACTCCTAATGTCAAAGACAATAGTTGGATGTTGGTAGGTACCAAGTTCATTAACACTACATGGACTCAAATGAATAAGATCTAAGTCTCCGAAAAATAAGAAGATTTGATGAGTCTCAAAAATAAGATGATCGCTAGAGCTTGTTTGAAAGACTAGGAACAAGTTAAAGCAAGAAAAGACAAAACGAGTTAAGTGTAAAATCACAAGAAAACACTGAAATAGAATCTCGGATCAAGAAGTTACAAAGTCGAACTATAAAAAGAAAAAATGTCAGCTAATAGAGGATGCGAAATTAATAACTAGGTAAAAGTATAGAGTTAGAATTTATAGTCACCAAACTATGATGTTTCTGACCCTTTAAATAAATTAACTGCGTTTTTACCTTAATTTTGCTTAATCTTTACAAAAACTTATTTGATTACTTAAATTTTACAGCATATATTATTCTTCTATATTTTTATATGTAAATTTTGTTTACTCCAATAAAGTTTTACGATATATAAGATCTAGTAAAAAGGGCAATTTCAGCATACATATGAATAAAAAAATTAAAAATTTACTCGATGAATAGATTGATTTTGACTTTGATGTCCATGTGAAGTGTATACCCCTTAATTCATAAACTGCCATCTCATTATCACAGAAAAGTTTCCTATAATTTGTTGGAGCTATGATCAATTTTTTTTGTCTTTTTTTAATAATAATTATTTTAACATAACCATATTTTCTGCGGTCGAGATTGTTTTTCTATTGGTTTTTGGAATGATCCTATTGATTACGGAAGAGGATAACAAAAGGCCAAAGTTTACGCACTTTCTTTGACAAACAAATTATCTAAAATGTCTTTTTTTTGGGGTCGAATTATTTAAACTGTTTATTCATGTTTACTTACAAATAACAAAAATATTGGATATTAATTTCCTTCTGCACATATCACTCATCTATTTGAGCAATGTAATTATGCGACGGTAGAAGTAACTGCATACAAATTATTATTATGCTTCACCTCAAAATAGTTTTTAAAAAGCTAAGATTAAACTAAATAGGCCTGCGTGATTGAACATATTGTAATGTTATTTATTTATCTAGGCACTTTTTATAGTAATTGGTCGACAATTTTGGTCTAGACAATGGGAGAGCATAAAATATGTAAGAAAGCATATTCCAATTCAATAATTTTATTCAATTTTTTTTTTGAGATGATGTATTCTTAGTCAAGTGGTTGAGTATCATATCTGCTATATTTTCTACATGAGTTCGATTTAGGGAATTATGTTTGCCCCAGGTCATATTGTTATGAATTTTAAGAAAGTTTGACTATAAATTGAATTTTGCCGATATAATTGTTAAAAGAAAAAAAAATTCCAACATGAAATTTGATACCTATAAAAAATAGATACATTTAAGAGGATAACTAACAAAAGTTTAAGATGATACCAAACTAATAAATAGTAAAATATAAAATACTTTAAGTTAAACAAAAAATCAATTGAGTGGGATAAAGCCTGTTGTGGAGGTGGACCATTGAAATGTGATTGGCTAATATTTGCAACTTGAGAATACAAAACAGTACTAATATGTAACAAAAGAGACAGATGCATGAACACTTCTCTTTTTATTTGTTTTGTTTACAAAGTTATTGTAATATACTTTCTGTCCCAACCTTATAGCCTCCTAGGGTCAAAGGACAACCACAATACTTTGGTACTACTCAAAATTGTTGGTCAAAATCTATCTTTTTTCCTCATGACCAAGCAATATATACATGTTATTGAGTGTCCCTACTCATTATTCAATATTGTAAAGAAACTTGTCTAATTTGTAAATTATTAAGCTCGAGCAAATCTAGTAGTTGGTATAGTAATATATAATAACGGCTCAACTTGCTAAAGAAAGAAAGATTAAGTTTCTTTTTTCAAATTTTTTTTTTTTGGCTGTTATATTTTTTTTTACCGAATTTTATGTTTCAATTTTTATTTTGAAAGGTTGATCTTACAAACTCAGGAAGACTTTAATTTCTATAAACTTAAAAGAGAGTATTTATTTTTGTGTGTGTCAAATTTCAATATATTAATCATTCCTTGAATGATTCAATTAAGTACTAGTTCTTTTACAATGCAAAAATCTCTTAAAAGGTTTATAATTAATTATGTGTTTAAGATACGTAGCTAGTTCAAAATGAATATCCATTTTTTAAATAGTTGTTTAAAATGAGTAGCTGATTTGGACAAATAATTGTTCTAAACAAGAAATAAAATTGTTCTCGACAAGTAGTTGTTTTTCACAAGAAACTGTTCTTTTAAATTTTGAGAAAGCACCAAAAAAGAGAGTATGTATCTATGTTATAAATCAGTTTATATCTTCAAATTACATTTTACTTTTATAACTAATTTTTTTTTAAAAATTGTGGTTAAAGATACAAACCATCATGATGATATATTTGAGTTATCTACTTGCTAGTAAATTAAGTTTTTAAGGTATTTTAGTTTATGTGTAGACTGTGTTGACAGAATAACAATTATTAGAAAAAGAAAGTGCATGCATCTTGAATTTAAGCACGTGCTTATTTATTTGGACATGATTTAGTCGTCACAAACGAGAAAATAATTTAAAGCTTGTTTTTTATTTATATTTTCCTCTTTATAGATTTTTAGTATAAGACTATAAGTGCCAAGTATGCATTTATTATAAATATATATAGTGAAAGCATCAGTTTTTCTGTTTTTTCTATTGGCGGCTAACATTAACGAAATTTAATAAAATTATTATATTTTTAGAAATTATATTGTCTTCATTCAATTCTCTTCCTTTCATCGTTCGACGCCATTAGCAATTATTTAAGGATTCATATGACATGACGATGTATCCAAAAAATATGCAGCTGCCTTATATAAGTGAATATAATTTTTTTAAGTACATCATAATAAAATGAATTTATCGATAAAATAACAAAATGAAAATAAAAACCATGTTAAATTAATATAATATGATATAATTGGATATAAAATTTAATTTGATTGGTTATTTGTAGATTTTTGGAAAATTGTATTTTTGTTTGGAATTTATCAAAAATTATTTATTTATTTTTGCGTTTGCTTTTAGGATAATATGAAAAATCATGAGACATTTCTGTCTTCAACTGTTTTTTCACAAATTGAAAGCTATTTAATTCTAGATATTTCCAGTTAACAGTAGCTCATAATAATAGATGATGTTTAAGGGAAATATAAATTATTAAAAAACTTGTAAAATTATTAAAAATATTTTTATAATTAATAGTGTAATAGATAGGAATAAATAATAGGATAAAAAATTATATGTTTAAAACATCATATGTTTTAGATTAAAAAAAAAAGTAAAACAGTATATGCCAAAATGTTTGATTGGGCTTATAATTGGCCTATTTATATTTTTCCTTATTTGATGAATATGGGCCTTTTGGTTCCAAGGTTCAGTTTATGGGCCGTACGAATTTTCGGCCCATCTTTAAATGAAATTGCGGGACAAACGTTCGGTTTCTCTCTATGCCGTTTCAATAAAATTTTAAAGTTTGCATCTTTCTCGACAATCTCATATTCTTACATGAATGCTATAGCCAACGTGCGTAGTCTTCGAGCACATTCGCACCATCTTCTTCTCCTCCGAAGTTGCTCAACTTCACTCTCTCTGGATCTTCCAATCTTACAGCTAATTAAGAAATGCTCGACCCCCAAGCTTCTGGATTCTATTTTAGCAGCCATGGTTAAGATGAGTCAAAACCAAGACTGTTTCTTAATGAACCAATTCATCACTGCATGTACTTCCTTTAACCGACTTGATCTCGCGGTTTCATCTTTAACCCATATGCAAGAACCTAATGTTTTCGTCTACAACGCGTTGCTTAAAGGCTTCGTTACTTGTTCATACCCGATTCGATCTCTGGAATTGTATGTTCGTATGCTTAGGGACTCGGTTTCTCCATCAAGCTATACTTATTCTTCACTTGTAAAGGCTTCTATTTCTGCTTCTGGGTATGGAGAATCACTTCAGGCGCATATCTGGAAATTTGGATTTTGTTTCCATGTTCAAATTCAGACGACTCTGATTGGTTTTTATTCAGCTTCGGGTAGAACTAGGGAAGCGAGGAAAGTGTTTGATGAAATGCCTGAAAGAGATGCGATCACTTGGACCACTATGGTTTCTGCTTATCGTCAGGTTTTGGATATGGACTCTGCGTATTCTATAGCTAACCAAATGCCGGAGAAGAATGTGGCTACATGTAATTGTTTGATTGATGGATATACAAAATTAGGTAATCTGGAATTAGCAGAGTCACTGTTTAATCAGATGCCATCGAAGGACATAATCTCATGGACGACGATGATTAATGGTTACTCGCACAACAAAAGATATAGAGAAGCAATTGCAATGTTCTACAAAATGACAGAAGAAGGGATCACTCCTGATGAGGTTACTATGTCAACTGTTATATCAGCTTGTGCCCATCTCGGCGTGTTGGAAATAGGTAAGGAAGTTCATATGTACACGGTGCAGAATAGTTTTGTTCTTGATGTCTACATTGGTTCTGCTCTAGTAGATATGTATTCTAAATGCGGTAGCTTAGAGAGGGCGCTTCTGGTATTCTTCAATTTGCCCAAAAAGAATCTCTTTTGTTGGAATTCGATAATTGAAGGGCTAGCGTCTCATGGTTATGCACAAGAAGCACTAAAAATGTTTGCCAAGATGGAGACAGAGTTGGTCAAACCTAACGCAGTCACTTTTGTGAGTGTTCTAACTGCGTGTACTCACACAGGTCTGGTAGAAGAAGGTCGGAGGATATATCATAGCATGATTGATGACTATTCCATTGTCTCTAATGTTGAACATTACGGATGCATGGTTCATCTATTCAGCAAAGCCGGGTTGATCTATGAGGCTCTTGAATTGATTGCAAGTATGGAATTTGAACCAAATGCGGTTATCTGGGGGGCCTTGCTTGATGGGTGCAGAATTCACAAGAATCTAGAGGTAGCTGAGATAGCGTTTAACAAATTGATGGTTTTGGAGCAGACGAATAGTGGGTATCATTTCCTTTTAGTTAGCATGTATGCAGAAGAAAACAGATGGAGAGATGTTGCAGAGGTTAGGGGAAGGATGAGAGAGTTGGGTATAGAGAAGATATGTCCTGGGACAAGCTTGATTCGGGTAGATAAACGAAACCATCTGTTTGCCGCAGCTGATATGTCTCACTCAGCTTCAAATGAGGTTTACTTGTTGCTTGATGAGATATATGAGCAGATGACTATAGCTGGATATGTACACGAAACTGAGAATGTTTATTAAAGGTTACTAAATAGATCATTGGAGCCAAACAAATTATATACATTTTTGGAAGTGTCCATTCTTCCAACATTCCAAATACCAACCAAAATTTTTCATTTGATAGCGCAGAGAGTTTAAAAGCTTGCACTAGGAGAATTGTCTATCCTCTGTCTATCTTGGTGCTTCATATCCATATCATAAGGTCTTCATCAACATCAAGCTAGTAATGTTCTAGCCTACTTCAGTAGCAGATAATCCCATTGATTTGCTATATCCTTTGATGCCCATTTTCTGTCTCACATGATTCACCATCTCCCACATCCCAGCATCAGCATATATGTTGGAAAGCAAGACGTAGACACTTGATTTATCTGGTTCCATGGATAAGAGCTTCTCTGCGATTTCTTCTGCTAAGTCGATTTCTTTATGGATTCTACAAGCATTCAGAAGAGCTCCCCAAGCGCTGGCCATTGGTTTCACAGGCATATTGTCGATAAAAGACTTAGCTTTATTAATTTCACCAGCTCGACCTAGCAAGTCTACCATGCACGCATAATGTTCTTCCTCAGGCACAATCCCGTAGTCTCTTGTCATTGATTCAAACTGCTTCCATCCTTCTTTGACGTTTCCCGAATGGCTACAGGCAGATAAAAGCGAAACAAATGTAACAGTATTGGGAACTAGGTTTTGTGACTTCAAATCATCAAAACAATCCAAAGCTTCTTCGGACAGACCATTCATCCCAAAAGCATTAATCATCGAGCTCCAAGATATCACATTTCTCTCTGGCATCTTATCGAAAACCTTCCGAGCCATTTGAATATTACCGCATCGAGCATACATATCGATGAATGAAGTATAATTCACAGCATCCATTTCAATCTCATTCCTTATCATATAACCATGAACACTTTTCCCATGCCTTGGAGATCCCAAGCTCGAGCAAGAAACAAGAAGAGCCGCCAAAGTACATTGATTTGGAAGTACTGACTCTCCTAGCATCTGCCTGAACAGATAAAAAGCGTCAACAGCTCTCTCACACTTTGCAAATCCAGAAATCAGTGTAGTCCATATTACCACATTCCTATCAACACTTCTTTCAAATAGTTTTCGGGCATTGTCTAACATTCTACATTTCACATACATATCTATAATGGAGGCTTGTATGTAACCACTCTGATCAATAAAGCTTCTTCTTATGGCTAATCCATGTACAGATTTTCCTTCTTTACCAGCAAACACATTCCCACAAGCCTTTACCAAACATATCAATGTAAGTCCATCGAGAGGTAAACCTGTATCTCTCATGAGATAATACAAACGAAATACTTCCGGTTCTTTCGAGTATTTCAAATACCCTTTCGTCAAAACTCCCCAAAGAACTGAGTTGCTCATAGGAATTTCGTCGAAAACCTTCTGTGCATTTTCCATAGTACCAAATTGTGCATACATCTCAACCAACGACGGAGTAACATAAGCGTCCTTATCCAACCCATACTTCATCGCTAACCCATGAATCAGCATCCCATTTTCTAAAAGCCCTAAACCAACACAAGCTTTAATCGCAAACACTAAATTGAAACTATCAACACCATCACAATTCTTCCTCATGCAATTGTAAAGACGCAAGACGTCGCTATAACGACTCTTGGATTTGGAGTAACCAGAGAGAATCGTATTCCACGAATGGCGATTCCTTTTCCATGAAGGAATTCGATTGAAAGAAGCAGTAGCGAAATCGAGACGATTCGATTGAATATAAGCGTTAGTGACACTAGATCCGAGAATAACTTCCTCTTCGAATCCACGGATTACGACTTTGGCATGAACCTGCTGAGTATGGTGTAATGTTTTGGCTTGGCTCAAGATTGATAAAAGAGCTCTGCTTCTTTCCACCGGAAGCATCGACGGTAAAGAGCGCCGCCGCTAGAGACAAAAAAGAGTCAAATTTATTACCCGCGCTACTCAAAGTCGACGCCTTTAATCAAAACAGAAACAAAGCTAATTACAAAATTACCGATTAGAAAATTATTGGTAAGTTGCCCAAAAAAAAAAAAAAATTCGTAATTTTGTAATTAGTTGAAAATATGTACGTATGTCTCAATTTCCTTTTCTCTTTTTTACCGCGTCGCGTGAGTAAATTTTTATTTCCTTTTTTTTTATATTCTTAATTAACATTTACTTTTTTAACTGTTGGATAGTTCGTTATACTTTTAATTACCGTGGGATAATTTCCTTATCTTTTAATTACCGTTTTGATTTATTACTGTTGTTCCTCCTCTTATTACAAATAAGAAGCATCTTCATTGTTCGTCGCACTCTGTTACTCACATACTCTTCTTCACCAACAAAGAATTTTTTTTATAAGAGAGTGTTCTGATAACTACTAGAGCTAACATATTAGAGAGTAGAGAACAAAATCTTAAGCTATTTTCTTCTTCTTCTGAATCTCTGAATCTATTTGCTTTTCACAGAGTTTGTTTGTTTCGTTGTATATGAGTGTTCTTATACTGATACTGATGAATGCGTCTCTTTTGGATTCTCTAAAACAACTGTATTCCAACAATGTATTGAATCTTGTTGATCGTTCAAAAGATTCAGAACAATACCATCGCTTCGTGCTTGTAATCATTTGGTGTGCTTACAATAACAACGAACTGATTCTGCTTAATTTCTTTGACACTCTCTGACTCAACTCGTCTTCCTTGTCTGCTTCAGTGTCTGATCCATTGTCGCTTCTCTAGATGATGCAGTTGTGATCCAACGTCACGTCAACCAACAACAATGCAAGATCTTTTTCATTATATGTAACAATGTAAGTAATCTTAAAATCTTTTCTGAAATGTATTGACTTTATATTCAGTGCGTCCTTATGGGGAAGTCATAACTCTGGACAACACACAACACTTTGTGCCCTGTAAAGAAATTTCCAACATTTTACATTTTTCAGAAAGAAAAAAAAAAGGTTTTTATAAAACTTGACATTTATCAAAATAATGATTTTATAAGAACTCTACATTTATATATATATATATATATATAATGATTTTATAAAAGTTTGCATTTATCAAAAAAAGATTTTATAAAAACTCTACATTTATAAAAAAAAAGGATTTTATAAAAGTTTGCATTTATCAGAAAAAGATTTTAGAAAAAGTTATATTTATATATTTTCTTTAACATATTTTTAACAGATATTTGAATGGGTTTTCTTTATCTTACTATACAAAATGTTTTTATTTCATATTATTATGCAAAATGTTTTGAGTAACTGTTAAAATTTCAATATGTTGAAAACAAATCTAAACTTGGCATCCTGTCATTAGATGTTCTTTTGGTCTTAGATGTGTTTAAGTTTCAATATGTTTTTAACATGATGTAATTTGACACTTTAACTAATTTTTTAAGGTTTTCATTTTTATACAAAATATTTTCGTATGCAAGAGTATGTAAAATTATTTGATACAAATTTATAATAGGATCTACATGATTTTATAATTCTGAAATAGATTACAAAATACTATGATTGTTAGAATCATTAATTGTAATTTTATCATCAAACATGTGCTTTGTGTTTTATTGATTTTTTATTTCGCAAAGTGTCTTTTAAGTATTCCGACCAAAACAAAAAGTGTCTTTTAAGTAAAATAAGAATTTCCGTCAAATTCAGTATTGGCTATAGATATTACATATGTACACACTTAAGTGTTTATGTCATAGTTTAATCAGATGCTTATGTATCTACTAAGCAATAGTAGTCTAATATATGTCTTCGTTAATTTGGTCGAGACTTTTAAGAGTTATAGACTGAATCAAACTTGCTTATTTATTATTTTTATTCTTTTTCAATTTCTCTCTTTTTGAGACATTTGACCATTTCTAATGCTTAGGATTCGTTTTTTATGTGACATCTCGCCCCTGACGTCCCAATATTCAAGTATGAATCTTCGTTACGATGCTTTTGAATATTGCAAAAAACAAAGACAAAAATCAGAATCAATAGTTAACCAACATATAAACCGGCGAATGAACCACAATCATTCAATTAAACCGGTTTGTATCTATTTAACCAACAAATAGTAGACCAAACTAAAACTTGGATTGGTAATTACATAATTTTCTAATGCGATTTTACAAAAAGTTACCAATGCATTTTTTATTAGAATATTCTATATTGAAAATATGAATATTTGCCGACTAGTATATAAAGTTTATAGGTTATTTCGTTCATTATTTATCAATTAGTTAGTTAGAAATTCATGATTCACAATGTTTTCTAATATGATTCTAAAAATTGTTCGTATAAAAATTACAAAGAAAAATTTGATTAGGCAAATAAACAAATTCTTTTTTGTTTATTTACTTAAAAGGAAAAACAATTAGCAAGTTTTTGTTTACCAAGTTTTATTGGGAAAAGTTTCCAAAAGCAATTAAATATTGAAGACAAATAAGTACAAATAAAGGATTTGACAAAGTAGACTTTTTGTTATAAAACTAGACCGGAATAAATTTTAAGCTGTTTTTGGCTAATTAATCACAATTTTCAGGTTTACTTTTTTTTTTGGTCTGCACAAATATCAGGTTCACTTGTAAAATAGATTGCGGTCCAAGGAAAAAATTGTGTTATGTCTTTAACTTGTTTGATCAATTTCCTAGAGTTTGGGTGCAAATGTTGAAAAGTTTTAAGTCTTTCTTAGTAAAAGTCAAGCAATAAGAAGAGAGATCAAATCTAAATCTCAAGCAGTACCATAATCAAAAACTCTATATATATAAGTTATAATCACACTAAAATGTTATATACAAAGCAAACAAAGAATAAAAGACATACAATAACTAGAAAGTGCCAAACAGAAGAATTTTATTATTTCCTTTTTCAATTTGAATGATGATGAAGAAACAGTTGATACTTGGAGTGATTTTGTTTGGTCTCTTTGTGATTTTCTTCAACGCTGCTCAAGTTGAAGCAGCTAGGCCGTTTCGAACCGACGGTGAGATTCGACTTGTGTTCCAGTTTCTACAAAGGGGTACGGTTCCAGAGCCTGGTCCAAACGGTTGTACCAGCATATCAGGTGGTTCGGGCAAGTGTCACCCTAATTGAGTTGTCATGTGTTGTTAATGATTATAGTCATGATGGTTAATTTATTATTTATTCTTTAAGATTATGTAATAATTCACAATATATTATTGTGTGAAATTGATTCTATTTAATTTGGTCTAAAGCAGTTGTAACAAATGTGAAAGCAAAATCATGTACGTGAAATTAATTATTTTTCAATTTTTATGTAACTTTTTGTTTATATTTTATTTTTAACTATCTTTATAAAACTTAATTAATTAATATAAGTCCAGATATATTTGCATGCCAATATGGCAGTATTAAGGATTATGATATACTATTACTGTTTTTTTTTCCCGACTATATATAAATGTTTCTTAGGTTGTTAATTGTGTCTCTCTTTTTTTCTATTTTTGGTAAAATAACCCTTTGTTACGAAAAGAAAATAGTATTTTACGATTGCAATAATATGATTTGATTTCAAGTTAACAAAAGAAAAATTATATGATTTAATGAAGTTACGAATGTTAATCATGTACCGTATATGTGGTATTCTAATAACAGGACGCTTAAAATTTAAAATAACATATCATTTCTTGTAAGAACACTAAAAACAGTTACTCCAGATGACGTTCCATTACTAGTAAAAAAATTTTATTTTCACAATCTAGCCACGAAAAAATTCATAACCAAATCATATTTACGGAAACACAAAAAAATCATCAAATAGTTAAAACCTTTTTTTTTAAAAAAAAAATCATTAAAAATAGTTACGTAATAACCAAAAAAAAAATTGATATACAGTCATTACTATAAATTTTTTTTGGAGATCCTATAAGTGAATCCATAACAAAATAACTTCTCTTTTACCTGTATAGAATTCATGGTTTGCTTCAATGTCATTTAACATCAGGGTTGATTTGGTCTTAGTCAATAAAATGTTAAGGCTAGGTTTTAACGGTAGTAGACTCATTTAACGTCAGGGTTGATTTAGCCTGGTCAATAAAAAGTTATGGTTATGTTTTAACGGTAGTAAACTCATTTAACGTCAGGGTTGATTTGACCTGGTCAATAAAAAATATAAGATTAAATTGGCTAGTCAACAAAAGTTTAATAATATATTTAGCTGAGCTAAAGTTTTTTTCAATTTTTTTTGAAAAATGGGTTTTTAAAAAAAAAACAATTTTCCCCTTTTTAATTATATTTGTGCGTTCTTTTTTAACTGTAATCTAAGCACATAATTTTTTTCTAGATATATTGATCAATTATTGTCCTCCGATTAATTTTCTTTATACTCAGCTTTTGTAAGCACAAATTATTATGAACAATGATATATGTCATTTAGAGAGAAAAAAAATTACAGTATACAATGTATATATATTAGAAAAAAAACAAATGTACATATAACGAAACGAAAAAGAATGAAAGAATATCAGTTTGCGTTTTCAAAACGACAAATCAAGTGACCGGTCAGTACTTCAACCATGGCATCTACCTGAACCACGGGGAATGTTGGTGCAACCATTTGGACCTGACCTACTCACTGGACCTCTTTGTAGAGACTGAAACACGAACCGAATCTCATCTGCAGCTATTGGGAATGGCCTCATGGCTTCAACTTCCTTGACGTTCAAGAAAACAACGAAAAGAGCAACTAATATTATAACGATCACAATATTTCTCTTCATATTTCTTCAAACTCTTAAAAACAAAATTCTCAAATGAATGTAAAATTTGTGATGTGTGTTGAGCAAGTAAAATTTGTATAGGGGCTTTGTTTTTTTGGGTGTGTGCATGGGATTTCAATTTAATTCAAAAATGACTCATATATATAGAGTTATTGGGTCAACACATCTCACCTTCATGCCTTGACTTTGGGTTTTTTCCTCACTAGCTCATATATATATAATATAGTTCATGTAGAGAATAAATATATAAATATGTGATCTATGACTTTGACTTTACTATGAAAAATATATGGTTTTCAATATTTAAGGCAAACGTAGGAATTGATCAAACGAGTTACTATAACACGGTTTTGCACTTTGCAATAGACTAAGGCCAACAAATAACTAAACAAACCTAATCTAAAATTGGTTTAATGCTGGTCTTTTGCTAGTGTGGTTGTTATTTTTTTTTACCAACAATTAAATCGATAAAATTCAATCTATAACATAAACTTTAAATTATATCATTCCAGATTACATGAATCGAAATCTACTAACAAAACTTGAAATTTAAAAATGGTTTATTAGCCATTTGGTCAAATTAATTTCCAGAGTGAGACTGTTTTGTTTATCACTAACTAATTCTTATTATTTTTATATTTAAACTAGTTTAAGCTAAAGCTGGTTTAAGAAGTCTACTGAGGTTTGGTACCTACTTTTATTGTATTTTCAAAGCCTATTTTGTCTAATTTCTTTAACTTAATCCACTTATTGTTTTGGTAAACCATTCGAACGTGCTCCCTACGTTATGGTTACTGTGATAATATAAAATTCCGGTAGATTTTCATGTCAAAGGACGTGTATGATTATTAATAAAATAATTTAAGTCTTACACATCGAAGTTTTCTTGTATTAATACACCAACTTTAATTTAATTAACTTTTTCAAAGATAATCATGACAAAACTGAGATACTAGCTAAAATTTAAATAATTTTATTTATTTATTCGAATTGTGTCTATAAGATGTAGTTAAGTGAGCGCTTAGTTAAGTAAGCGCATGGGAAAAGAAATATAAAGATAGTACAATTGTGACAAGGTGCAATACTACGGTTCCTTAGCTTTCTTCGGAATCTATCTTCAGATCATTGATAGTTAATCCAGTTTTTTCAGGATACATGTGCATGGTTGACGTCTCTTGAAAGGAATCAGATATATTTTCTGGTTTAGGATGATACTCTTTCCCTGACAGCAATGAAAGAATCAATTATGGAGCACAACGCATTAGACATAGTTTGTCTGCCCTGCATTTAGAATTTGAGATATTTCTCTAGGTCATGACGTGCCTTTCCTCTATGCAGACGGGGAGGTAGAATTCTTCATTGATTGTTCCGAGCTTCTTCAAATGATTGAGGATCCTCATGCTTGGTCCGCTTTCCTACTTTCAGGTTTCTCGTGCACTTAATTATAAAGCTGATCATTTAGTTTGTACAGTTAGAGAATTTTTTTGGTCTCGTGTTTTTGTGAATATAAATTTTGAACTTAGTTTTGTACGAGCTTATGAGCAAAGTTGGAAAAAAAAGTGAGCGCGTAAATATACGAGGTTGTTGGGTTGACTCGGTTAGCTAATGGTCTGACAATAAATTGTAGAGCCTTGACTTTCCTTCGGACTTTATGACATTTCAAACTTTGAAACTCATCAAGTGTTTGTTACAATACTACTCGGTCTATACAAAATAAAATAGAAACGAATTATAATTCCGGTTTAAGTTCGGTCCATCTCTCAATTCTTAATCTGTGTTATTTAGTCTGTGTATACAGTATACTATGTTCTTCATTGATAAAGCTTTCCGTTGAATATAATATTTTTTAATAATTAATTATATTTGAAAAAATTTAAATAAAGAAATATGATTGGCTATTAAAAAAACATTATACTCAACAAATTTTTTTACCAATAAACTTATAAATGCATATGCGAGATTTGCCGCATGAACGAAATTGAATGTGTCAAAATCATGAATTATATAAAAAAGTAACAATTTCACATCTCAAAATATATTAATGACGTAGAGTCAAGCTATTTTCAATATAATACACAAATAAAATATTATGTAAAGTATTATGCTAATTTTGTAAGAGATTCCTTACGAATCAAAGGTTTATAATTTTAATCGAGAATCGGTTTTCACTTTACCAATCTAAATTATTGGTTTAGTAATAACCGGGACTTGGGGTCGGTTTCTGTGGTTTAAAGTTCACAGAGATCCCATCTGGCGCACGCACTTTCTGGGCTCGTTGAATTACCGTCGACTCTCTCTATCAATCGGGCAAAGCCAGAATTTTGTGTGCGAAACGTAATCGAGAGAGAGATGCAAGCTATCTCGAAAGTTTCTTCTTCTGCGGCTTCCTTTTTTCGATGTTCTAGGGTTTGTGTTTCTTCAATTTCTCTCTTCTTCTCTCAGTTTTCAAATTATCCACTATTTTTAGGGTTCACTCCTCTGTAGTTGTGAAAGATAACTAGATTCTCGTGATTATTTTCTTCTTTAACCTTGTATATTCGATGCGTATAAGCTTTGTCTTTTACAAGTTATTGAATTCTTCATTACTGTTTTAATGTTTCCATCAATGGACGAATAAGTTGAGAATTCTGATATCTTGTTTTCAGTTTTTTTCTTTTCTTAAAAAATATCTTTCGAGTGTTTATTTAAGCACAGTAGCTTATTTTTACTCAAAGCTCAAAGAAATTGACGGTGACTTTTTCTCTTGTATGAATATTCTTGGCTGTGACTTTTCTCTTGTAGAAAATTTTCAGTCTTATTGTTCATATACTCTGACTAATCTCTGCGTGCTTGTTCTTTTTGTTAGAAGCTAACAAGCCATCCGTATGTGAGGCCATGCGTGAGGCAGCTTAACCTCAGAAAAGGTCTTGTCTGTGGTACCATGAAGCTGTTCTCTTCGCCTCTTAGAACTTTGCGTAGTGCCGGTAGATCCGTACGCGTTTCAAGATTCTGCAGTGTCGCCAATGTCTCTTCCTCTTTGCAGATTGAATTGGTAAGTGTTGATTTTTGTTCGGCTTTTTCTTGCTAACCTCTGTTTCTTGTTTAATTCGTTTAACTTTTGCTTAGTAATCCTTTTGTTTCTTGGTAAACCTCTGGAAGTAATGGCTTTGATCTTGTGGAGGAAACATGAGATTATTTGAACCCTTTCTCCATCACAATATCATGCCAACAAGCTTTATTAGACAGGTTACCGCGCGATCTTGTGGACAGAAAAAGCTAATCTTTTTCTTTCCAGGTGCCATGTCTCGCAGACAACTATGCTTATATTCTACATGACGAGGATACCGGTACAGTTGGTGTAGTTGACCCTTCTGAATCTGTGCCTGTTATGGATGCGCTGCAGAAGAGTAGTCGAAATCTTACATACATATTAAATACACATCATCATTATGATCACACTGGTGGGAATTTGGAATTAAAAGACAGGTATGGTGCAAAGGTAGGCCAATGTTACTCTCTCTCTTTCTTGTTCTCCATATTAAGTGAGATGCTTTCTATAATTTGTTTTGATAATTAATTGCACATTATAACATGGCTTGTACTTAGGTGATAGGCGCAGCAGTAGATAGGGACCGGATTCCTGGAATTGATATAGCCTTAAAAGATGGTGACAAATGGATGTTTGCTGGCCATGAAGTCCACGTTATGGAAACTGCAGGCCACACAAGAGGTTGGTTGCCGCATTTCCATCTACGTGCTGTTTTTAAATAGAAATTTCATTCCTTTCAGTATTTAGTGCATATATTTCCAATTCAGAGTAGTTCGGAGTTAGTTAGCCAATCCATACTCTAATGTCATTTTGGTTTATAGGCCATATTAGTTTCTACTTTCCGGGGGCACGAGCAATCTTCACCGGGGACACCTTATTTAGCTTATCATGTGGTAAGCTCTTCGAAGGTACTCCAGAGGAGGTAAACAATCATTTTATCTAATCTTCCATAGAAATAAAATTTCTCTCCGAACTTGCAACTTTTAAATATAAGTTAATTGAATTGGTGGTTTTCAACAATTTGCATACTGTTGTGCAGATGCTAGCTTCTCTGCAGAGGATAATATCTTTGCCAGATGACACAAGCGTATATTGTGGCCATGAGTATACACTGGTTTGTAATAGTTATTGGGTCTTTTCATATACAGATACCTCACGTATGTATTCACATCTGATCGAATGATTTTTTTATAATCTGGCAGAGTAATTCTAAGTTTGCACTGTCTATAGAACCAACCAACGAAGTACTCCAGTCTTATGCAGCCTACGTCGCAGAGCTACGTGGCAAGAATTTACCAACGGTAATCTTCAATAACCTCTCTTGCAATCTTCAAAAAAAAAGCCTCTCTTGCAATCAATCATTTTCTCCAATAAAGTATCACTTTTTCTTGATATCTTGATTGATTTGGTGGCTGTGAAATCTCAGATTCCAACGACGATGAAGATGGAGAAAGCATGTAACCCGTTTCTCCGCGTTGGGAACACAGATATTCGAAGGGCTTTAGGTATTCCAGAGACAGCAGATGAAGCAGAAGCTTTGGGGATTATAAGAAAAGCAAAGGACAATTTCAAAGCTTAGCTAAATACCCAATACAAAGTAAGAACGGTAACTCTGTACGGCTGGATGTTGATGAGATCCGGTTTAATCGGTGTAATATGGTTGAATAAGGTGTTTGGACCGTGGCTTCTCATAATCTTTACACAAATGTTTTTTGAAGTTTTTTTTTTTTTTTTTTGGCTACAAAAAACCGTTAGAGAATTGAATTTGAAACTTCAGTTCTTTTCTTTAATTTCTTTCATGTACCCTCGAGTTTTATGTTTCAATTAGATTGAGGCCTTAAAGTATTCGTTAACCCACTTAATAAAAATGCGTCCTTTTCTACTTTCTTCTGATTGAAAACAAACATCCCAAGAAATAAAACAGAGCCGACAAAAGACAACTGAGAGAAGCACGAAGAGTCGTTGTCTGAAGACGAAAGCTAGCCATGGGGTTAGAGGATGCTGGAGATTTGGTTCTCCATATCATATTATCCAAAATCGGTCCTGAAAGCACCGCGAGAGTGGCTTGTGTCAGTAAACGCCTTCAAATTTCCGCCTCGGAGGAATCACTCTGGTCCATTTTTTGTTCCAATGATCTTAATATCTCTACTCCTCTTGATCCTCATGGTGATCCTGCTCCTTCCTTCAAGGTCAATTTCACTCCTTTATTTGCCTTTCTTCTTCTCACATTTTCTAGGGTTTTTAGTTCTGAGTGCTTTCTAATCTTCCTGCTTATTTGATGAATTTTGTTCTTCGATATTTCTTTTTTAGGTTTTGAGTGTTCTGGAACCTGTAAAAAATCTATCTTTTTTATTGTTTATCCTCCTTGTTGGTTTCATTTTTGCATTAAACATTCGGTCTCTATTGTTCAGATAGCATATCAGTTGTGGAGGGAGTCGTTTAGAAGGTACCCTTGGAATCTCGTTAAACGAGTTAGACGTTGTTGTGACAACCTCAAACAATGGTTGAGATTAAACTTCCCTGAAGCAAGGGCAACACTAAGAAAAGGTGCTACAGAAGATGATCTTCAAGAGCTGGAGACTACTCTCAAAGTGAAACTTCCTCTTCCCACAAGGCTTCTCTACCGTTTCTTCGATGGTCAAGAGTCTTCTTCCTTCAATGCGCTTGATGGGTCTCTAGGACTTATAGGTGGCTATTCTGTCTATTCCCATGAAGTTAATGTGTACTTGCTATCTCTTAAGGATGTGATAAGGGAGACAAAGATAGCTATGCGTCATCTTGGTTTCTCAAGCAGATTGAGTCTTGTCGTTGTTGCTGTATCTGTAGCATCCAGTCTGAAAATCTTTTTCCTAGACTGCAACAGCGGATATCTTTATGTTGCGACAAGTACCCGTGAATTGCTTCCTTGTGTACCCGATGCTTTGGTTAGATCGGTTCATGATATCAATGACGATCAGCAACAAGATGCTATGCTGCTTTGGTTGGAAGAGCATGTCCGCCGGTTACAGTCTGGCATTATAAAAATCCGTAAAGAGGGAAACATCAAAAGTATTAGTTTGTTTCCAGAGATTTCTCCTTTGTGTTTTGTTGCCGTAACAAATGGTGTGCAGGTAAGTAATTGGTTAGTTACTCATATTCAGGTTTAGTCAAATTGTAAATTGAAAATGGCTCGTGAACTTTCTATGCAGGTACGTGCTTCATCTGTTTTTATCCCTGAAATATCTAATCTCCGAGATCATCCACCAGCATATTGGTATGCATATTCAATCCGCATGTCTCTCCCATCTGACGGATGCTACCTGAATGGGACACACCATAGCTCTTGCCAACTGTATTGGAGACATTGGGTTATCCAAGCTGATAATGAAGTAATAGATAAAGTTGATGGAGAAGCTGTGATTGGAAAGGTTGGTTGAAGGAGCATAAATGTCGGACCAATTGCTTTTTGTGTTGATATGAACTTTTTTCCTAATGTGGTTGGATATATATTTGTAGTACCCGCTCTTACAAGCCGGGGAGGAAGAGTTTGTGTATGAGAGTTGTTCCAATTTCCCAACAACTACTGGTTCCATTGAAGGCTCTTTCACCTTTGTGCCTGGAAGGTATGCATCTTCAGAGCATTTAAACCTCATACGTTGTACTTTTGAGATTATAGTGAAATCTTGACCTTTTGGTTCCTTTTTCTTAGTTTGAGAGATCAAAAAGGAAGTCAATTCGAAGTCAACGTAGCAGAGTTTCCTCTGAAGTTACCAGACTACATCTTTTGAACTCTTCTGGCTCAAGGTTCTTACTCTTTCAGGATAATGCGTTGTAAGAGTTTCCATTGTTCATACAGCGTGCAATATACTTAAAAGAGTTAAAAGGTTTGATTTACTAGTTTAAGTACATGATAACAGATTGTTCTAAAGAGTTTTTCATAAATAAGTGAAAAGTGTGTGATTAGTTACATATAACCAACGTATTAGAGCTTTAAGATGAACGAGGGAAAGCCATCTTGCGTTTCTTAGCATCGGTAGGCAATTTGACATCGGTGGCTAAACCGAGAGCTTGGAAGAAGCAAATGAGGTACCAAGTGGCATCTACCTGATACCATTCTAGTCCGTGCCGAGCTGATGCCTCAAAGGCATGGTGGTTGTTGTGCCAACTCTCTCCGAAAGTGAATAGTCCTAGCCACCAAACGTTACGAGAGGTGTCCTTAGTGTTCCAGGCTTGCGAACCCCAAATATGGCATGCGGAATTTACAAGCCAAGTCCCATGGTAACTAACTGTTCCTCCTACACCCTATACGAGATCATTTCTATATCAGATGATGAATGTTAAAATAAGTTAAAACAACCTAAAAAGCATTAAATTAACGAATAGTGAAATATAGCGAATTTTCTTGCTCGTAATGTGAGAGGCTTATATGCCTACTAAACTAGCTTTTGAGTTGACAAAAAACTGAGTAATGAAATAGAGAAATTTTACCACGCCGCAAGTTAGGTAAGGTAGACCGCCCCAAAGATAGACGAGGGTCCAAAAAGTTAAGATGTGAAGACCAACTGTGTTTCGAAGAAACCTATAGAACCATTGTTGCTTTAAGTCCATCACGTTGTTACGTCCTCCACACTGTTACATAGTTCAGGTTTAGTCATTGACGGATTGATTCGAGTATGTTGGATTTATTGAGATTTTGAAAACATAATTGTTACTTTTTCTCTGATGTAATTGGTGTCAAATATCCACAAGACATGACTGAACCAGAATCCTTCAATAGGGCTATGTGGATCGCGGTCCGAATCAGTGAATTGATGATGGAACCTGTGTGTACTCACCCAATCTATTGGATGACCCTGTGAACATACACATTTCAAAGAGAAACTGAGAAAACGTATTGGCTTTGGTTATGCTTTTGGATCAAACGTTATTTACCTGCAGCGCGAAAAGAGCACAATAAGCGAATGGATACTCAAGCCATTTAGGTAGCTTAAAGCTCCGGTGAGTCAAGTTTCTATGGTATGAGAATGTAATGCAGAGGCTGGTCACTACAGAGAGAATTGAACCAAACCAAAAAGCTTCCCATTTGAAGTTAAACGGAGCCAATAGACACAACACATGCACGGCTCCAACAGCTGAAGCTCTCACTATATCGGTTCGGGTCCATTTCCTAAAGAAATAAGCTCTTTTTCTCTTAATGACCGGTTTTCCTTGCCTAGAGCCATCGTCCTTAACGGTGTCACCCATCGGACCGTATGAAAATGTAAGTTATATGATTGACCAAAGGTCTGGTTATATAGGGGATGGAGGTAGTATAACGAAGCTGAATGTTGTGGAGATTAAGGATTGTATTGGTGGGTATTTGAGTAATCGTTACTAGATAACAACGACTTAATAAACTTTTACACTTTACCTTGTCATCAAAATACACTTTCTTTTGTTAGCTTTTTCTATTTTTCAATAAATTATATATATATATATATATATATATATATGTTGTATATAATTTTAATTTTTTTTGTAAAATTATATTATTTTAATTTTATGCGTAACGATCCGGATTGATTGGTTAGTCAGAGAATTAAGTGTTAAGCATAAAATGGCACATGTATAAAATTTGAGATATTAGTAAGTATTTTCAATGAATAGTTTTACGAATGCTTTTACGTCATAAAAGACACGGATTTTGATACTTCTTTAAGTCTAAGGTTTTGAATTTTGGAAACTTCTTGTGATGCCTTTATAATTCTAACTACTTAAACTATCTTAAAATCTATATGTATGGAATATAATGTATGTCATAATTAAGATATTCATTTAAAGGATTAAATTATATTTCGTTTGTTTGGTTATAACTATACAAATATAAACATAAAGTAGGAATTTTCTAAACATGTGTATGGTTATCATAGACCATCGTCTTTATCGTAAGTATTAAGCTATTATTTATAAAAGAAAAATTATAAATTATAATCCATATGTTTAGACTTTACAGCATCAATTGAAAATAGATATCATAATTTTGGGGGAATTTCTTTTAAGCTCTAACTTTTTTTATTGATTAGGAGGTTCCTAGTCCTATGGAATTGTCGACCGAGTGGGATCTCAGTATCATATTCTACAGAGGACTTGATTCTCCGATATTGAAAATGAACTTATCATCCCATTTTTATCATACATCCCCTAGGGTAATGTCGTAATTTATCACTTTCAGAAAGCAAACACCTACCAAATAAATCAAATCTGTGAAGTTCAAAATAACAATACCAAACTTAAGGCACTGGTTGGTAACGGTAGTAGCTTTAATTTTTTTGTTATAGGATTTAAGCTATAGATTTTTTGATGTAGATTTTTTGTACGTATTTTGGCAGTATATTCTTTTGTTGTATGAATTTATTTTTGTAAATCTCATAAATTTTGGTTATAGGTTTTTGGTTTTCCACACCCAAAAACATTCCATAAATAAAAATTTGGATTTTTAAAGTAATGAAAGCAAAAAAATAAACCTATAGCATAATTGATTTCAATTCTCTAGAATTTTTTTTTACTTTCCAGAGCAACTAAAATTGTTGCCAATCAGACCCTAAACCATTAAACTGTTATCAAGTGGTTTCTCTTTTATTTCTCTTTTCGGTTAGTTTGGATTGTGGAATATGTAGAAGATGATATATTAATAAATTACTGCATTTAAACTTTCTAGGTTTGGTTGCGTTTTAGCCTTTTAGGTTGTAGAAACTATGCAATTCGAATATTAGGAACTTAAGATTATAAAGAACTAACTCTTCTTTATTAGTTTAGGAAACTAACTCAAAACCTAAACTCTCAAATCTCAAACTCTTGGTCAATACCACACTTTGGTATTTCAACTTTTATAGACACAACTAAGCTTTTCCTTTTCACAATAAGAAAGTATTAATAGATAACTCCTAACCATAACAAACTCAATCTTATCTACTAAGTACTTTACTCAACAAGTTACTATTTTCAAACTTAATTCAACGTAGGTTTGGTTATATCCAACATAGATCTTGTACTTGAAAAAAAAATCATATTAAATACACAAATTTTCAATTACTAATTCATCAAGTAAATTATATTTTCTTGCATATTATTCTCCAATTCAAAAAAATCGACAAGAAAAGAAGGATCGTAAAGCAAGAAAAGAACTTGTAGTTTACTTCTTTTATATATATCAGATTATGACATTTTGTGGACTACAAAAGAGAAAAAAAAAAGTTGATCGTGAATAAGCTCCATTAAAATATCTTCCAAACACGAAAACGAACGTATCTTAATTAAGTAAACTGGTTCTAAGTAAACCACACGACAATAAAAAAACAACAAAAGCTTTAAACATACGTAGACATTAATTAATTAATTAATACTTAATAAATAAGAATACGAATTCTTCAAAGTAGGCTCACACATTGTCTCCATCTTCAACGAACCAAAGCCATACGACGTCGTTGACTATCAGAAGATAACTTAACATCAGTAGCCAAACCTATAATTTCGAGAAATCGAACAATGTACCACGATATGTCAATTTGCCACCATTCTAAGCCTTGTCTTGCTGATGACTCGAACGCATGATGATTGTTGTGCCAACTCTCTCCAAATGAGAATACCGAGAGCCACCTATATATAACCATTTTCAATTCAATTCATTATATATAGTTTCTTCACAAGCTAGCTATATATATATCCATCAATATTTCTACCTAATTTTATAATCATATATAATATATGCATGTTATCCATAAGAAAACAGATATAATTTATATGCCCATCCACATTTATTCGCTTAATCATTGCCAAATTATTCTGGCTGATGAAATACATCTGATTATAATATAATCGGAACAGAAAGAATTCGTCTAGCGCCTAAACCAATTTTTCAAACACTGATATATACATGGACTTTTAGCAAAGTTGACTAAAGGTCATTCATTGATCGTTTACTTGGAAAATGTGTCAATATAGGTAAAATCACCAAAAACAGCATCAATTTTATAATATACTGATTGTCTTTAATAGATTTGCAAAATTTTGATAAAATTTGTGAATTCATATACCAAATTAGATTTGTACTTACCAAACATTACGAGAAGTGTCATTTGTTTTCCAAGTTCGACTTCCCCAAATATGACAAATAGAGTTTATGAAGCATGTCACGTGATGCTCCATTGCAACACCAATACCCTATACAAAATCGTGAAAGTTCCTATTTAATTTCGCAACGCTAATTTTAATTTTAAAAAGAGATAAGAAAAATTACCATTCCCCAAGTGAGATAAGACAAACCACCAAAGTAGTAAAGGAGGAAACCAAATGCTAAAATGTGGTAAAGAACTGTTCTTTGTAGAAATTTATAATACCATTGTCTCTTTAAGTCCTCTACATTTGTCCTTCTTCCACACTAAGCCAATAAATAATATATGATCATATTAGAAAGGTTTTGGTTTTGATTTTGGTAGAAGTGAACCAATGAAATTAAATTGAATTACCTTTTCAACGAGATGACCGGTATCAAATAACCAAAGGAGATGACTAAACCAAAAACCTTCATTAGGACTATGTGGGTCCCTGTCTGAATCTGTGAACTGGTGATGGTATCGATGTGTACTCACCCAATCAATCGGATCTCCCTGTTACAACATTAACAAACCAAATTTAATGTTTCTGTTTTCTTTTTATAAAAAAATTAAATTTTAAAAACCTAACGATGCCTAATTGTTTTCAATCTGATAGTTAGGATGATCTAGCTAATGATTTGGCACTAGGGTTCGATTTATACTCGTTGCATTATGGTAACTTAAAAAATGATTATAAGAATGACCTTTAGGCTAAGAATCAGGCCTTATCGATCCAATTGTTAAAAAAAAAATAAAAAATCTAACGGTTACAGTTGCAGGTGTGGTCCATAAATTCATTTATACAATCTTTAATATTAATTAACGGTTAACTCAACTAATTACTAAATCATAAAAAGCATGATACTTAATTATATAGATTCTGACCAAATCTAAGGTATTAAGATTGATAATGGTCTGAATTATTATAAACTTAAATGTTTCGATTTTGGGACAAGACCCCACTAGTTTAAAGCTAAGTTTTGTGTTATTTTTCTAATATATTATTGTTAAGAATAAGGATTGGCCGATGGATCCAATGTACATATAACTAACTTTTTTCTCATCTAGATATGTTTACAAAACGAGAGAAGAATACAACGATGAAATATTTAAACCCATCAATAACAAAACTATTTTTGGAATGAAGCTCAAAAGAGTGAAGACAACAAATTAGAACTATTACTAGAAAAATATTAGGAAAAAATTACAAAAAATATAAAAGAAGTAAAAGAGTGTGAACCTGAATGGCGAGAAGGCCACAATAAGCGAAGAAATACTCAAGCCATTTAGGAACTTTAAAGCTCCGGTGAGCTAAGTTACGGTGGTAAGAGACAGTGATTCCAAGGCCACCAATTGTATAGACAATTAGGGCAACTTTTAAAGCAGGCCAAGTGAAATTAAAAGGAGCCAAGAGACAAAGAAAATGCACAAAGAGTGAAGCAAATGCTTTCACAATATCTAATCTCCTCCATTTTCTTTCCCACATTGATCTCTTCTTCTTCTTCTTCTTCACTATCTCAGCCTTATCCGCCGCCATTTTCCGGTGGTTCTCCTCCTTCTCCGATGTTGACAATGACATTTTTGTTATAAATTTACGTATGAAGAAAAAAAGAAAGAAAAAAAGTGTCTTTGAAGGTTTGTAAGAAAGTGTTGTGATGGGTTATGTAAGACTATTGTTGTAATTTATAGTGGAATTTAGGAAGATGAATTAAATAAATAAAGAGTGAAACTTATTAACGGCGCCGTAATTTATTCTCTAATGCATCGCTCTTTTTTTGTTTTGTTTTTTTTCTATCTGTAAATCGTTGCAGTTGGGACGTAGTTGTTAAAACTTCATTAACTTTGCTCTGTAAAAAAAAAGGATAAAAAAATATCGTTGGGTGACAAAAAAGAAAAAAAATATATCGTTAATTTTGAGAATCCATAGATTGACACTACAACAAAAACGCTTAGTTAAACCGGTTAACTTGGGTCAATTATCAAACCGTTGTTAAGATTTTAAAAATAAATGGAATTTACAGTCGGTTTAATAACCGACGTGAAACAAAAACTCTTTTCGCTAACACTCAAAAATTTATGTCTCGATGTTGAATTTGAGTAGCTGTGTTGAGAATTTCGCATTGCTCATGTAATTTTATTCCTTTGTTCTAATAGTATTGAATAGTTGGTTACTTGGTTTGATTGTATCTGTCTCTTGGTGACCAAAAAAAAAGATTGTATCTGTCTCTGTGATAGTTTCGAATTTCTGATCAAATTTCTGGAATGCTCATCTCCATCGAATTCTTTTGTTCTAATGGTGATTAATTGCTAGCATACTTTTGTTGGCGTAATAATAGTTTAGATCTTATCGATGTCTTTTGGCTTTTCCTGTCGTAAACTAGAGGTAAATTTATAGACAGCTTCAATTGTTGAGATAGTTGAACAATATTAGGCCATTGGCTGTTGATATAAGGGCATCAATCATGCTAAGTCCACAGTTTATCATGGACAAAGTTGTGCTTGTAATTACTTTATTGCAGTTTTCATAATCTCAATATTGTTGTATTTAAATTAATCCTATAAGACTTGCTAATCTACTGAGACAAGTTAGCTTTTGTTTGCTCAATGATCTTGATAGACATGGAGATGATCTGATTGTTGAAATTATGCAGAAGTAGGTCTTAAACAGTGAAGTTTTAACCTGAAATTATGTTTTCTTGTGATGATCCACTAGTTTTTTTTCAAGTTTCCGTTGAAGTTGCAACATTTTTTTTGTAGATTGATTTTATAGATTGAGACTGTTAAACACCATTATAAATCTGAGCTAGCTAACTTATGTCTTATATAAATTTGTGTATTTTCACAGCTGATAAAAACTCAGAGTTTACAAGTAAATCTCACAAAATTATTAGCAAAGGTATTTAATCTTTGTATCCTCGATGCAGTTCTTACAAGAGTTATATCATATCATCACAATAAGACTAATAATTTTGTTAATTTCAGTTGCATTGTAAGTTTCTCTTTTAGTTTAGGGTCTTGGAGATCTCTGTTTTGGTGCATTATTATGAGTTTGATCTTATTTACTTGCTATGTAATCTCATTAGTGTGAACTTTTATAATATTTCATGCACAAGCTGGAACAAAAAGACTTACCAAAACAATTTCATGCACAAGTTCAGTTTCGACCAATGTAAGACTTAACAAAATAATTTTAGGCACAACTTCAGTTTCGACCAATAGCTTAGATATTTGATTGTAACGTGATACTGCTGCATCTACATTCTTTTAGCTCAATTTTTTTTTAGCTCAGTTGATTTAACAATAATTGCATTCAGAAGATTTGGGTTTTATAAGCATTGGTTTCAACTATATGACTAATATATAGTGTTCTCGATTTGATCACAATATGATATGTTTACTTGCTCAGAATTGGTAATAAGTTAATCCGATTTGATCTCCAGTCTTTCTAATATTGCTTCTTCTCTTTTCATTATTTATGTCTCGGATTCTATGTAGTTCAATGCAGAATTTGCTAGTTTCTCAGGTTTTAACCATGCCACTACTCTTAGGCATCAGTTTACCGCTATTTGGAGTGATAAATGTGTTTGTATGTAAAGTGTAGTATCAAGTGAATGACTTCAAGATCTGGTGTTTGACAAGTGTTTGATACTGCAATATGTTTTGGTACATTGTTTTGAGTTTGGTGTAATTGTGATGAGTTTGTCTTGATACATTGTTTTGAGTTCGGTTTCATTTAGTTTTGAATCTTGAAGATTCTCATAAGAAATGAATAGTAATAGTGGCATTCCCATAATTGATCATAATATCTATCTATTCATAGAAGTATAGACCTTATTGTAAAAGACGTACAACTCTAGAAATGGCTTGTATATGAAAACTCAATTTTGCCTTTATCTTCTTCTTTTTCATTGATGAAAAAGATTTATTCTTAAATATGATTTCTCAATGTTAATATTTTCCTTTGGGTTTAAGCTTCCTAGGAAGTTTTAGGGTATAGTTTTGATAATTTATATGATATTAAATGCATTGAATTTGAAAATTTTGAATAAGAAAAAATAAATCAAAAATTGGAGAAGAAGAAGATGAAGATAGGCAATTTTTTTTTTAATATTTTCCATTGAATTTAGGTTTCCTAGGGGATTTACGGTATAGTTTTGATAATTTTATATAGTATTAAATGTTTTTAAATTTGAAAATTTTGAAAAAAGACATAAATCAAAAATTGGAAATGAAAAATATGAAAGCAATTTCGGCATTTCATTCACAAAATCATGGTTTTTTCATAATGGATCCCAATAGGTCCTAAAACACAGATATGCTTTGGAAAAAGTCTATTTTTTACAATAATCCCTAGATATTATTAATATTTCTATGGGTGAGTTTGGTTCCATTTATATACATTGTAACAATATTCACAAATTGGTCCTTATAAATTGAGAAAATCATTCATCAAATATCCAATGTGGTCCATTTTCAATTTCTGGAATGTCCCCACAATGGACTATATATCCATTTCATTAATATTGAATATTTGTTTATAATATATATATATATATATATATATATATGTATATATTATAGTATTGAACAGCATGTATCAAAGTTTTGAAGTGATCTGAATCTGAATAAGAAACTGTGTTGTTGGTCCAAGGAAACGTAACATAGATAGAATGTATCAACTACCCATTTCTGAATGTCAGGTTTCAGTGATGATACCCATTCATTCATATCTTTAAAATCATTAATACAATTACATGTACAACTTTGAAATATACAAAATTGAGTTCTTGTACAATGGGATATTTAGTTATATACAAAATATTTAAATAAGAAGAAAAAAATCTTTGATTAAGTGGTTAATTTTTTTGTTTCCAATAGAATTTAATTCTAAAAAATTATGTAGTCGAAAGTGAGGAATTTAGGGTTTATCAAAAAAGTTTATGTTATGAATAATATATTGTAAGACATTAATATTCAAATCTATTTTTTCGGTAACAATTGGGTCTGACCAAACTGATTTATAGCGTAAAACTCTTTTTTAATCTACTAATTGTTATGAGAAAAAGTCAAATTTATTAGTTAGATTATTCTAACTACTAAACTAAGAAGAACTCGGTAATATTCTACTTTTAAGAAAATAAAGAAAGAAAAGAAACATTAAAACCACAACTGCTCATAAGGAAAATAAATGAATAAGGAGGTCATAGAATTATATTTGGTAAATCAAAGGATGTGAGAAGAGAAGCCCAAAAGCTCACAGTTTAATAGGTTCAGCGTCATAACTACTACAACAATACATTTAATTAAATTTTGGAGCCAAAAAGGTCAATGATGCATCTGCAGAAACCACAAGGGACCAGGTCCCATTGTTTCTATTTTAACTCACCACTCTTTACCAAAAGTTCAAAGTTACTCTGATTTTAAAATTGGGTCAATTTTGTTTAATATTACCAATAGCTCTCTTTAGGGTTTCATAGAGTAATTGAAGAATCACATATACCAATGAGATTTCCTCTGTTTCTGGGATCCTCATGACAATCTCATATTGATCGGTCGGTCTCCAATCTGGTCCATTCACTGTTCAAGGCCATTCATTCCAACCTGCTCTGATACTGTTTTACTGAACATTATTAAAACATATATAGTGAATTTATGCAGAACGTGTATATATATATATATATATATATATATTTAACTAATAAATATAGATCCATCTATACTACCTTTCTCATCGTAGTTCAACTCGAGAAAGTAGTATAATCCATATGTGATAATATTTGAAGTTTTAAAAGGTGTGTTCGGATTATTGTCAAGATCTGTCTATCCAGTTATTAACAAAAAAACGTATTGATTCATTGAAGAACTCGAAACTCATAAAATTGTTCGGAAAACCATAATGTGTGAATGAGTCTGGATTGTAACGTTTAAGACTCCAACATATTTAGAAAAGTCAGGAGTAAAATAATCCTTAACACTGTTATTTTTGAATTATTGAATACTGAAACGAATTAAAGATACAATTAATTCAACAAGTTAAAAATGTGAAGCCACCCCTAATTTTATAGGACGACACCAAATACCACCTTTGCAGAAAACTTCACTACTCTCCTCTCAAACTATAAAAAAATCATGTAAATGGACTCTTCTTCGTAGCCGTAAGTCTAGTTAAAACAAAGAGTTCATTAGCTACTTCCGTTTTTTTTTTTTTAAATAATTGATCGATAAAATTTGATCTATAACCTAAATTCTATAATTTAAAATATTTGTTTAATCTACTATATGGAGTGGAGAAAGATCAAACACTAGATGTCAAATAATTAGCTGTATATTTCTCACCACACAACTGATATAATCAGTCTGATATTATTGAAAACCCTATACAAAATAATTTTTTTTTCTGTTTTGGTATATTCTCGGACCATATATTTTCTAATAATAGCAAGTATTTTTATTTGTTAGTTTTAGAAAAAAAAATCTACCAAATTGTATAATCAAACATTAATGTAACTAAAACCGAATTTTTAAAACTCAGAAAGACGATAACGTAAAAAAAAATTTTGACCTCTAAAACTTTTGGGCCGTAACTACTTTCTAAAAACTCTAAAAATTTTGGCCCCTAATTACTATAAAAACTAAAAATATTTAGTCCTAATTACTACAAAATTCTTTAAATTCTACAAAATTTTGGGTTCTAAACTATAACTTATGTGGTTTATGGTACGGTTTGTTCCTGAGAAGTAATCGGCAAAACTAATATCGAAATATCATTACTAATTTTGTTTACTTTGCCAAATTGCCAATTTGTATATTTGATATTGGCCACTTGAATGTTCATTAAATTGCTGCCTTGTTTCCTATGGATGTAATATACCTAGGACTAGGATCGAGTAATAATACACTCACTAAGCCAACATGATCACGTGAGAATACATGCAACACTCCTTATTTAAAGTCGGACGCCGATTACAAATTTGTATGAGTGATGATAAATTTGATTTAAAAAACTTATAATTACAAAGCCTTTGTTTAATTATATTAAAAAACACACACGCTGAATTCTTTTCAGTCTGGTGGTTAGGATGATCCAACTAATGACTATGACATCTATATTCTATTTCTTTCATCTATAAATTGATAGATTAAATATGAATTTTAAGGGTTGAGTTAAACTATCAATCAGGTCTTGTCGATGTAATGTTTTTAAAAAAACACACACAACGTAGAGTAACTAATATCGTATTGTATCCCATAATTACGCTATGAATTTAAGTACGGGCAGTCGAGAGAAAGAGTAAATAAGTCAACGAGTATGTGTAAGTGTAATCTTTCTCTAATATAAATATGGGCCTAATCTTTTCCCATTCGGCCCATAAATGATGGACCCACTCCAACTTATGAGTCCATTTACCCAACCATTATCCTTTTCACAAACCAACACCAATGGAGTTTCCAAATTCAGATTCGGTTACGTTACGTCAGCATCTTTAACAGAAAACATAGCACATGGCGTCAACATTTCAACTTCATGGTTAGTGTAATTTCTTATAAGAAAATTTAGAAAGTCATTAAAATAATATAATTCATAGCATTCGACGGTCCAACCAAAAACTAACAACCACGTGAACCAATTTGACTCTAATAATTCGTCTCCGCGTTCATCTAGAACCAGTCATTTGATCCAACTGTCACTATTATCGTAAGTAACAACACTGTAATGCAGCTGATTGTTACCCAAATTCAGACAAAAGTAAAAATAAAAACTGTGAATACGACACCGTATTTGGTAAGAGTAAATCTTCTGATGTACACTAGTTTGAAGAATCATTAATGGAAAGAGAATCTTCGTCTTCTTCATCCTCCTCCTCTCTCGTCGGATCTCTCTGATTTTCTTCCTTCTTTGTTCCCATTTCTCTTTTTCGTCGTAATTTCACATTGTTTTCTTAGTTTTTGGTAAACAATTCTTCTGTTCTCCTTTTATTTTGGTCTCGGTGATCTCTCTTTGGAAAATTCTGGTTTGCTTTTCTCAAGGCTTCTCTGGCTGATTAGATCTCTGTAAGTGCGTAAAAAGACTCTTATATTTTGATGTAATTTTGGGTTTTTGTTTTGATTGTAGGGCTTAAATAAAGTATGTGATTTTTCTAGGGTTTTTTTTCGTTGTCTGTATCATCTTAGTTGAGGAATTGAAAGCTGAAGATTTGTAATGAAACCCTAATCTTGTCTAGTATGGAATATAATCTGGTTCGTTTTTGGAAATGATGTTCTACACGTTTGTGGGTTCTAGGTTAAGTTGTGGAAATGGATAAGGAGAAATCTCCTGTACCACCTAGTGGAGGTCTTCCTCCTCCATCAGGTCGTTACTCTGCGTTTACACCTAATGGAAGCAGCTTTGCAATGAAAGCTGAATCATCGTTTCCTCCTTTGACTCCAAGTGGGAGCAGCTCAGACGCTAATCGATTTAGCCATGATATAAGCCGAATGCCGGATAATCCACCTAAGAATATTGGCCATCGTCGAGCTCATTCAGAGATTCTTACTCTTCCTGATGATTTAAGCTTTGATAGTGATCTTGGTGTAGTTGGTGCTGCTGATGGACCTTCTTTCTCTGATGAGACGGATGAGGACTTACTGTATATGTATCTTGATATGGATAAATTCAATTCTTCGGCAACGTCTACTTCTCAAATGGGTGAGCCATCAGAACAGGCTGGGAGGAATGAATTAGGCTCGACTTCTAACCTTCAGAGTACACCCGGTAGCTCTAGTGAAAGACCGAGAATCAGGCACCAGCACAGCCAATCGATGGACGGTTCATCATCTATCAAGCCTGAGATGCTTATGTCAGGGAATGAAGATGTGTCTGGAGTTGACTCCAAGAAAGCCATATCTGCTGCTAAACTTTCTGAGCTTGCTCTCATTGATCCAAAACGTGCTAAGAGGTATACTTTTTCGTCTCTTATAGTTCTTTTCTATGTTAGCTATTTTTAACTTTTAGGAAGCTGTATATAAGTTTGATGAAAAATGATCAATTTCTTGCCATTCTATTAGTTAGTTGAAGCAGTACTGATACAGATATGTGGACTAGAAATAATGAGAACAGAAAACGGTAACTTCAAAATATATGGATACAAATATGGTATAGTATGGGTATAAAATATAAGAAAATTACCTCATAGATTTGAATGCTTAAAAACCCTAATAAGGTATTCACATGAGCTTAGATTAGTAGGGACTAAAAACCTTAAATGACTGATAGAGATTTGTAAACCCTTACGCTAAAACTAACTCTTCTTATTTAACTTTTTTCTTTTGAAAAAAATAAGTTATCTCTTGTTTTACAATGGAAACTTTCCCTACTTAATTCGTAAACGTTTCGGAGCCCTCACCATGATGTATCCGTCTCCAAGAAGTTTTGGAAACGACTTAGCTGGCAAGAGTTGCACGAAACTGATCAATATTTTGCTATTGCAATTTTAGTTGTTAATGTGATAGTCATATGAAGTTGACATAGCTTTCTTGCAAAGTTTGTTTGTACACTTTTGGTTCAGGTTTCTTATGTATTGAGATCGACACTATGTGTGTGTGTTTTTGATACTATTCATATGAAGTTGACATGTTCTGTGTTTCTCGATAGTGTTCACCTCATTTGACATTCATTTTTTAATTTTGTGTATGTAAGTCTGTGTCATTCATTTTGTGTATCATGTGTGTATATTTGTTCTTAGCTAGAGAAGATGCATGACCGTTTGTATCGTTTAATAGGATATGGGCAAACAGGCAGTCAGCTGCAAGGTCAAAAGAAAGGAAGATGAGATACATAGCAGAGCTCGAGAGAAAAGTACAGACTTTACAAACAGAGGCGACATCTCTCTCAGCCCAGTTGACTCTCTTACAGGTTGGTTGAATTAGTGTGTAGGGTCGAGCTGACTAAATTTACTTCTAGACAATGATCGTTGTGAACATACTGTTAATTTTATGGTTTTATTGTGTTCTCTTTTCCTCCTTATGTTCAGAGAGATACAAATGGTCTGAGTATTGAAAACAATGAGCTGAAACTGCGAGTACAATCAATGGAGCAACAGGTTCACCTACAGGACGGTGAGGATATTTCCTTAGTCCTTACTATCACTTTCCTACGAGCTGATTTATCTTGTTAATTAATATTTTGCTTATCGTTTTCATCTCTTTACTAATCTTGATGCAAATAAAAATTGTTAATGAGTGTCAGAAGGTGTACAGATCTTAAATCCATGCCATTTCTGTGATCACGAATCTGGCACAACAAAATAAACATGCACCTTTATGACTCATTTGCCATTTCTGTGGTTAAGAAGAAGCCTCATTGTGATTTTCGCTGCACTTTGTAGCGGACGCTGATACTTGATTTTTCTTCTTTCCCTATTTGACAGCATTAAATGATGCACTGAAGGAGGAAGTCCAGCATCTTAAGGTATTGACAGGGCAAGGTGCTTCAAATGGTGCATCAATGATGAACTATGGTTCATTTGGATCAAACCAGCAATTCTATCCCAATAATCAGTCGATGCACACTATCTTAGCGGCTCAACAATTCCAGCAGCTCCAAATTCAGTCACAGAAACAACAGCAGCAACAGCAACAACAGCAGCAGCAATTTCAGTTTCAGCAGCAGCAACAGCTTTATCAGCTTCAGCAGCAACAACAGAGGATTCAACAGCAGGAACAACAAAGCGGGGTCTCAGAGCTAAGAAGACCTATGTCTTCTCCTGGTCAGAAAGAGAACATGACATCATCGCCTGATCTCGAGGCTCCGTTGACAAAAGACTGAAGAATGTTGATTGTGTTGGTGTCCAATTTAGTGAATTACTCAGGGAAAATCTCCTTTCTCATTCCTATTACAGAGCCATCGCCTTTTCTCTCCAATCAAGTGTGCATTTGTCGTAGGCTCATGGATTTGGGATTTATTGCATTCCCAATTAAGAAAAAACAAGACAGCTTAGAAGTTATGTTCTTAGAATCTTTTAGTCAAGCCTCTTTTCTTCTTTCTGTTGGTATGGTCCCTAAGCTCTTAAATAGTTCTTGGTCATTTGTTAGAACTTGGTTTCTTAAATCCAAGTCTGTAGTCTTTTAACCGTATTCAAATTCGTTGGCCTATGTTCATTTTGGTTCTTTGAAAAGTTTGATTTGGACTCTGCATCTAAGCTTTTCAAGTCTGCAGAGGATCTTGGTCCAGTTTCAAAACATAAATGATAATTACAAAGAGAAATGAATTTTCCAAGGATGTTGAATTACAGATTTATCAACTCAGTTCACACAATATAGTAGAGACAGCATTCTTCCATAGGCAAAGAAAATCAAACTGAAACTGTCCTTCACAATATTGATCTCCTGCAACAGCAAACCGGCCATGGAAGACTGACCTTGTCTTCATGCTTGCTGGAGTTGAAGAACAGATTCAAGCGATGGAGATGACATTGAGAAGCAAGCCTTTTTGTACATACATGACAACGCTTAGCATATCCTCCTCCTGCACACTTTGGATTCGTCCTGCAATCTTAGCCTTTGAGAGAGTCCTTCAAAGAGAAAGGAGGAAACGCATCCTATCATAAGAAATGAAATAGCGTTTTAACACAAGCACTATTCTTCAGCTAAATAGATAATGAGTAAATACTAAAACACTGTTACTTTGCCGTTCTCCTCAGCCAGGTACTGTCTCACAGCTGTCACTTGCTGTATGAGCCTTTCCATAGGTGTGTAGCTTGGGTGGTTTGTGTGTTCTGGATGATGTAAAAAATGAGTTTAAACTTGTAATTTCTAAATGTCACACGAAGCAGAAGAGCATGGAGGAAAAATAAACACTGACCTAGAATTGTGCGGTTCAGATTATCGGCAACCTGTTGTCTGTATTCTGAACTCAAGAGATGGAACATTGGGGATTTCTCAGGGTCTTCATAAGCCAGCAATGCCATTACATCCTGCCTCAAGAAAAACAAGTCTCCCATGATTTGGAAGAATAGAAAACGTAATATGCCTATATATCAATAAATACAGGTGGATTTAATAGAGGATCAAATCAAATTTAGACTTACTTCAAGCTTTTCTACATATTTTTGGACTTTCCCAAAAGGAGCCAATCTTGTCTGAGCGAATTCAAGTGCTTCTGTGCTGCACATGCAGAGAACCATTTTTTAAATTTGAAAGGCATTTAGAAACCTAAGTTCTTTCTGGGAAAACAATAATAAATTCTCACCAGCTCCCAGCACAGACTAGCTCCACAAAATGAAGGCATAGAAGATCAAAGTGTAAATCCTTGTTTTTCTCAAGCAAGTCTTGTGCTATTTGTTCTGTTAGTTCAACAGCCTTCAACGCTTTCCTCTCCAGTATAGAATGTATTATTTCTGAATATTTAACAATCAATTAAAACATCTTATCTCAGAGTGCATAAACAACATCTAGCAGCAGGTGAAAAAATGAAAGAGAAGTTGTACTCACGTTTTCTTCTCTGCATATTATCACGATCAATAGCGGGTTGCTTTATTCCAGAACAAGAAGCAAGTGTGTCCGCAGTTTCATTGAAGCAGTTGTGGAGAAGATATGACAGTACAATGCTGTGAATATCATTATCAGCCACAACCTGTTTAAGAAAGAATTGAGATATGAATTCACAGTTTACATATTCCGATAATTCAATATAACTTTGAAGTACTTAAGAGAGTAGTACAACTGCAAACTCTGGATAAAAATACTAAATTTACCAGTTTGAGTAAGTGATCCTAAGGAGTACAGAGAGACCATCACAGACAATAGTTGATTTGTTGCTTCTAAACTAACCTAAGATAAAATTCCAGAGGCTCCAAATTCTAATGGGCATTCGTTTAAAAGTATTATAAGACCACGATCTGATTTCACAGTCGGCGCCAATAAACAAGACGATAAGCAAAGCATATCAATTGATATATTGCAAAGACCTAATACAAAAACTAGAATAATCCATAATCCAATCTAATGAAAGCGGAATGATCACCATAGAGCAGGATGGTCAATCCGAATCTCAAAATCTCGAGAGAACTCATAAACATTCGACACAGAGAATAATAACTTACGATGTCTTCGAATTGACGAGAATCCATATTGTTTCAGACGATCCGTGTAATGCTCCAGTAAATCTACTCGACTCGGCGCGAGAATTCAAGTATATGGGTTCTCCGACGCCAGAGGGGAAGAAGCGAGAGAGAAGACGACCCAAATTGGGTGTAGTGTGAGACCGGAAAACGCCGAATAATCGTTACGATGTGGAAGTGAAAAAATTATTATTATTACTTTTTTTTCTGTTAACATTGCACAGCTTGTCGGCCAGTCAATTTCTTATATAATATTTGATAGTAATATTCAATTTCTGTAAATATTTGTGCTTTTTGGTCCGTTTACCTCTCAATTAAATGCTAGTTACCGTGAAAAAATCTAATTTGGAATTTTCCTTTTCACCTTAAAAAGAAAAAGTTTAATACTGTTATAAGGATAATAATTAGGACAAAAACTAATATAAAATATAATTATATGAACTAAAGCGTTACGCTGCGAAGGATTTGATTTATGATCTGTTCGGAGCTTCCAATTTTTCTGAAGCTAATCCAAAAAATTAAACAAAGAATAATCAAAAGAATTTAGCAAAATTGGATTACATTCTTCTTCAATTCTTCAAGATTTCGTCTTTTTTATCCCGTGAGAAATCTACAATTCTCAATTAGGGTTTTGGAGAATCCTTCTCGTCTTCGGCTGCAAAAGGTTAAAAGTTCAGTTCATCTTTTTTATTATTTTAGAATTGAAAAATGAATCCTTTTGTGAATTGTTTATCTAAACCTTGAGTTTCTCCTTGTGATTATTGTAGCCGATCCTCCTGAACCTCTGAAACCTTTTTTTTTACTTTTTCTTTTCTGGGTTTCGATTGCTCTGTTTCGTCCGGATCAAAAGAACATAGATAACTTTCCTCTTCCTTTTCTTCAAGTCTGGTTTTATCTGTGTGGCGTCTACAAGGTAAAGGCTTTGTTCTTGTTTTGAATGCCATGCATGTTATTCCTGAGCAGGCTTAGGTTTCTAGTAACTCACAGAATCATGTGTGATGATACTGAATTTAATGTTGTTATTCAAAAGCCAGCCAAAAATTTGATGATTATGGAAATTTTTAGTCTGATTTGTACACATCTTACCCTACAATTCTAATCAATTTACTAACTTAATTCTAGTTTCTGCGAAACTTTGAATTGAATCCAAGTTGCCTACACAATCTCTAAGGGTTTTGTGTTTCACTCAATCCTATAAAATCTTACTTTGGCTATATATGGATACTAAAAGTTGCAGATGCTTTCTTGCTTTCGTCTGTATGATATATGTTCCCTGCTTTTTGTTTTCTGATCATATGCTTTGGTCTTCTTGTCGTCTGCTATGGGATTGATTTCCTCTCTCACGGATCAAAATTTTGTGTGCTTGTGTGTTGCAGATTTTCAACAAGATATGGCTGGCTCTAGTTGTGAAGAAACTGAGCCAGAATGGATTAAGAGAGTGAAATCAGAAGGAGCTGTTCCATGTCTTAAGCTAGACAACTGCAGTAATGGTTGGACAACTCCATCTCCTCAAACATTTATGGTTAGAGGACCAAAATACTTTTCTGACAAAGTTAAAATACCAGCTAGTGATTTCCTTCTAAAGCCTTTGGGTTTTGATTGGATTAAAGGTCCTAAAAAGCTTCCTGAGATCCTAAGTTATCCAAGCAGCCGAATTAGAAAAGCTATCGATGATGAGTTTCATACAGATGGAACTAAGCCTTTTGTTTGGGCATTCAATCTCCAGCTTCCTCACAAAGAAAATTACAGTGCTGTGGCTTACTTTGTTGCCACAGAGCCTATCCTTGAAGGCTCCCTTGTGGATCAGTTTCTGAAAGGAGATGATGCGGTCAAGAAATCAAGGCTTAAACTGATTGCAAGCATTGTCAAAGGGCCTTGGATCGTTAGAAAAGCTGTTGGAGAGCAAGCAATCTGTGTGATTGGACGTGCATTGTCTTGCAAATATATCACGGGAGAGAACTTTGTGGAGGTTGATGTTGATATTGGTTCATCAATGGTCGCTAGCGCCATTGTTCATCTAGCATTTGGCTACATCACAACATTGACTGTTGATCTTGCGTTCCTCATTGAAAGCCAGACTGAATCAGAGCTTCCAGAAAAGCTACTAGGAGCTGTGAGATTCTCTGAGCTTCAGACTGAATCAGCAAAGTCTATTGAACTGTCTTCAACTACCAGTAATGACTTCTCGAATCAAACTACCTCAGAGCAGTCAAGCTGGTGGAAATCTATTGGAAATGGATTCTCTAATCTGCTTCATCAAGATACAGCCAACATAAACAACACTTCTAATGGAAATAACCAAAAAGATTCAGATGTACAGAAGCAGTAATTGTTTTGTGTGAATTACTTCATAATTCTTTGAATTTTTATCGATTTCATGATTAAAAAAAAGAAAGAAACAATTCTCTTTTCCTAATAAAACTGAAAAATGTATAGTTGACATGAATTACATGGTTGGATATTTTATTGATTGAAATTATCAAAAATAAAAATTCACAGAGCACAAAAAAATATCTGATCGAATGGAACATATTACATAACATGTTGTCATTCGAACGAATAAATCAAAAAGTCATTTTCCGGGAGAGTTTCACTTTTGTCTACTTACTGATTTTGATTGCAACCCAACTCATTCTTAGCTTACCACCAAAAGGGAGGATTTTTTTCTGAAAAAAATCAACTGATTTTGAGTTTTTTTTCTGAAAAAAAACTTATAAAAATAATGTTATTTAGGTCAGTTTCGGTATATTTCTTCAGATCCAGTTTTTTCGGATATAAAATTTTTATATCCATTTGAAAACTGAATATATATTTGTTGAGTTTCAGTTCAGGTCCACTTGGATAAAATCGATTCAAATCCATATTTTTTTACTTGAAAACTACCTAAATATCTATAAAAAAAATAAAAAAATTACCTAAAATTATCTTATATATTTCTATGTATTTATGTATTCAGATCTATCTACTATCCACGAAAGATCTATCAGATATTTTTTCGGTTTCATATATTTTGTCTAGAACTAAATTGAGGCGAGAAGATGAACATGTTGAAAGTAGCAGCATTAATTGTTGACTCGAAAAGCTGTACAAAATCTTTTATTTTATATCTTTTTTAAAACGAACCAAAATAAGAAACTTGCAAGTGTGAATAAACCCTAAAAATAATAAAAAATAGAGTTGGAAAACAAGAGGAAGAAGGAGAGCCACACAAGATGAGTGGGCTCCACGGGACCTTGCTGTAAGAAGCACAGTGTTTCCTTTTGATTCAACAAATCCTTATCTTCTTTCTTCTCTTCTTGTGTTCCCTTCACCACTAATTCTCCTCCTCACAACTTGTTCTCTCACAAGAACAAAACCAAACTCTCTCTTTATTCATCTCCATTTTCTGTTTCAATCTTTCTTCTGCTAAAGAAAGATTCAGATTTAATCAAAAACCCTTCTTGTCGAAACTTTCTGATTACTTCCTAAGAATAATAACCTCTCTGTGTTCTTGCTTAGTTTTTGAAGATGAAGATACAGTGTGATGTCTGTGAGAAAGCTCCAGCGACGGTTATATGTTGCGCTGATGAAGCTGCTTTGTGTCCTAAATGTGACATCGAGATTCATGCTGCTAACAAACTCGCAAGCAAACATCAACGCCTTCATCTTAACTCTTTCTCCACTAAATTTCCTCATTGTGATATCTGCCAAGTAAGTTTTACAGATTTGTGTGTGTGTCTCTCTTTCTGTTGCTCTTTCTTCTGGATGATTGATGAGATCTACTCTGATTACAAAGTTAGTTTGGATCTACTCTGATTACAAAGTTAGTTTGGATCTACTCTGATTACAAAGTTAGTTTGGATCTACTCTGATTACAAAGTTAGTTTGGATCTACTCTGATTACAAAGTTAAGATCTTTATGTATTACAGCAACTATGGAAGATCTATTTGTATGTTTTAGAGTAGGGTTTGCTGAATCAGTTTGTTGTGACTTGTAGGAGAAGACAGCTTTCATTTTCTGTGTAGAGGATAGAGCTTTGTTATGCAGGGACTGTGATGAATCGATCCACGGAGCTAATTCTCGATCTGCAAATCACCAAAGGTTCTTAGCCACTGGGATTAAAGTAGCTCTGAATTCAACTAGTTGTAGTAAAGAAATGGAGAAGAATCAATCTGAGCCTTCCAACAACCAACAGAAAGCAAATCAGATTCCAGCTAAATCCTCAAGCCAGCAACCACAACAACCTTCTTCTGCTACTCAGCTTCCTTGGGCTGTTGATGATTTCTTCCACTTCTCTGATATTGAATCCACTGATAAGGTAGATGTGAGAATTGAGATTCACTGTTAGATCCTTACATATCACTTCCTTTGTATCAAGTTCCTTTATTGACTTCCTCTTGTTGTTTAATTTGAGCAGAAAGGACAGCTTGATCTTGGGGCTGGAGAGTTAGATTGGTTTTCAGACATGGGTTTCTTCGGAGATCAAATCAATCAAGAGGCTCTTCCTGCAGCTGAAGTTCCTGAGCTTTCTGTTTCACATTTAGGTTATGTTCATTCATACAAACCCATGAAGTCGAATGCTGCCTACAAGAAGCCAAGGTTCGAGATCAGAGATGATGATGATGACGAGGAACACTTCATTGTCCCTGATCTAGGCTAAAACCTGTATGTAAGCTTTGTGTAGACATACTTCAAAACCTATCTGCATAAGGATGATGTGTGGAGTTAATGTCATACCTTTAGTTTTGTCTAAGTTAAGTAAGCTATGTTTGAGAGCTTATAATACATGTCTGAATCTTTATGATCTGTGTTTGAGTTTGTTCATATCTCTTGAACCTGGTGTTTGGATTATGATAATAACCCAATAAAAACCTAAATTTCTTCATACAATCTATGAAAAGCAGAGAGATTGAAAACAAAACAGAAGCTTGAGGATCCTTTTATTTAAAATCAGAATCATCAACAAAGATACAACCACAAAATGAAGACATACAGAGAGAGGATTGAAGATTAAACGATTCTATTTGTCTTTAAGAAAACTGAAAGCTTCACAATCTGAAGGAAGAGGTGGAATGGCTCCTTTTTTAGTTGTTGTGATAGCTCCACAAGCATTGGCAAATCTCCGCACTTGTTTCAATTTCTCTTCCTCCTGATTAAAGAAAGATACAAGTAGATTGTGTTAGATCGTCTAAGAAAGATTTATTGAATTGCTCAGTACACGCAAGATCAGTGAGAGTTAACCTCGAGTATGGATTGATGATCAACGATTTGATTTAGAAGCGCACCAACGAAGGAATCACCAGCTCCAGTCGTATCTACTGCGTCCACATGAAAGGTTGCAACAGATCCATGGAAATTCTACACACCAAAGAGCCTCAGTTTAGCGTAACTTACAAGTTACAACAACACATGTGAGAGCTTAAACCAAGATGATGATGAAGATTGATGTAGGTTTGTGGGACATTACCTTGGTGTAATAACGACAACCCTTCTCAGCAAGAACTTCATATTGGGATGCCATAGGGACATTGCTGTATCATCATCAATTGTTGTTTTTCTGGTAAGAAACTTGAGCTCATAATCACTGACCTTAATGATATCAGCCTTGTCCCAGATGCTCATGATCTGAGTCCGAGCTTCTTCAGGTGATGGCCAAAGAGTTTCCCTCAAGTTTGGGTCGTAAGAAAGAAGAGCTCCTGCTTCTTTTGCCACTTCCATTGCCTTCATATGAGCCGATCTACATGGCTCTGTTATCAAACTTAATGATCCAAAGTGGAACACTTTAGCCTGTCAAAAAAATGTGCATAAATCAAATCTCCAACCTTGCGATAAAAAAGTCTGGACAAATCAAAAGACCAACGAGTAAATAGTACAAGGAGTAGTACTAGAATTTGGGAAAATAGTAGTGCCTCAATGTTAGAATAGAGCCCACATTTTGATTGAGCCGGCTCTGGAAAATAGTAATGGGTCATATTGGGTTTGAATACCCCTAGAAACATAATCACATTGTGCATGATATCAGAATTATTCACATGGCTCTCTCTATCTCCGAGATTAGGCCGATCTCATGGTTTGTTGACTCGTGAACTCGTTGAACTGGCTCCGGAAAAAAGTTATTGGCTGGGCTCATGGTGCTTATGGTTTTTGCGTTGAACCGGATGATCCGAGTTATAAAAATATCAAGAAAACAAAGAGAAAGATTTACTTATTGATCTGATTAGTTCGAGGTTGAGTTCGTCTGGCCGTAGAAGCATATCAGCGCTAGGATTCCGGTAAAACATAAACTCTCGTTCTCCATCAGAACGTAAAGTCACAAAAGCGAGTGCAGTTCTGGCTCCTTTGTCAAATTTGATCCCCTGATCAACAACACCATTCTTCCTCAAGATTCCAAGCATATGGCCAAAATCATCGTCACCAAGTTTCCCAACGAAGGCTGCACGACCTCCGAGACGTGAAACTGCGATGGTGACATTGGCCGGAGCACCATTGGGAGCTTTGAGAAATCCAGTGGATTCAGAGAGTGAAACGCCAGATTCCGTGGGGACAAAGTCAATGAGCATCTCACCAAAACTCACAATGAGACCTTTCTCGTTGTTAGATGTTGTCATATGAACAAAATCGAGTTTGTGTTCGAGAGCTCGGAGAATGAAAACTATAGAGAGAATGAAAAGTGAACGAAGTGTTGAGTAGTTTATGTAAGGGTTTAAGAGAGTTAAGACAGTGTTTAAATCTTTTGAGGTCATTTTTCTTTTTTTTGTCAACATTGGATCGGCAATCGGCAAGGTCCAATCCATAGCCTAAAGCCCACCCCCAATAATCTCTTTTTTAAACTACCATAATGCAGCAGATAGGAATCGAACCTTGGTGCCAAGACATTAGCTGGATCATCCTAACCACCAGACTGAGAGCAACTCGGCCTTTTGAGGTCATTTTTCACATCAAGTTTTTTCCAAAAAAAATATAAACAATTCAATTCTTGAAATATATATATATATATATATATTATAATTGTAATATTTGCAGATAGACTATACAATTGTTTTTTTTATGTTAACTAAAGATAGACTATATATTATAAATTTCAGATTTCTTACCATTTCTGCAAAATATACTTTAATCTGCTTTTGATTTTTTTCTATATTTGTAGTTTTTGTATTTTAGGGTCCGATGTATAACATATGTCATGTAAGAAAATGTATTTATTCTAAATATAAACGTAAATATTGCATTTTGAAACAATCAAATTTTAAGTATATTTGATTAGGTTCAATGAATTCAACGTTTCTGTATAGTTACGATAAACATTCTATAAGTTTATTGTGGTAATTAAAACTTTGGGATTAAACACTATTGGATTATATAAATATATAATGAGTCTAATTAGTAATTTTGTAATAGCCTAATGATATTTCTAATGTGCTTCACCAGAAATTTTGTTAATCAAAATTCTCCTAAAAGATAATAAATAAAATTTTCATTAGACAAATAAGCAAGTTTTCTAAATAATAGAAAAAATTATTCTTTACTATCTCTAAGTTTTTTTTGGTAATTTTTATTTAAGTTGCAATTTCTGTCATTAAGCATTATGCCTTTATACAACATTAACCAATATTTAGAAAACCCTTTATCAAAAAAAAAAAACTACAATAACCAGTATTTTAACAAAAAGTCTTGTATCAATTATTTTTGTTGGACTATCAATTGTTCCTTGGACTTTACGCTTTGTATAGGTTGAATTTTACACTTTGTATAGATTATAGTCCTTTCCAAAAGCTGAGTAGCTGACAAAGACTTAAGGATCCTTTAAATTTCATATCAATACTGATGAGCAAGTATCAAAACGCAAATAAAATGACAATTTACGAGGAGCTGCACAACACAATTTTGTGAATTTCTAATAGGTGTTTGACGTTTCTTTTTGTCTTTAAGAAAGTTGAGAGCTTCAATCTCTGAAGGAAGAGCTGGAATGGTTCCCTTTTTAGTCGTCGTGATGGCTCCACAAACATTTGCAAATCTCAGCACTTTTCTCAATCTCTCTTCGTCCTAAATCCAAAGAAAACAACCAACCAATATCAATAAATCGCATGTAAGATGATACGTAAATACCCGACCGACGAGCTTTCATATCCTTAGGATTTGTAACACTCGTCCGGATTGTTCTCGGTCAAAAAAAATCGCATGTAATCGACAGACTAAGAAAGATAGTTCATTCACTTGAGTACATACCTCGAGTACGGATTGATGATCAACAATCTGTTTCAAAAGTGCACCAACGAAGGAATCTCCAGCTCCTGTGGTATCTACTGCGTCCACATGGAATGTCTCCACAGATCCATGGAAGTTCTAAGCAAATGAGACTGGTAAAGTTAGCTTCTTTTATTAACAAGAGCCATGTTTCTGTGACATTACCTTAGTGTAATAACGACGACAACCCTTTTCGCCGAGAGGGACAACCAAGAGCTTCAAATTAGGATGCCATAGAGACATTGCTGTTTCATCATCGATTGTTATGTGTTTCCGGTAAGAAACTCAAGCTCAACATCACTGACTTTAATGATATCAGATTTGTCCCAGATGCTTATGATTTGTGTCCGAGCTTCTTCAGGTGATGGCCAAAGAGGTTCCCTCAAGTTTGGGTCATAAACAAGAAGAGCTCCTACTTCTTTTGCCACTTCCATTGCCTTCATGTGAGCTGATCTACATGGCTCTGTTATCAAACTTATTGATCCGTAATGAAACACTTTCGCCTGCCAAATAAAAAAGAATGTACATCAATTAACTCACCAACCTCGTGATAGAAAACTCGATCAAGGACCGAAATTGATAATAGTATAACCTTACATACCGAAATACCACAACATACAATTTCTGTTATGAGACATCATTCACATTCTAATATACCCCTCGAGTTCTAGATAGTATAACATAACATTTCGAAATACCTCAATAGATGCAACATCATATATGATTTTTTTGCCTACTCTAGGACTCTAATTCATGATAAATTATAAGTTTCTAACTGAAAATTAAATGACAAGGAATAGATTGGAGCTTAGATCATGTATATTAGATTATAATAATCCAATTTCCGAATGTGATATTAATCACATTCCAACATAAATTTTGAAAACAAAGAGAAATGTTTACGTACACATTTGATTAGTTCGAGGTTGAGTTCGTCTCGTCGGAGAAGCATATTCGCGCTAGGATTCCGGTAAAACATAAACTCTCGTTCTCCATCAGAACGCAGAGTAACGAAAGCAAGTGCAGTTCTTGCTCCTTTGTCGTAATTAGTCCCTTGATCAAGGACACCATTCTTCCTCAAGATTCCTGCAAGCATATGACCAAAATCATCGTCACCAAGCTTTCCTACGAAGGCAGCAAGACCACCGAGACGTGAGACGGCGATAGCAACGTTGGCCGGAGCATCACCAGGAGCTTTGAGGAATCCAGGGGATTCAGAGAGGGAAACGCCGGATTTGGTAGGGACAAAGTCAATAAGCATCTCGCCGAAACTCACGATCAGGCCTTTCTCAAAGTTAGATGATGCCATTTGAAAAAGATTGATTTTTGTGTTTGAGAGATTGGAGAATGAAAACAATAGAGTGTGAAAAGTGAAGGAAGTTTTGAGTAGTTTATATAATGAGGGTATAAGAGACTGAAGAACAAGTAACACTTTATTCTAATCTTATACCATTCGGAATGAATAAATAGATGAGATTTCTTTGTTACATTAAGATATATGATATCTGAAATTTCTTTAAAATTGGATTTTCCAGCTTTCAAACATATCTTCAAGGATAATGTTTTTTTTTTGTTCATTAAGAATAAAAGATAGACAAGAATGATAAGTAATTAAGGAATATAAACCAAAAATAAATTGGACAAAGGAGGTCTAGTATAAAAATGAGATTCCACAAACCAATTTCCGTGGAAAAAACAGCAAAAGTAGCATTTAACCGTTCGACCAAACATGGAATATCCAACATTGTAGAAATTTCAGATATCATATATTTTTAATTTCAGATTTATTAACACTTCTGCAAAATTTCTTTATTCTATTATATATTTTCATTTCTTTTCTATAAATGTAGTTGATAATTGTGTATTTGTGTCTGTATTTTTGAAAATATTATTAATCCTTGAAGATATGTTTTCAAACGTGAAATATCAACCTTTTTAGAAATTTCAGATTTATTAACTTTTCTGCAAGTTTTCTTTCTTCTATAATATTTTCAACTTCATCTATAAATGTAGTTGATAATTATGTGCGTCTTATAACATGATCAAATCCATAGTCATCCCTAATAATATCACGTAGGAAAGAACGCGAATTCCTAAAATAAAATTCAGATAAAAAAGGAAGGAGAAGACAATAAACACTCAACCTCTTAATCAAAACACTCAACCACATGTCTTTTTAATAAATTATTAAACGTATGGACTACATTTTGAAATATTCTTGAGTAATAAGAAACAAAATTTTGGTAGATTCGTCAATAACAATAATGTATCATCCTTGTAAGGGAAAATATACACAGAAAAACATTCTTGATCAACTTTCTTGTTTGATTCACCATTCAAGTTATTCTCCTAGAAAAATCTCTAACTCTTCTAATCATCATATGGGATAGCAAACTACACGTACCAAAACTATCAAAATCTGTTTTGATCATCTTCATGAGCACTGAAAATAAGTATAGAAGAAACAAGAATAACCAGACTGTTCTGTTCTTCATTTAAGCTCTTTGGCAATCTCTCTATCTGACTCAGGCAACACAGTTTCATCCGTTAAGATGGGATCTCCTCCATTTCTGCTCTGGTTTTGTTCCAGTGCTTGTTCCTGGTTCATCATTGATTGCATGTCCTGCATTCTTGTACGGACAACACTCGTCACCAAAACTGCAATTAAGTAAAGGATTGGTCAGTGTTACACAGTGGTATGAATGATCTCATGATCTATCTATGAAATATTGATCAGTGTTACACTAAACAGGTAATTAGAATGACAGAAAGATACTCATACTTGCAGCAGTGCCGATAGTCCAGATCCAGAGGATCTTCAAGCCAGGGCTCTTCTCTCTTCCCATTTCCTAATTATCACAAATTCATTCCAATTTTTAGTATTGACAAATTATAACCAGAGTAGGGTTTGGCTAAACAGTGACCAGAAACCTACTTCACCAATTAAGAAGGTTCTGTTTGCTGGGGTTCTGGTTCTAAAGCATTGAGAAAATAGAGTTTAGAAACAAGATCAATCTGTAGTAAGCTAAGTGAGATTATAAGACGCTTAAAGATTGCATAAACATCTCCCAGCAATGATCATACATATACATGAATGAATTAGACCTACATAATTGACGAATCCTACCACATGGAGCCTTAAGAACTCGGATTTCAATATTTGTTTTTTACAATTCTCGATGTTTAAATCCCTAAATATGAAACCCAGATTTCAAAACCGAACCCTAAATCTATCAATACAGCTACACGAGTTTCACAAACAGTAGTTAATTATAAATTTACAAAATTCGAAAACTGATTGCTAAATTTCGTGAACTCCAAAGCGAGAACTGCTTAGGGTTAAGCCAATCGATCTTCGCGATATCGAGTCAGTGTAGCTTCCCTTTAACAAAATTTAAAGAAGAAAACAGATCCACAGACGGAATCACGGAAACAAAAAAGAGAGATATAGAAAAAACGATACCTTTCTCGGTTTAAAGATGCAGAGAGCTCGAAAACTTGAAGAAGAAAGACTTGAAGAAGAAAGCACGTAACACCGACTCTGGTTAAAACCGGTACAGTTAGTTTTGAAAACCGGATTAAACCAAGGTATCCTCTTCCTGAGTCACGCACAAATCTTGTATGATCAGAATACTTTTGGCTATAATATAAGAACGTTGTGACAAAAAAAAAAGCCTAAAGGACAGCAATAATACTACTCTATTAGATTGTTTTTTGGGGTAAAAGTTCATCATCTCAAATTCCAATCTCACATTCATAAATTACAGATTTTTTTTTGTGAAAACTTATAAAACAGATGATGATTAGATAATAATGTGAAGTCCAAATCATTAGAATTTTCTTGTACCAAAATTTTATAAAACAAACCAATGTTTAAATCCCTAAATAAAATTTTATTTCTTACAATTTTCACGTATCAATCTGTATTTCCTTCTTCAACTTGTATATATTAACTACTAGTTGTGAGTTGTATGTATAATAACTAACAATATATAATTTTTAGATTAGGTAAATGTAGTTTACTAACTTTAGAAAATCTAATAGATTACTATTTACATGGGAATGATTTTTAAAAAATAGGTGAATAATGAATACTTATTTTTATTTTTTATTGTCTAGATAAGCAACAAAAATTTGCTTATTTGACTAATGAGATTTTTTTTGTAATTTTGTTTTTTCCTTTTTTTTTGGTAATATTTTAACTAGAATTTTGACAGAATTGCATTGAAAAACAATATGTCTAATTTTGATTATGCAATTACCAACTAGAGTCACAATATTTAAGAAGGTAGACTGATTGGTCTAAATTTTTTTGGGAAATTTTTATTGGAAATTTGCATTTACAAATGATTAAGTTGCATAATGATAGAAGAGCTCATATTGTGGTGCGTTACATTTCTTTTTATAAAGAGAAAAGTTCTACCATCTGCAGATAGATCAGAGAAGTTTCAATTTTCTATCTTTCTCCACACCAAAACTCAATCATCATGACGACAACAACGAAGAAGCCACACATTCTCGTCATAATTTCCACAATCCGGTCACATGCTTCCACATCTCGACCTCACTCATCAGATTCTTCTCCGTGGAGCCACCGTCACTGTTCTCGTTACACCTCAAAGCTCTTCTTATCTCGATCCTCTTCGTTCACTTCACTCACCACAACATTTCAAAACCCTAATGCTTCCTTTTCCTTTTTATCCTTGTATTCCTTCAGGCGTTGAAACACTTCAACAACTTCCTCTTCAAGCTTTACCTCATATGTTTGAAGCTTTATCTCGTCTCCATGACCCTCTCGTTGACTTTCTTCGTTGTCAACCACCGTCATATCTCCCTGACGCTATCCTTGGAAGCTCTTTTCTTAGCCCTTGGAGTAACAAAGTCGCTGATGTTTTCTCTCTTAAGTCTATCTGTTTCTTACCCATTAATGCTCATTCGGTTTCCACTATGTGGAGTCAAGAAGAAAGTGGTTTCTTCGATGAACTCGAGACTGCTACGACTGAAAGTTATGGGCTAGTCATCAACACTTTCTACGAACTCGAATCTGAGTTTGTAGAAAGTGTTATAACTCGTTTCATGACTCATCACCGTGTCTGGACTGTTGGACCATTGCTTCCTATTAAAGCTGGCGTTAACCGTGGCGGTCAAAGCTCAATCCCACCGGAGAAAGTCTTGGCTTGGTTAGACTCATACCCTGAGGATAACTCCGTCGTTTACATCGGTTTTGGTAGCCAAATCCGACTCACGGTGGACCAAACAACGGCTTTAGCTACGGCTTTGGAGAAAAGTGGTGTGTGTTTCATATAGGCGGTAAGAGATGCAGCTAAAAAGGTGAACTCCGGCGATAACTCCGTCGAGGAAGATGTAATGCCGATGGGATTCGAAGAGAGAGTTAAAGAGAAAGGACTTGTGATAAGAGGATGGGCTCCACAAAATATGATACTTGACCACCAAGCTGTTGGATCTTACTTAACTCATTTGGGTTGGGGTTCGGTACTAGAAGGAATGATTGGAGGAGTTCTGTTGCTTGCATGGCCAATGCAAGCTGATCATTTCTACAACACGACCTTGCTTGTTGATAATTTAAAAGCTGCAGTTCGAGTTGAAGAGAACAAAGTTCCTGACTCAGACGAGCTTGCTAGGGTTTTGGTTGAGTCACTGAAAAAGGATTTTCCAGAGAGAGTTACGTTAATGAAGCTGAGGAAGAAAGGTTTAAAGGCCATTACAGAAGGTGCAAGCTCTTACAAGGACTTAGATGAACTAGTCGCAGAGATCTCTGTGTAATAGATATTCTTTCGTTTCTTATAAATTTTGTTTAAGAGAAAAAATTAAAACAAATGAGCTAAGAAAATTATTGTTAAAAGGATGTATCGAATCAGAGATTTGTATTCCAATATAATAATTAGTTTAATAAAATTTAAATTCGAGTTAACTAGAAAAACTTTATTTTTTTCATCAACAAGTAATCATTGAATCCACAAAATCCGATCCATAATCTAATTTCACCAACTAAAACAATGTTACTTAGCTAAATCAGGAACAAATCAACTAGATCACTTGTTTATTGGTGAAAAATTTAATTTTAGTTGAAAAAAAATTATTGTGAAATAATATTTAGTCAGAATAATATTTATTTCTTTTTAATATAAATATTGTTATAGATTTGTAGTAATTTGTAAATGATTGTAATACAAACACCAAGTGTTTAATATTATTATTATATTTGATTTATAAAATTAATCATTAAAAAACCACATAGCTTATATCATTTCACAAATCACATTATTTTTTTCCATTTTTTATCAAAACTATATATGTACCATATAAGAAGTTTTTCTAGGAAGACCGCATTTATATTGGACTACATTTTGTCCTGCACTATTACCCTTAAAATTGTGGTCACCATTTGAAGTGTAAATGAGAAGTAAAAGCTTCATAACAAGCTTTTTATCTCTTTTATATCTGTCAATTACTTGGACAGTCTGTAAAATTTCATTGCAAGTAATCTCAATTTTCATGTTGCAACTATGATTTTCATTATGTTTAAACAAACCCATCTATAAAACTCAACATAGTTCAAAGTTCCATGCAATCCACATTGTTAAACAATATTGTTACCATAATATTTAATGAAAAGAGAGCTGTAAACCTGAAGAAACAACACCAAAATTACGTTTTTTGTGTGTCAATTATTGGTTTTTGTCAATGTACAACCACTTTATCAAAACCATTTTTCAATATGAAATTATGTTAGCAAAACAAAACAAAAATGCAGTTAATTGATATCCTTTTTTTTGTGTTTTCATTCATAGAACAATAGAATAAATCAAATTATCAAAGAATGAAAAAACAAAAAAAACACGAAAAAGAATAGAAAATAAAAACATTGATTAGCTCAAAGCACAAAAACCACCACCTTTCATCATTTGTTTAAACTCTTTATAATTAACCCTACCATCACCATCAACATCAACTCTCTTTATCATCTTTGTACAATCATCCAAAGTCTTACCTTGCTTTATCCCCAAGGAAGACAAAACCGCCTTTAATTCATCAACTGTTATAAACCCATCTCCATTCTGATCAAACACATTGAAAGCTTCCTTCATATCCTCTTCCTCTTCATCTTCTTCTCCGATTATCGTCTTGTAAAGCTCTCCAAACTCGTCTATGTCCACACTTCCATCACCATTCACATCTATCTTCTCAATCATCTGAGTCAACTCTTTGTCTGGAATGTAAATCCCGAGGCTTCGTAGGGTTTCGCTCAGCTCTTTCTTCGTGATCGTCCCGTCTCCGTCTTTGTCGAACATTTGAAACACACGTTTTAGCTCTGTCGGATCCATTTTTGTTTTGTTTTGTAAGGTTACGTGTGGATGAAGAAAGAAGACCAAGAGGGCTCTTAGAGATACAACGAGAGAACTTAAATTTACCAGAAATAGCAAGTGAGAGGAAGAGAAAAAGATCTGTCTTTGATTGATCTTTTTAAATATAATTGACAGATATTCTTGTAAAATTACTTGAAGAGTAACTTTTAGAGTCAATCAAGGATTAAATAATTGATAATTTCTCTAATTATCTGATTATATATAATATTTTGATTGTGAATAGTTGACATTAACGGAGTGCCTTCTCCACCACGAAGAGATTGGTTGCACGTTTGACTCAAAACAAATTTACTTTATCAATTTAAAACAGTTAAAAATTATATAAATTAGCTTTAAAAAGAAGATTATGATATAATAAATTATTATTAAATTTGATTTAATATTATTCCCTAAGAAAAAGACAGCTACCTAAGAATTAAAACTTGACGAAGTGGTGAACCACAATGGACTATATATGGCCAAAGAAAGTTTCCGAAAAAAGAATTTTATTTTATCAAAAAATTCAATATTGATGCGTTGAAAATGATTTTCACAATAAAATTATTTATTTTTGGAAAATATATATGAATATTAAAAAGTGCCCACACGCAGGATCGAACTACGGACCTTCAGTTTACAAGACTGACGCTCTACCACTGAGCTATACGGGCCTTTGCGAGTATTGTTTAATAAATAAATATATATATAAAAACAAATCGTCATCGTCATTTTCCCTCCTGTTTACTTCATTTTACTCGTTTTCCAAGCGATCACTCGAAGCCTCAAATACCAGTTTCTTCCGAGAATCGATATTTTCTGTAGAGCTGAGGTAGTAGCTTGATTTCTATGCTAAAATTCTTCAATGCGTGATTGTTTTTGTAAGTATCTTGTTTCTTCCATCTGTGTGAGATTTTGGATTTTAGATGAGGAAGATATAGAAACCCTAAATTTTCGTCAGGAATGTTTTCTTCGTTTAATTTTCAGGAAATTAGTAGAATGCTTTTGTTATCTTGCTTGTATAACGATTTTTGTGATCGATTTTAGTGAAGCAAATTGATTTTTTGTTAACGGAAGTTGTATCGCTTTTGAATCAATTTAATATTATATATTGCTTCGAGTGTCTGTTGGAATTTTGATTCCTTCTCTTCGTGACAACAGATTGGTTAGGTATGGCTACTCCGGAAGAAGTAGAGTATGAGAAGTTTAAAGAAAAAGACAGGCGAACAGTGTATATAGACGAACTCACGCCTCTTGCCACTGATCCGGTTGTAGAATCTGCTTTTAATCAGTTTGGGAATGTCAAGAGTGTGAGGTTCATATCAAACTACTTGGGTCCAAAGGAGCTTCCTTTGGGCGTTCTGGTTGAGATGGAGACTGAAGAGATGGCTCAGGGTGCTATCACGACTGTGACAAATTTTCCTTTCATGGTTGCTGGAATGCCCAGGCCTGTCAGAGCTAGTGCTGCTAAGCCTGAGATATTTAATAATCGGCCGAAGGTGCCTGGTAGACAGATCCGTTGTCGCTGGATTGACCCTAAGAATCCTGACTTCGAGAAGACTAAGAAAACAAAGCGGATTGTTCTTAAACATACTGCCGAAACTTTGTTTATACTGAAGATACTTGTGTTTGTTCATTTACTGCTTTCTCTTTCTGTGTTATGGGAGCTGATGGTATTAATTCTCCTGTTATTAAGGACTTGCTTGCTCTTTTGATTTGTGTTTTCATGTATTTTATTTACGGTTTGAGAAACAGCTTGAGGAGGCAGAAAAGCTATCAAAACAGCAGGCTGAGACTGCGACAACTCATCATAAGAAGTTTGAGATTATTGATAAACTCCTCCACGATGGTGTTGCTCTGAAACTGGCTGACCGTTACAACATGAAGTCTTTTCTTAATCGCTAGAGAGACACCACTGTGTAACGTGTATAGGTATGATAGGATTCTGATAGGGTCGGAAGGTTAAGTGGTATTGTTGGGGATGAAAACCAAGTGATGGTAATTAGCTTAGAACTTCCTTATGCGACTAGTTTGTGCAGTGTCTAATTTGGTTGACCCGACTTTGTTTTAGATGCTGCCTTTTTAACTCCTTATGAAGAATGTTCCACAATGCTCAATTTCTTTTGTGTACCTAGCTTAGCTGTTCCATCTTTGATTTTATATGTGTGAAGTCAAGTATAAGCGTGGAGTAGTTATTACTTCTGCATAGATTACTTGCAGGGACAATAGGGTATGCTTTAGTTTAAGCTTGATCTCCTCTAGGTCCTGATTCACAAGCAAAACAAGATTCAAGCTTTTAGAAACATGTTCTACTCTCTGTTACTCATCATTTTTGTTGTCTTTTGATTTTTCCGAGTTCTTTGACCGGACTAAAACCTCCAAATTTTGAAGAAGTCTTGTGAATAGTGTATGACTCATAGGTTAATAATTGGGAAACAGTTGTTCAAGCTTTCGAAACTGTTGTTCTGTTAGATTGAGATCAGATAGTTTGATTAAAGTGTTTCTATGTTGAGGATAGACATTTGAATTGGTGAATTAAGCAAACTAAAGTTTTCTGTTTAGTCAGGTAATGTCTTTTTGTTTATGAACCAAAAACAAAAATACCGAACCAAATGAAAAACAGAAGTATTTAATCAAAAAGAAACAATTTGCAAGAAGATCCATTCAGCAAAGAAACAATGAAGAGAATTCAGACAGAATTTCGCCCGGATCGCATAAGCTCACTGGTGGATTCAGGGGTATAATTTAAAGAGTAAATCTTTTTATAAATTTTTTATTTTGGACTGATACTTTCCGACAGTAATGTGGCGGAAAGAGAGAAGGGACTTTTTTAATAATGGAAGATGAGAATAATAATGATAAAAAGACGAGAGACGAACAATGCCACCTCTGAGCGGGCGAGCGGGATTAGAATTTTCTTCTCCCCACCCAGCTGCCTCTCTGCTTTTCCCATCTTCCTGGTAATCTTAATTTTATTTCTTCAATTTATCTTAATTTCATTGATTCCAATTTGAATTTTTGATTCTTTCTTTTTTTGGAATCTTCTGGGATCGCAAAATCTAAATTTTTGTTCCTGGGTTTCAGGGTTCTCCGGATTGCGATCTCGGTATACTGAATTTAGGGTTCCAATCGGGGTCTGCTGGGTACACAATGATTTTCTCAAGATGTTTCTTTTCTTTTCTTTATTAATTTTGTTTCATCCAAGTTTAGTCTGACGATATGTAATGGTGCAGGAGGAGGGATAAGAGGCTGAGAAGAAAATGGGGGTTATGTCCAGACGGGTTTTGCCCGCCTGTGGTAACCTCTGTTTCTTCTGTCCTTCTTTGAGGGCAAGGTCTAGACATCCTGTTAAACGTTACAAGATAATGCTCGCTGAAATTTTCCCTCGTAATCAGGTCAACTTTCGTATTCACTCACACTTCTTTTAAGTTTCTTCTTTTTGGTACTAAAGATCTTTGTTTTTCTCGATTGTAATTGGATTCTTTTAGTTGCTTTTCTGGAGATCGAGAACGGTTTGTCTGGAATTCTTATGCTTGCTAAGTAACTTATCAGGGAATTTAATATTTTTCCGTGTTGTGATTTGGGCAGGAAGCTGAGCCGAATGATAGAAAGATTGGCAAGCTTTGTGAGTATGCATCAAGGAATCCTCTACGAATTCCAAAGGTAGATGCTTTTTAATATGTTTCCCTATTGTATTTCGTATACCTGTCCATTTTATTCTCAGGTGTTGCAGTCTTCCCTTGTGACAGATTACAGAGTACCTTGAGCAAAAATGTTACAAAGAATTGCGAAATGGAAATATTGGATCAGTTAAAGTTGTCTTATGCATTTACAAGAAACTGCTTTCGTCATGTAAGGAGCAGATGTAAGTAACTGTTTCTTCACGATTAATATGATGCGCCATTATCTGGTTACTTAGAACCATTATATCACATTTTTCGTTATAGTAAATTTAGATCGTCAGAAATATTGCGTGGGTTTTCTTTTCGTATCGCTCGATCATTTATTTGAATTCCTTTCTGTGTAGGCCTCTCTTTTCGTGTAGTCTGCTATGCATTGTCCGAACTCTTTTAGAGCAAACAAAAGAGGAAGAAGTTCAGATCTTGGGTTGCAATGCTCTTGTTGACTTTATAAGTTTACAGGTACATTGAGTACATATGTCCCTTCGCGAGCTACTTTTCCAGCTTGCACTACATAGAATTTATTGCTTGACAGTAATCCTAGTTTCTTTGTTTTCTTTTTAATCGTATGGTTTGACATTTGTTCAAATACAGACTGAAAATTCGCACATGTTTGACTTAGAAGGTCTAATCCCTAAACTGTGTCAACTTGCTCAAGAAATGGGGGATGATGAAAGATCACTCCAATTACGGTCAGCAGGAATACAGGCTTTAGCATTCATGGTAATGCCTCTTTTAATTTTTTATTTCGATTGACTGACAGAAAGCATTTTACATTTCACACACAATATGAGAATGGTTATATTTGAACTTCCGAACATAGTTAGAAGTGCTGCTTTAAATTATCTTTATACATGAATTTGTCAACATGGTCTACAAGCTGTTCACAGACGCCCTTAATTATGATTTCTTTTTTGCCGTTTAAGACTACATTCAAAGCGAGCACTGTAGCTTCAATTTGACATTCATATTACTAGTGAAATGCCCGGAAGATGGTGCTGATCTTTATGGTTGACTTGTTTGGTTAAACTAGTTAGTTCCGTTATAACTATTGGTTTTCCTCTGGGGAAAATTCTGTTGTTAGTTCTGTTACAATTATTTACTTTCACTCTAGAGCTGCATCATATGTCATGCAAAGTCCACAACTGTTTCTTCTAGGTACTTTTTGCTTCTAAACCAATAGTTGTTGCCAGGTATCTTTCATTGGTGAGCATTCCCAACTATCAATGGACTTGGATATGGTGAGCCATCGGATACGTCAACTTCTCCTGGTCTATAAATGTATAAGTGCTGCTTGTGCGTTGTAGTTAGTTTTTGAACGTTTTTTTTTTCAATTTGAATTAGATCATTTCCGTGATTCTGGAGAATTATATGGATTTGGAAAAGGGCCAAGAAGATACCAAAGAAGTTGGTCAAAATTCAGATACGATGGTTCCTAAGATGAGTAAAAGGGTTTCTTTTAAGCCTAATCCTGTGGCTGACTATAAGTTAGAAAACATGTAAGGATTCCTTGGAATATTATTTGCAATTCTTTTTACTGCCACTGGAAATGCATCATTTATTTGTTATTTATTCATTGAATCCAATCAGGGATATTTCAAAGAGCCCCTCATATTGGTCTATGGTTTGCCTTTGCAATATAGCCAAATTAGCAAAGGAAACTACAACTGTTCGTCGGGTTCTAGAACCACTTTTGACTGCTTTTGACAGTGGAGATTACTGGTCTCCACAGAAGGGTGTTGCCTCTTCTGTTTTATTGTTTCTGCAGTCTCGTCTGGAAGAATCAGGTCAGATGATATTTAATTTGCTAGGTTTCCTGATTTTTAAGCTATGTATCTGAGATGTCTATGAGATAACTGACTAGAGAAGCATTTATGCAGGAGAAAATTGTCATGTATTGGTAGCTTCTTTGATCAAGCACTTGGATCATAAGAATGTAGTGAAGCAACATGGTCTTCAAATCAACATCATTAATGTTGCCACATGCCTTGTGCTACATGCTAAGCAGCAGGCTTCAGTCGCGATGACTGCTGTAATAGCTGACTTGATTAAGCACCTGCGCAAATGCATGCAAATTGCAGCTGAATCAAATGTGTCTGCTGAAGAGAATAAGCAGAACTTGGAGCTCCAGCATGCATTAGAACATTGCATTGCAGAGCTCTCAAATAAGGTTAGTTGGACTGCTTTCTGTTCTTTTGAGCTTTTTTTTAGTTGTTCTTGGATTTGCCACTTCAGCTTGTGTATATTTCTGTTTACTCTCCGATTTGTGTGTTCATGCACACTATCATAACTTTGTTCATCTTTTTGTTTTGTTTCCAAGGTTGGCGATGCAGGGCCTATTCTTGATATGTTGGCAGTGGTTCTTGAGATGATATCCACTAATGTAGTCCTTTCAAGGACCACAGCATCAGCTGTTCTCCGTGCTGCACATATAGTATCGGCGGTCCCAAATGTTTCTTACCATAAGAAGGTAAGTGAGGTTTTTGACTGCAACTTTTAGTTTTTTCTTTCAATGTTTCAGTAATTATTTGTTCTTACGAATTTCATGTGGTCTGTATCAGGTATTTCCAGATACCTTGTTTCACCAATTGCTCCTTGCAATGTCCCACACAGATTGTGAGACTAGAATTGAGGCACACAATATTTTCTCTGTCCTGCTTCTTGGATCTCTTTGTTTTCCTTGGTCAGATTGCCAGAAGGAAACATCAGAAGTTTTTTCTAGGACATTGTCAGTTGATGGAACTTGTACAGTAAGGAGCCAAAGTATTAATTTACAGGAGGAAGAGAATGATAAAGTTGTGGAGTCTTTAAACAGCGAATTGCGTAAAGATGTAAACCACAAATCTCAACCAAGTGTATCAAAATATACCAGTCAACAGCTTAGTGGTCAGTCCTTGGATAGCTTAAAGGATTTGGATGATGGTATAAAGGTATGGATTGTCTAAAACCTATGGTTCTTTGGGCTTCTCCCCTGCACAAATGTATTAGTTGGCACTTTTCTTATTGATTTTAGTGTATTTGATACTGCGCAACTATAATGCAATTTTCATACTATTACAGTCATTATGTTCACTCCGACTGAGTAGTCACCAAGTAAATATGCTCCTTTCATCTCTGTGGATTCAAGCAACTTCTACCGAGAATACCCCTGCAAACTTTGAGGCCATGGCCAGCACGTACCAAATCACATTATTGTTTTCACTAGCAAAGGTAAGTCGATGCATCTTAGTAAGTTAGGACCATACATCACATATACAGCTTACTCTAGCTTTGACATATTTTGAAACTCGAGATATACCACCATACCAAAGGCTCATGGGATGTTGGTACTCTTTTTATTCTGTTCACATTGGATAATTTCACTCTGGTCCGGGATGTCTTTGATTTTTATCAAATACAAAATGAACTTACAACACCATGTTTTTGATACTGAATTTAATATATGTGAACTTGATTTGCCTGATACAACCTCCTACCTTGCTGGGAATACTCTTTCGTTTTTGTAATATTTTTCTTTGATTTTGTGGTTGCAAATGGCAGAGATCAAATCACATGGCTCTTGTGCGGTGTTTTCAGCTGGCATTTTCTCTTCGTAATCACTCATTGAATCAAGATGGTGAGTTGAAAACAGTGGTTGATGAGAAAATTACTTACTTTGGTCGTTAGATGTTATGACTGGATCTCATTTATTTCTATTAACTATAGTGAATATAGTTTCAGTAGATAATACCATCCTTTTTTTTGTGATTTACGATGTGATTTTGTTAGTGGTGAATATTATTATACGTAGTCTTGCTCTTCAAATTCTGCAGCTGTTAAGATAGGTTACTGGATGATGAAGCATAAATCTAGACAGTATGCATGAAACTTAAGTGAAGCGAACAATACTGTGGCTTTTATGTTCCCTTTTGACTCTATCTTTCACAATTTGACCAGCTTTACATTGAACAAAATCCTCCAGAAGTTAGTATGTTTTGTTGAAACACTTTCTACAATTAAGATATGGGCATGCGCTAGAACCTTCATGTTCATTAAAACTTCCTTTAGTTGTAACTTGTGCAACGCCAATGAGACAGCATCTTCTTCTTGTTAATGCAAAAGGAATAACTAACTCTCTAGAACTCCACAGTCTATTGAGTTTGTTTCTGACTTAAATTTTTGGCATGATGCTGAAGGAGGTATAGAGCTCTCTCGTAAGAGATCAAACTTCACTTTTGCATCATATATGCTCATATTTGGTGCCAAGGCTTCAGCTATTCCGGAGCTAATTCCAATTGTCAAAGAATCCTTAACTGTCCAGATGGTTAGCTTTCTTGAATAATGCATCTATTTGTTTTCCTTTTTCTAAATCTCGTGTTGTCAGGTTGCTCAATGTTTTGTTTATCTGAATTTGCAATTACTCATGTCCTAAACAGGTTGATCCTTGTCTTGTGCTGGGAGAAGATATCAGACTGCGTGCTGTATGTTCTCAATCTCCACAGGAAGAAGCGTTCAAATCTGAGAAAGATGATAGTGCTGCTGTCAGTTCTTCCATGATTATCGCAGATGATAGTCGCCTGAAGGAAATAGTGATTACTCATTTTACATCGAAATTTCAGGCATTATCCAAGGTACTTATCTTGTTTAAAATGATAAAATGTTGTAATTGATGGTAGTTATGTTTTTTCTGTTGGGAGGTGTGTTGATCTTGTATCCAGCACGTCAGATTAAGCTGTACCAAATATAAACTACAAATTAGCTCCTGGTCTTTTAACCAGTCAATACATTGTCCTGAAGCAGGGTTTTGTCAGTGTATGTATTCATAGCCAAACAAAATAAAGTAGGATAAATTCAGTAGAGCATTTCAAACCACTTCATGCAATAATTGTACACTACTCTCTGAATTTTTTATTTATTTGTATATATATATATTTTTTTCGTGTAAATCTCTTAGGAGGAACAATCAAATTTAAGAAGGGAAATTCAGTCAGATTTTTCCCGGGATGAGGCACATCCACTTGGGGCACCATTGTTCATGGATACACCAGGACCTAGTTCTCCTCTTAATCATATAGAACTTCCAGCCTTTGAAGAGGTATAATGATATTTTTGAGAAGCTTGCTTCAGAATGATTAGCTTAGTGCAATTCTGTGTGGATACTTCAGGTTGAGCTTTCAGAAATAGTGGCATTTGAAGGAATTTCTCCGGGGGCTAGTGGGAGTCAGTCTGGCCACAGAACATCATTGTCCACAAACACTAACCCAATAGATGTTCTGAGCGTCAACGAGTTGTTAGAATCTGTAATACTAACACTCAATATCTCTTCATATTTTTTGTTGGACTCCTCTGTGTCTTCTTTTTCTTAATGTAATATTTCATTGCTGATGTGTAGGTATCAGAAACTGCTCGGCAAGTTGCAAGTCTCCCAGTTTCCTCCGCTCCTGTACCTTATGACCAAATGATGAACCAGTGCGAAGCTCTTGTGTCGGGTAAGCAGCAAAAGATGTCCGTGCTTCAAAGTTTCAAGCCCCGAGCAACTAAAGCTATAACTTTCTCAGAAGATGATGAAAAGGAAGAACTCTTTCTTCTCAAGGAGGTGAGAGTTTGTTCTCTGTTCCATTGACACGAGTGGTCATCCCATCAGCGTTAAATATCGATTCGTTATACTTTTCTTTACGTGCTGCAGACAGAAGAAGCTAGTGAAGATGAGCAGAAGGCAATGATTGTGTCTGAAGTTCAACCTCAAAGCCAGCTCGGATTCTGTTCAAGAGAAGTGGAACAAAATTCTTTCCGGTTACCGCCTTCAAGCCCCTACGACAAATTCTTGAAAGCAGCCGGATGTTAACTTGGTATATTCTTCAAATCTTGCATATATATATATAGAGAGAGAGAGACTCACACGGCTTAATATATATATATATATATATATATATTATCACGTGTAATCTTCTGCTTCATAAGTTCTCAAGTCATGTCGTGGCTTTTTCTGGAAGCAACTATGATTGATTCATTCCATTTCTTCATTGTGTGGGAAAAAATATTGTATATCGTCGAGCATTTGTTTAATCTGACCTTAAGATTTTTTGTGTAAAATGGGAACAAAGTAGAGAGTAATGCTTAGACTTGTGTACAAGCATGGTTTCTTCAAATGTTTCAATGAAACAAACAAGTTCATGCTGATTTTTCTTTCTTCTTTGTGTTGGTAACTCAAGGATGGAATATATATAAGCAAGATAAAAACCTCCAAATCAGTGAGAAGGTTACAAACTTCATCATAGCGTTTATAGTTAATGCTTTACGTCATACTCAAAATCAAAGTCAGCAGTCATATCAATTTCTCAATGACTAATAAAAACTCAGCGGTTACTGTACATGACGAAAATTCCTTATCATACCCTCCAAAGTGCACAATATTACAATTAAGTCTAGAAGAATTGGCGCCTTTTCGAATTTCCATAATTACCAAAAAACCATCATGAAGTTTATATGATCGTCCTCGTCTTCCTCTTTTGTGTAGCTTTGAAGTAGCTGACACTTTTCTAATTTGTGTACTCTTCTCTCATTACCAAAAACGGAAACTTGAAACATTAGTCAACAAATCTAGGGTTTTCCTTTCCTGGTAAAGTTCGACACTTTTTCCTCTGTTTGCTACAAATAAAAATCTCAACTTTATTTTCTTCCTTTGTTTGCTAGAACAAAAATCTCAACTTTATCTTCTATCTTAATCGCTTCTTCTCCTCTTTCATCTCAAACTTCCTATTCGTCGTTCTTTTCTTTACTGAGTTGAAGACTTTTGAGTTTTAACCTTTCTGTAAAATCTGTTTTTGCCCTTTTGTTAACTGGGATTTTTCCTTCTTTGAGGGCTACATTTTGTGCAGTGTGATTCTTTTCGCTATAGTGATTGAGATTATGGAGGAGGAGGATTGCAATTTACCAGTCACAAAGACCACCACGGAATCATCAGATGTTTGTCCGACGGAGGACGCCATTCGAGCTTTATTAGAAATCTTAGTCGACCCTATGCTTCCATTTAAATTAAGTAATGTCCCTTCCAAGGCTCTCCGAGAATCTGTAGCGAAGCAGGTGCTTTCTAGAGTTTCTTACTCTTATTTGTGGACTTCTATATCTGTAACTAGTTTTGCTGATTGGGTCTAATTGCAAGCAATGTATTTTGTTGTTTCTCTTATGGTTCATTTTTTCTGTAAAAAGACTTTAATTTTTGTCACGTTAATGATGTTGTTTCAGATTCATGCTGTTGTGTTGCTGTTCAACTATTACCATAGAAGAAATCATCCTCATTTGGAATATTTGTCTTTTGAGTCGTTCCGTAATTTGACTACCGTAATGAGGCCTGCTCTAGTACAGCATTACAAGGAATCTAGTGAAGCTGGTGATTCACAACAATCCATATCGCTGGAGAAGGTTATTTTGGATGCTTGTAAATTATCCATGAGCTTGTATGCGTCTTCAGATCTTTCTAGCTTGGAGAAGTGGCCCATAAGGAAAGTTGCAGTTCTGTTAGTTGACTTCAACAAGACGAGTTGTTTTCTTCAACACAGTTCCATCACACAAGGTGTGTGGTCACTACTTGAAAAAACAATTACTGCTGGGGGAAATCAGAAGGAAGAGGTTGTCTTTCAAAAAGCTGCATTTGCGGCTATTAAAGAGGTTACAGGTTAGTTTGAAAGAATAATCATGTAGGTTCTGTAGTAGCATGCTTACTGTAATTACTCAACCATGATCTTTCCAGGTGTTAATCACAATGATGTAGTGATCTTGGAGAAGCATTTGGTATTCTCCTTGAGCGAAGAGAAGACATCGGCTCAATTTTACATAATGAAGCGCATCTCACAAGAGAAAGTTCATAAAGAAACCCCCATCGATGAGGTGCTTACTTGGTAAGCTGATTTTGTTATTGAAATGAAAGGCCCTAGCAATAGTTGTGGTAACTAACCTTATATTGATATTCTTAATTTTCTCTATATAAATAGTATGCAGGGTTCTTTATTTGAGAAGAGCTTCTCTGAATGGGCTACGAAACCCATCGTGGAATACTTTCATGTTCTTCCATATGCTAGTCTCATAGAAGATTGGTTTTCCAGGTTTATTTTGCATCCTTTTGTCGTCCTAAGATTTTTCTCCTTGCACATTTTTGAGTTGTTTGTACCTTTTTATTGTCTAAGGTGTAGCATAATAAGTTTATTCTGTTTTTTTATTTCAGGCGAAAAGATACTGAAATCGTGATAGAGAAAGAGTTAGAAGCTGTACGTGATGATATCATAAGCAATGAAAAGGCAGATGAAACGAGAGAATCAGAACTTGCCAACACTGGAAGAGGAGAATCTGCTGCTGCAAAAAGGAGTTATCAAACTAATGTATGCCCTGATCATTATACTGGTGTGGTTGTATTAAGAAAAGTGGTAGTACAAAGTAATTTACAATATTGAATTGCAGGCCAAAAAATTTGCCGCTCTACTTAGCAATCCTAGAGCTACAAGAAAAGCTACTCCGAGGATACAAAGTCAATACTTGAAAGGACGTACAAGTGTTGCAAAAGAACAAATTTTCAACTTGAAGACAGTCTGTGGTTTGAAGGCTAACAATGAAAGGAGCCCTTGTAAGGAGAGTTATTTGAATCAAGAGAAAGGTGGTTTGGAGGTAAAGTCTGAAGAGATCTACAATGACGATTATATATTCTCAGTCTCTTCTTATCAACCTTTTTTAAATGCAGGTTGAGTCTGACTCAGAGGATGACAAAGAAAGAGGTATCCAGAGGAAGAAAGCTTTTGCTGACAAAGTTAATAGCATCAATAAGCTTAACGTTGAAGAGCTACAGACGTCTCTTCTTTCTAGAGCAGCATCACTATTCGAAACTGCATTGAAAGTTCTTCTTTGCAAACGAGATAAACTGGTAATAACTGTATAGTTGATCAAAGATACACAGTATAGCGTACTAACTGATTGGCAATAGCGCTTCTTATTTTTGACTGAGAGCTGCTCTCATTTGTTTGGCTGCAGACTTTTCAACAGCGGTACATAGAAGACGAGATTTCTAAATGTGATAAATACATCCAGAACATCAAAGGTATATACATATTATTATCCTTTGTGCCACAGGTTTGTTTTTTCACGAACCTAAGTGCTTCTCGTGGTGTTATAGGTAATCGTGAGCTGCAATTAGAAACAATACTCGAATGCTGTAATGAGACATATCCAAGGCGTAACCTCCAAGAATCTCCTGACAAGTCAGCATACCAAAGCAATAAGAGGCTGAAGCTCTGTGAACCTCTAACTCCTACAAAAAATCTGTGTCAGGTTAGAGAGTCTATGGTAACTTAAATCATTTCATGTTCAAAGAGTAAGACTCATTGCGCCTACTTACTGCAGAAACTCGATGATATCTGTCTTGCGAATAATTGGGTACTACCAAACTATCACGTGTCTCCATCAGATGGTAAAGTTTTGAGATCATTGCCAAATTTGTAGTTCAGCTCATTTATGTACTCAGAATTCTCATGTTGATGTTGTTTCTTTGTTCAAAGGAGGATATGAAGCTGAAGTAAGAATAAAGGAGACTAATTTTGCATATGCAATACGTGGAGAGGAAAAGTCTGATGCTGAGGAAGCTAGGGAATCAGCTGCTGGTCGCTTGCTGGCTAAGTTACACTACAAAGCAACTGAGTTGAGTTGTGATCCAAGAGCAACTTTGTTACTAAACTAACTTCCGAACATTAGAAAATGCTGTAGAAAACAACCTTGATTTTGATATGATATCTATGAGGATTTTGTAGTAACAAATATGTAAGCGCACTTGTAAGACCTTTTTCGTACTTTTGAGATATATTACAAGAAATGTATTAATCTATGGTACTGTTTGGATTGATTGGTCAAGCGAGACAGAGCTTGTATCTAATTCATTACGTAAGAAACCCCTAATAGCCCCAAAAAACACCATGTTTTACTAATGTACATAATCATATGCGATCAAGAACTCACAAGACAGCAGAGGTCATCGGAGGAACAAGGGCAAAGCATTTCACCTGAAAGACCAAAGAGTGATTTTGTCGCCTTCTTTCAATCCATTAGCCTCAACAACATATCTCCATTCACCACGCAACACAAAACTCCATATCGTTTCTCTGAATTAGTCGTCGTAAACCATTGTTTCAAACCCAATTGCCACTTTTTATTTCGTTGATCCACAAGAAAAGCTCTCACACTCAATTTCCTTTCGTTAGTAATGTCATTGTCATCAAGGAGTCCCGACTCGTCAAGCGTCAAGAAATCATTTTGGATTAGGCTGTTGATAGGGATTGAAAGACGGTTTTGGCATGGATCAACATCATTCATGTCCAAAGTCTTCACTGTAACAAGCTTCAGATCATCAGATCCGTTGATGTTTATCATCATCTGAACAAGCCATTCTGGTGGAGGAAAGCCTCTTGGGAATTCCGGTGGCTTTGGAGGGTCTTTTGGTGGAACGTATTCGTATTGAGTTGTTCTTTTTCTTCTCGGAATTATTATACTCAGATTTATATTATAAATTAGATATTGTTTGTATGTAAAAATAGTAATACGATAAAAAGTTTTTAGATAAAACGAGCGAGAAAAAAAACAAACAAAATATATGTTTTAGTGTAAACATATGGGTCAGAAATTTTTTATAAAACCAATATATTGCTAGGGAATCAGCTGCTGTTCGCTTGCCATCACAACGCAACAGCCAACTTCTCATGATTTGAGTTGAGATCCAAGAGCAACTTTGTTACTTACCTAATGTAACATTAATAGAAAAAAATTGGAGAAAACAACCTTGATTTTGATTTTCATGCACCTGTAGGACCATTTTCGTCTCTTTGCTTAGACTTTGAGATATATTACAGGCAATGTATTATTAGAGCAACATTACAAGCCTATGAAACTCATATCTTTAGGGTTTCAAGCATGTTGAATTTGAGTACTACTTGACAGACAGCTACAGGCGGGCGTACTTAAATTTATGGATAATATTTGTTCAAAGCTAGACGAGATACATTCTTTGGTTTGGGGTCATTTCATAAAATTCTACCACCAAATCAAGTCATAACTTGTATCCATGCGCTTCATATTCGCATGGAGTTCGCTCCCAGAAATATAGCTACCCCTACCCCCTCACGTCAATCCCACGAGCCTCTTATCCATTCTTAAATATGTATCTGACAATTTTGGTTAAAACTGTGGGAGTTGCTTCCAAGCAATTCTCCATCTTCAAATCTATGAAATCTATTCTACAACTATTTTGCTCTTGGTGACAATCTAAAAATCCATCATCTTCCTCCTTTCTTACTTCTAAATAAAGCTTTAACAAGCTATTATCTATTTTCTAATTTCAACTTAATCTAGCTTAATAAAGCTTTATGCTTGAATCAATCTTTGTTTTGAGATTGTCAACATGTATCAATCTGTGCCTACAGTTTGGATTGATTGGTCTTTATGTAGCTGGTAATTAGAAATCAAATGGAAGAGAGAGAGCTTGTATCTGAGGATCTTGCTGATAAACAACTCATTGTTCTTGCAACTTTTTCAGTCATATAAAATCATGATTACAAAAATATATTGTTTCTTTTGATTCATTTTCTTTTAAGGAAAATCTACTAACCAAAAGTTTTGTTCAATATTGCATCTTTATCTTCAAGAACAGTCGTGGGGACAAAAGCAGCATAGTGTTGCTGTTCTGCGTCGTGCGAGGGTAGGATTAAGTAGTCCTTTTTCTTCTGGGGAAGTCTTGAAAGATTCTCTTGCGTCTCGTGCGATTCTTCTGAGCATTCTAGAAATATTTCTCACACGTAACTTCATCTCTTCTTGTCTTCTCCTGGAGATTCTCGAATAACGTAACTTCATCACTCCTTAAGATTTTGTTTTATATCGTCAATGCGTCAGGATAAGTTTCCCGCTCATATTCATCCTTAACGGTCATAACAGAAACTATTTTTAAACATTAAATCTTCTTTTTCTTCTGTGGCTTTTGAGCCTGATTTGTGCATTTTAACTACAACTCTTTGTTCTTGCAACTTTTTCAGTCATATATAATGGATAAAAATAAATGGTTCCTTTTGATTCTTTTTCTTTTAAAGCAAATCTACTAACCAAGTGACCAATATCAGAAAGTTAAGCCTCAGAAATTCGCCTGATGCTGAGCGAATTCCGACAAAAATCTCAGAACTGAATGCTTAGGGTGGTTATTCTCATCAGCATGAAGCCTTTTGTCCAAAGTCTTATGAACGCCCTTCATGATTCGTACATAAAGCTTCTGCATCTGAGGAATGTTGTAGTTCTCACTATGCTCCATGAGTAGTCCCTTTACGGATTCTATCTGGCTTGATATTTCTTTTCCATCACCATCTGCTGAAGAAGGAACTAATGAGTTTGACTTGGACGCTTCCGATGATGCTGCTTCTTGGCCAGACTCTTGGTGTTGTAACAAATCTGCAGCTGAATTGTTCATCACAAAGTATACACACACCACATGTATTGGAAAGTCTCATCATCAAGAGTTGTTCTACATCTAGGAACTCAAAAGTTCACATGATCTGTACTTCATAGGTAAAACAAGAACCAAAGCTGTGGTTGCAGTGGCTTTACTTTTACAAACAGCATCAGCGGTTTTCTTGGGCTCTTTAGGACCAGAATCTCGTTCTAAGTCAACCTCTGGTTGTACATTTGGAAGTCGGGCACTGGTTCTAGTAACAGTTCCCATATCCACAACATGAGCTAAACGTCCAAGGATAGATCCACTCAGATCATATTGCATCTTTGAACGACCACCTTGATCTGAGTTCTTATTACAATATGTTAGCAGTGCTGGGTCTATCGTCTCTGACAGCATCAAATATACCTGAAAGTAACAATGACTTCAGAGGAAAGCTTGCGGGATGATAGACGTGGATAAATTTTTATATGGAAGACTGTATATCCAGTAGTCTAAGAGACATGCAAACATACTTCATCGTGAAGCATATGGGCTCTACTGAAAATTTGCGATGTAGTGTAATCATTTCCATAGTAAGCCTGGATTAATAACCGGAAAACATAAGTCAGCCACCATCAAGACATTAATAAATTACAAGACTATCATTCCCAAGCACTGGTTTGGAAACAACAAAGTGAGTCTTAACATAGTAGTCAGGATAATGTCCACACCAACCAACACCAATAGGTGAGACTGTATGTCTCTCTCCCTATTACTTTGCAAGTTCAGTGACCACATTTTCTGAAGTGTCAAGGTTTTAGATAGCCATATAAAAAAAGGTAGATATGTTATAAAGTAGTAGCACCTTGGCGTTTTTCAAAATGAGATCAACATCATCCAAGAACGGTGAACATGTGAGGTACTGTCCAGCATTTACACGCTGCAGCAGAGTTGTTATATCCATTGGATTTTTAATTATTGAGCAATAGATTGGAGCTTCCTCTTCTGTAACTGGGAAGTGAAATGCACTTAATCTTTCATCATCTAATATTCTGCACAGCAATAGCATTCCACAACTTTTAAAATATGGAACTTGGCACTAACAGATCTACAGACTCTGCATCAGCACACACTTTGAATGGATGTCTATTTAAAGTGAGGGCCATACACATTTCCCTATTGCAAATCGTCGAAGGGCATGATGCTCGGCTTCCACCTTGGCTTTTATTTCTACGGGTTTTAGACCAGTAGGTGCTTTTGAAACCTTGGGTGGTCCATTAGATTTATCATTTAAGCCTGAAATGACTGCGAGAGCAGCTTCAATCAAATGGTCAAAGAACAAAGACCTGTCCTCCCTTATGGTTCCTCCACAGTATAGCTGAAAGAAAATGTTTGCAATCAGAGAAACCGTGTAATAAGTCCAAGCGTGACTTTCTTTTGTTATTCCATAAAACATAAACAAAAACTTACACAGATAGATTTTCAAATACTGACTGCTCTTCCATGTCAGATAATTAAAATTCCCCATGAGATGTAGCAAGTAATGATATGGGCAAATCTGATGGCAATTCTTCTAACAAAGTCAGAAATAAATCCCTAAGCTGTTTATACGCCTGCAGTTAACAGTATCCCTTCTTTTTCTCAACTGAATTTTGTTTAAAATCCTCAATACGTCAGGATGATTTTCCCGCTCATATTTATCCTCAACGGTCATAACAAAAACTATTTAATACGAGAAATCTTCTGTTGTTTTACTTTCTTTTATGGCTTTTGAGCCTGTTTTATATATAAAGGTGCATTTCAACTTTACATGATCCTACTGATGAACTACCCTTTTGTTCTTGCAACTTTGTTATAAAAATCCGGATTAAAAAAAAAGAAAAAGAAAATTTGTTCCTTCTGATTCTTTTTAAGCAAATCTACTAACCTAGTGACTGATATGAGAAAGTATTAAGCCTCAGAAATTCGCCTGATGTTGAACGAATTCCGCCAAAAATCTCAAAATTGAATACTTAGGGTTATTATCATCATCAGCACGAAGCCCTTTGTCCAAAGTCTCAAGTACGCCTTTCATGATTCGTGTATAAAGCTTCTCCATCTGTGGAATGTTGTAGTTTTCACTACGCTCCATGAGTTGTCCCTTTACAGATTCTATCCGGCTTGATATTTCTTCGTCTGACTTACTGGTATCTCTGCAACAATCACCACTTTCTTCTTCCCTAGAAGCCTCCTCTTTTCGTGGCACTTCGCTTTGGTCTTCTTTATCATCATCTGCTGAAGGAGGAGCTGAGTTTGAGTTAGCCGCTTGGGGAGATGCCGTTTCTTGGCCTGACTCTTGGTTTTGTATCTTTTCGGCAGCTGAATCTGTCATCACAAAGTAAACACACACAAGTATTGAAAAGTCTCATCATCAAGAATTTTGCTACATTTAGGAACTCAAAAGTTCACTTGATCTGTACTCTACATGTAAAACAAGAACCAAATCTGTGGTTGTTGTGGCTTTACCTGTACAAACAGCCTCAGCCGTTTTCTTGGGCTTTTTAAGACCTTCAGAATCTCGTTCTAAATTAACCTCTGGTTGTACATTTCGAAGTCGGGCACTGGTTCTAGTAACAGTTCCCATTTGCACAACAGGAGCTAAACCCAGGATAGATCCACTCAGATCATCTGGTATCTGTGAAGGACCACCTTGAGCTGCGATCTTGTCACAATATGTTAGCAGTGCTGGGTCCATCTGTGACAGCATCCCATGCACCTGAAACATGAAAGTAACAATGGCTTCAGAGGAAAGCTAAGGGGATGATAGACGTGCAGCTTTTTTATGGAAGACTGTATATGCAGTAGTCTAAGAGACTTGAAAACATACTACATCTCGAAGCTCATAGGCTCTACTGACAATTCTCGCTCCAGCGTAATCATCTCCATTGTAAGCCTGGATAAATAACCGGGAAAGATAAGTCAGCCACCATCAAAACATTACTACATTCGCAAGACTATCGTTCCCAAGCACTGGTTTGGAAACGACAAAGTCGTGCATTATTGTTCTTAAGAAAAACAGCTATTTCGTCAAAATATCAAATCATAGTTAATATATATTAGAATAGTAGTCAGGACAATGTCCACACCAACCAACAAAAATCCAACACCAATAGGTGAGACTCTCTCCTTATTACTATGCTCGTGCAGTGACCACATACTCTGAAGTGTCAAGGTTTTATAGCCATATAAGAAAATAGGTGTTATAAAGTAGTAGAGCACCTTGGCATTTTTCACAATGAGATCAACATCTTGCAAGAACGGTGAACATGTGAGGTACTGTCCAGCATCAACACGCTGCAGCAGAGTAGCTGTATCCATTGGATTTTGAATAATTGAGCGATAGTTTGGAGCGTCCTCGTCACTAACTGGGAAGTGGAATGCACTGAATCTTTTATCATATAATATCCTGCGCAGCAAAAGTACTCCACAAGTTAAAAAATATACATAAAAAGAATAACAGGAGACAGTTAAAACGGACTTTTATGGAATATTCAAGAAAAATCCATCCTCCCTACAAAATGAACTTGGCACTAACAGATCTAACATATTCTGCATCGAGCACACATTTACCTATTGCAAACATCTCTGAGACACATACGCAATCGTCTAAGAGCATGCTGCTCTGCTTCCACCTTGGCTTTTATTTCTGCGGGTTTAGGACCAGTAGGTGCTTTTGGAACCTTGGGAAGCTCTGAAAGAGGTTCGGGTCCATCAGATTTGCCATTTAAGCCCGAAATGACTGAGAGAGCAGCTTCAATCAAACGTTCAAAAAACAAAGACCTGTCCTCCCTTGATGGTTTGTCCACAGTATAGCTGAAAGAAAATGTGCGCAATCTGAGAAACTGAGTAACAAGTCCATGCGTGACTTTTTTTTGTTGTTCCATAAAACAAACAAAAACTTACACAGATCGATTGTCAAATACTGACTGCTCTTCCATTTCAGATAATTCCCCATAAGACGTAGCAAGTAATAATATGGGCAAATTTGATGGCAACTCTTCTAACAAAGTCAGAAATACAGCCCTAAGTTGTTCATGCGCCTGCAGTTAACAGTATTAATCATCAGACTGGTAACTAAAAATTCTAGGCAGTTCCTGCTCAACCAACAGGACAACCTAATACATAATAATAAGTAAACAACATGTTTGCATAAGCAATTTTAGCATTGTAAAAATAGATAGAAATAAATACACATACATTTTCCCACCAATTATTAAACATCGGTATGTATAATATTGATGGTGTTGTTCTCCTAGCTTCACTGAATATATGTACTAGCGCCTCCTCTGGGGTCTTTGCACCAGGATCCGAAAGGAGAGATGGAAGTCCCAGAGAATGAATAGGAAATTTTTCTAGCTCATGTAAAATTGCAGGCCCAAGATGATCCTGTTAGGCTAGCAAGTAGGTGAATTCAGTTCATAATAACAAGGAATTCTGGCATAATGACAGTAAACAACAAGAAATTACCAATCCAACACCTTCACCACCAAGCAGCAGAAGTCGAGGACGATAAACAAGTGCAATTGCAGATCCAAATGAAAGTATTGACAGCTTGGTCAACTCTGATGACGTGGCTGACGAGGGAAAAATATCTGATATTAAACTCATGGATTCAAGGAGCTGTCGTTGTAAACATGGCAATACAACTGGAGAGAGTGGTCTCGACTGTACCACAGACCCTCTATTAGCAGCAGGTGTAATAGCTGACATTGCCTCTACAAAGTGGCTCTTCTCAACCTTAACCAACCCAACATCTATGGCATATTTATCATCACTGGTATAAACTTGTGGATATTTCTCACGAAAAGCACGAATAGCAGCTTCAGTGCACAAAGCTTTAAGATCAGCACCACAATACCCTACACAAGTAGCTGCCAGTTCCTCTTTTAGCTCCCTAGTAGGTGGATTCTTCCATTTACGAGTGTGGATATCCAGTATTTCAGCCCGTGCTTCGCAGCCTGGTAAAGAAAAATTGAACTCCCGATCAAATCTGCCAGGGCGACGTAACGCTCCATCTATTGCATCTACCCTGTTTGTTGCTCCAATGAGAACAACTTGACCACGAGAATCAAGGCCATCCATCAGCGCCAGCAAAGTTGAAACAATAGAATTATGTATTTGTTCTTGTTTGCTAGATCTCACAGGAGCAAGACCATCAATTTCATCAAAAAATATTATAGAAGGCTGATTTTTCTGAGCCTCCTCAAAGAGTAGCTTTAATTGTCTCTCAGCCTCGCCAACCCACTTGCTAAGTACATCAGCACCTTTCCGCATATAAAAGCTAACTTTCTGACCAGCTTTTGAAGCAGCACATGCTAATGCTCGAGCAATTAGTGTTTTACCAGTGCCTGGAGGACCACACAGCAGTACACCTCTGGGAGGAGTGATGCTGTAACTTGCAAAGAACTCTGGGTACAGCAACGGAAAGAAGACCATTTCCTTCAAATCATTAATGTACTCAGAGAGCCCACCAATGTCATCAAAATTTATGTCCTCGTTAATCTGCAGTGGCTGTATATCTGCACCTCCTTTAGAGCTTGGCCCAGCAGTCTGAGCACCAGAAGTCAAGGCAGCCAAACCATCACTTTGGTGACCCCAACCAGAAGCTCCAACGTTCAACCCCAACGAACTTGCCCCGTATGTGTCCAAACCCCCAAATAGCCAAGGTGGTCCGGATCTGTTTCCACCTCGAGCCCAGGGAATTGCCGGGCCCTGGTCCAACTCATCCACAAGAAGAGAATCATCTGAATCATCTGTTCTTGTAAAGCGATGGCGCTTGTGAGGCCGAGACCCACCTCTCCTGACATCCCTTCCAACCCTGGTGCTCATGCCTTGATGCAAAACTCTTCGAGGAGATCTAAGATGTTGTTGCTTGTTAAGATCTTCAGCAGGCAATCTCCGCACTTCAGCACGGTTTCGCAGATCATATCTCTTCCTTCCCTCCTGTTCTTCTTCATCATCGTCACCATCTTCTTCTCCCTCATCTTCCCCATCACCCTCATCTTCGCCATCATCTTCATCTTCTCCATTACCCTCATCTTCAGCCTCAATCTCATTTTCGCCATCATCTGCATCATGGTCATCTAGTTCATTCCCATTCTCGGTTTCCTCTTGGCCATCTTTCTCTTCTGATGTATCTTGATTAACACCAGATTCTGTTTTCAGTCGTTTATTAGCAATCATCTTTGAACGACGAGGACGGAGACCTTCACGCCGTGGTGCCGATTCAGTTTCCATAGCATTTCTAGCTTTTGAAGTTGAGTATTTTTTATGACCTCCATTATTGACTCTACTCCTCATATTTCGATATGCTGGACTCTGAAACAGATCAGAAAATTATTCTCAAAAGGCATACCCAGTAATTAGAAAAAAAGGATAAATTTCATAAGCCAAAAGCCATTTTCTAGAAGAAGATATCCTCACCATCATATCTTCATCCTCCGCTCCAGAACTGTCTGTATAGTCCTCAAGATTTACTGACATTCTTCTCTTCCTTGTGGAACGCCGGAGGTCGGATGCAATTGGCTGTACATCATTAGCAATGTTATCAACATTCTGGTTTAATCAGACTAAAGATAAATCGTATGCATTAGAAGAAAACTATTTAGACAGATCAAAAACTTCATAGCAGCCAAAAGCAGGCACCTCAAACAGAAGCTGGCACCTACTTAATACTCAGAAGGAAGAGAAATGCTCTTAATGTGCTTAGCAGGATCGTGTATTTATAATACATGTTCCATAACAGAAACTTGAAATGTTTACCGTAGCATTTGATGCCCGTGCTGGACGGTTCCCTTTATGCAGCATCTTTGCGATCTGTGAGGCTGCTGTTCTTGTCTTTGTGGTTCTTTTCCTATTAAGTATAATGTTTGGTGAGTAGTAATAGTATGAGCGACCAAATATTTTGGGCCTCCTCCTAAGCCTATCGCTGCTTCTAACTGGCTTCGTATCTGCCCCATCTCCCTGACTTGATCGCTTTGGATGCATAGGAAAATGCTACCACTGGTGATTATCTCCTTCCATAAACTACAAACTCAAGATTCACAGATCACATTTCCGCACAGTAGCCAGCACAAAATAAAGAAAAGTTTCATAAAATAACAAAAATGGGCTGCAGATTTTATCGGAAAAACGAGAATAACTTCGTAATCTACATCTATGAAAGAAATCAAATACCACAAAAAACGTAATACGTTTCTGACAGGCCTGTGATCTACACACATCACACGTATACTAAGAAATTATAGAAAAAAATTTCTTTCACATATCAAAATAATCCCAGAAGCAATATTACTATGGCAACTCCTAATTCACATGCATTCACAGACACAAAACCCAAAGGGGAACCCACTAAACCTCTAAGAAAAACAAAGAAGATTGTGAACCAAACCCTAGAAACTGAAGCTGGAAGTGATCAGCTAAATTAAATCAACAGTTACTGTGCAGAAAGATGAACAGATTCTTCATTCTCAACATCTAAACCGACTATATATCCGATTGCATTAGCCTTAGAACTCGAGGAGACAATCAACTAAAGAAATGAACGGAAGTAAATGCAAAATCGAGCAAGCTTTAGAGATAGATGATACAAAAAGCCGTAGAAACCTGAAGATTGCAGAGGGTGAAAGGAGAGAAAGATCGAAAGTGTCAGTGGAGACTGCAGAATTTGCAGGTCCGTCTTCGTTGCTCTTCTCCCTCTTTTTTTTTTTTTTTTTTTTTTCTCTTAGAGCTTTTTTTTGTTTTTTGTTTTTTTTCCGGCTGCTGCTTTAATAAATTTTTCTAACCCACTCCCTGTTTGGACGTCAAACTATCTCTATCCCTACCTCTCTTAGTCCGTGGATATTCTTCTTACAAGTTTGGTTTATTTCGAAGTTACACCCTGTAGTAATTAAAAAATCATAAATTGACCCTATAACTTCATTCCGCTCAGTAGCATCCAATATTAACGAACAGGGACCGTTAAACATTAATGACCATACTTTAAAATTAAGTCTTGAAAACTCAGTCTGTTGATAAAACATAAAATACCAGTTACTTGAACACTGACTAATCTCAGTCTCTTCATAAGTATTTGGTAATCCTTAATTACATGCCCAATTGCAATTCATAAGGGCAAGTTTCAGTCTTAAAGTTATACAAAGGTTGGATGCTCTTGCAAACCACATAAACCTATACAATTTCTTGTGTACAATTTAGCTTCTACAGAGGAGTAATCACAAAATGGGTTAAAAATGATCTAGAAGGAGAATTCAGAGCCAAAGTTCCTAAAGGTTCTTGCTTGTGATAGATTTCTTCAGTTTGGATGATGCGCTTGAGGTCTCCTTGAAGGCAGAAGGGCAAAGCTCAGTGATACTACAGGTTCCACAGCGTGGTCTTAGTGGTGTGCATATCGTTTTGTCCGAAACCTACCTGTTGAAATTTCAGACAACAAGAATAGACAGGATGAAGATTAAGTGGTGTTACAGGGGTTTCAACCATTTATCTTTAAGTTAGAATCTCCAAAGATTACGCACCAACAGAAAGTTAATAGCGACCCATTCTTCTTTTGGTAGCCATTGTTGCAGAGCTACTTTAGTTTCCTCAGGGGAGGACGTTTTCTGGTCAAGATATAATTATAGAAAGGTGACAAATAGCAGATGAGAAAATGAAAGAAGCAAAATTTTACCAAGTGTTATGAAATTAATCTCATACATATAGAACTCAAACATAAGCCTGATGTTAGAGAAGCACCTGTTTCGTTCCTGGTTTAGAAACCCAGCCAAGTCTATTGCATATGCGATGCACATGTGTGTCTACAAATATCCCTTGAACATCATTCCAGACGACATGCAAAACCTATCGCAGGACATTAAAAAAACTTTCAAGGACTTTGGAAACATGTATCTATCTTACAAAACTTGATAATATGGGCAAGTTCTACCAGATGCGCAATCTTAGGACCAACTCCTGGAAGTGAAAGTAGTTCTTCCAAAGAGCTTGGAATGTCACCTGTCATATTTCAGTAGACAAATTTTTGCAACTTTCTTCACATTAGTAGCCTTTCTAGTATAAAATCCAACCTAACAATAAAGTGCAAACAGTAGGTTTCGGAGAGATTACAATGACAAACGATAATTTCCATTAATAGTTTCTCATTCCTTTCCCTTTCATTTCTTAAATACTTCTCATCAAAATGGGATCACTGGGGTCATAGCAGAGTCAAAGAGGCCTTCAACAACAAGACGTAAAACAACTTAGGAATATTTGTACCGGATAGATCAATTCCCTAATGGTTGATTCATCGGCTTTGTCAATGGCTTCGGGAGTGAGAAGGCTGTTTTGATGAAGATGTTCTACTGCCGCTGCATTTTAGAAGTGTTAGATATACTATCAGGAAACTTGGAGGGGCAGATCATATCATAGATACTAAAATGTTGAAACTAAGCACCGGACTAAATCATTAAAATCTCACCACCAGTTACGTGCTCTTTAGTCTGACTTGAAAGAAGTGTTCCTATGAGCACATAAAATCGCCTTTCCTAGAAATAGGGAGAGATAAAGTCAAAGAAAAAACAAGAAACGCAAGCTATCTCTCTACGTTCAATCATAAGAATTTACGAAATGTGATAACAACAAAGGCAGCAAGAATAAGAGAACTTCCTAATCGTAAGCCAGCATTTGTAACCAATATCATCAAGTGTTAGGGTGTTTTCACGGTAAACAACCTGGAGGGGTTCCCAATATATGCATAAAATACCACGTAATAATGAAAAATAAATGAGTATATGAGAAAGCAATAAGCATTATACTTCCATGAAAAATCAATAGGCACAAATTCAGCCACACCTCAATCCCATATAGAGTAAAATATTTCTACCTTTGGAGGTAAAACGCTTCCGGTTCTGTGGCATTCCACAGTATTAACTGGTGCTTCTTCTGAAGATTTCATTTTTCGAATACCCTCGAGCACCTTTTCCCAATTTTCAGGTGGTCTGCCTAATTAGACTTCTTAGGGACATCCCGTTTTCCAAAGAGAATAAAATGTACACCAAAATACCACTAAGAATAGTAGAGTATCGTGAAAGAAAAACCTGCTGTTTTGATCGATGCAGAAGTGCTAGCTTCTGTTGATTTTATAGATGAGTTTAGTTTTGACGCCCCTGCAAAACCATTAATCTATATATAAGTTTAGCTTTGAAATCCTTGCACAACCATTTCATACAAGAAATCATTTCATGAGTTGAAGAGTAGTGAGAACTGAGAACATTAGACATCTTACCTAAACTTGACCCATGAATATGACTGAACTTTTGTTTTATATAGAATAGTGAGACTTACTAGATGAAGGAGATCTATTTGTCTTCTTGTAAGGAAAGTCTTCTATATCAAGTTCTCCACATATCTCCTGCATCATTACATGAACAAAGACCAAGAGGATCATATAAGAACAATGACAAGATAGCAAAACTTTAACTGAGAAAATTTATCCCTACAAAACTTCCATGGCTAAAGAACATAAAAAGCTGTAAATCCATGTGTATCTCAATTTCAGAAACTTTTCAAGCCAAGAAGGAATCAACAAATTGCCAACAAAAGCTCTCAAAAATTATCATACTCTGACGCAAGATATGTAATTTTCCAGAACCCTAGTATATTACTTTACGGGCATTGAGTCCTCTTCTAGAAACTTTCTCCACAGGCTCCAAATCTTCCTTCTTTAGCCTTTTCTTCCTTAAAGGGACTCGAGTCTCAGACTCAGAAGTTCCAGTAGCTGCTTCTAATACCAAAACAAGCACCGAATAAACAAATCGACTAATTACACAGCCAAGTTCCACCAAAACGAACTTTCCCAAAAATTAGGAGCAAGAGAAACCCTGAATTGGAATCGGAACGAGAATTAAAGGATTCTGCGGACATAGATTTGCCAGATGATCGAGTCGCAATATACATTCGGCGATTCATAGCGTTAAAAACTCGAGACGCGATGGCAAAATTCATAGAGCACAACATTTGTGGATGAACAAATTAATTTTGACAATAAATATTTATTTTTTGACGTTATTTACTATTGAAAATATCTCTAGGTAAGTGTGCGATGCTCGTACAATCATAATGAGAATATTAAGAGAAAATTCAACAGAAATAGGAACAAAATTTGTTGCCAAAGAAAGGTTTTCTGATTTTGGCAAGTATATAATCTACAGTTTTTCAAAGAGAATCATCGAACAAGAAAGTATCAGAGTTAAATTCTGTATCTATACCCTCTCTACCTTTAAACTCACCAAGTCCCACTGCATTTTCTATTGAGAAATCATTCATCAATGCAAAATCATCTTCCAACATAGTCTTGCTTCTCCTGTTTATGAGCTTTTTAGTTGTTATATCCACTTTGGTTTTCTCTGTTGCAAGTACTTCTTCAGCTACTTCAATAGGTACAACCTTTGAACATGTTCTGCTTGACTTTCTCAATCTAGATGGCAAACTTTTGTTCCTCTTTACATTGTTCCTGATGGACTCGGTTTTGATGCTCTCGTTTTTCTTGTTGTTGCTAGTGCTGATTGTTCGTTTTAGTTCTGGAATCTTAGATGTGTTTGTTACAGGACCATTAAACACAAGCTTTCTTTTACATCCATCTTTGAGATCTAGTTTTCTTGTCTGGAGAAGTTGTGTCCTCATAGATCTTGGAGACGTACCTGCAGAAACTTTTGCATTTAATAACTTCTTTTTTCGAGGCGACATTGTGAAATGCTTCAAGATATCCTCTGGTGTCCAATCAAATCTCTGCTCATATGGCCAAAAAAGCGGCTCATCAATGTTCTTATTGCTCTTAGAATCCAGAATCTCTGCAATTTTCTTATCCAAATTTTTCTCACCAACCAAAGAAGTTGTTGTGAGATCACTCGGACTAGAGGGAACATCAGAGGAGATTATCAGAGAAGCAGAAGAGTTTTCTAATTCAAGTTCTGTACCTGAAGACGAGGAAAAACTAACTTTCTTTCCTAGTGAACTCTGAGTAGAAGAATGAATAACGGTGGAATTTTCAGCAGAACTAGATGAATCTTTCTTCTGAATGTTCTCTGCATTCTCCTTAGTATTCCTTGGAATTCTGGGACGATCTTTAATGGAACTTTCTTCGTGAGTATTCAGAGAAATGGAAGATTTCGCAAGGTCTGATAACCAAGAAACTACACTCTCATCAACCGAGAAACGAAAGGTAACAGATAATCTACGTTCCTCAAGAAGAGAAGTAGGAGATGCACAATCTGAAGATAACCATATTGAATCACTATCATCAAAGCTTCTCCAAACAAAGTTCTTATTTGTCCCACCACTACCACGACGATCATCGACCTTTTCCCTTCTTGGTTGTGGCGTTACGCCAGCTGATAATTTGGTCCTTGTCTTTTTTGTGACATCCGAAATCTTCTTTGTTGCAGGTAGATTCATGGATTCGAAGTTAGTAGAACCTGTTGATTTTGATCTTGGAAGTACCTTCGGTTCACTAGCTGCATTCTTCTTCCGCATGGAGAGAGACGAGGCCACTCTCTTCACAAATCCTTTAGGTCCATCTTTTGCATCCTTAGAAGCCATTGAAAACCCAATAACTTTCTGTAAAAGTTAGCCTGAGACAATATCAGACATGCAGTGAGTTATACAGTTTGAGGAGTACATGTAGAATTACAAGCAAAACGAAAAATTAAGAATCAAGGAAAATAATGACACACCAACCACTAACTTTTTGGAGAATTGGAAGAAGTCAACACAAATAAGCTTTAAAAAAACACTATTGCATTACATGGAAGATTTCCTTTTCTTTTGCAGTTCTTTTCTTCTTCTTTTTTTTTAATAAAATTTTGCAGTTTTTTTCCAAATCTCGTAGTTGTGTTTCGCGCGTTATTCTCATTAAGGCAAATAAATTTTTAAATTCTAAGTAGCTTATTGGACAGAACGTCTTTTGACCATTGTAGGTGTATTTACCAATGTTAGACTGACACGACAGCATTTTGTAAGCGACCATACTACTATGTGTTTCATCCTACAGTAACCAAATGGGTTGTGTTATCATGATCTCAATGTTCACAAACATTCATTGTTGTAGACCCACAAAATTATAGCAGATTCTATCTTGAGGTGTTTTGGATTCAAAACTACAAGCAATTAATGTAAGGATCATGTAGTAGGTGAAACAGACTAACACAAAGGAGGTGCCAATTGCTCTTGACCTGGAGATTTTCTCAGACATGAAACTTCAGTTTGGTTTGCAGACAATGCACTAGCAGAGCAAAAGGCAATCAAAAGCCAAAGTAACTACAATGTGCAAATTCTTTTACACTATACAATATGTAGGGCAAGTAAAAACTATCATAAACCCTTAACACAGAGAGGGATATAGTTTACTTGTGCGTGCAGTCGTGTGCCACAATAGTCATCAAACTCAGGAGGAGACTGCTGGAAAGTATTGTAAACCACAAACGTTTCTCCAATATGGTTAGCTCGTTAAAGTTTTTTCTTTTTCTTCCAAGTAATTGCTGGTGGTACACAGGAGAGAGCGTAGGATGTAACTGAAACCTGAGAGATCTCAGTTTTCATCTGGGTTTCTGCTGGATCCGCCATTTTTGGAGCTTCCTTTACCTTTTCCACTGCCTTTTGTTTTGCTAGAAGATTTAGGGTTTGTTGATTTGCTGCTAGCCGCTTGTGAATCTACATCAGCGAGACCATTCTCCAGAGCTTTCACCAAATTCTCAAAGTAAGTTTTCGTTATGCTGTTTATACACGATAAAAGCCGTTGGGGTTAGCATTCGTATAGTTGTTCAAAGTCTCAAATAGTTCAGCCAAATCTATAAAAGGATCTGACCACCGATGCAACAATAGATCTGAATATAGCAAAAACTAATGATTAGATAAGACTCATCTTAGAGTCAGACACAGATTCTATTTTGATCTGTCTTAAATGTTAATGCCTTTTCTTGTCATGTACCAAACAGCCGGATAGATTTTAGAAATAAATTAATTACCTGGTCAGACCAGTTAATTTTGTCCGGAACTGATTGAAATCTTCTGAAGGGCCTTCAGCATTCTGAAACACCTCCAATTCCTTCTCTACGCATTTGTGAAGTCTCTCCAAACCTGACTCAGCCTCCCCTGATCAGATCAACAAGAGTATTTTTAGCTTCACGGGTTCACTGACACACCAACTATTCCAACCAATTCTACGGATGAGTTCTGACCTTGTAAATACTCAAAAAATTGTCGCTTAGCATGATCAGGTAGATAGTACCCATATGCATACGTCCATTTCAGCACCCGTCTGCATTCGATGATCTGCAAAGATATAAATCAGATGACGGAACATTCGGAGAGATGTTGTGCATAAATCTCACAGTTATCTGAAGATTTTAGTTGCGAACCTGGAGCCACGCCTCTGTGATGAACTTGAGCTGAGATTCTGGCGTGCACTGTATGTCACTAAGCTTCTCAAGCTAGCAGAACAATGAAAAAAATTTAATAAAAGCACGTGAGAAACTGCCAAAAGCCTTTTGCTTAAAATTCTATATAATTTCCCACATGTAGAAAGCACCAGAAATTCAAAACAGAATACTAAAAGGAACAACAGTACAGTCTCAATTTAGTCTAGATACGATTTGGTGTTGCAAACAAAAGCAATGATTATAGCTGTTCTGCTAGCTCACATCATCCTCTACTCGAAAGAAGAACTACCTATCATTGGGTAGATAAAATAAAAGATGAAGGAAATAAATTTGAAAAAACAAGTATAAATGATTACCTTTTCCGATTGCATTTTCTGCAGATCTGCCAAAGCTTTTTGTCTTGACTGCCAAATCACTCGAAAAAGTAAATATATGATGGGAAGATTAAAACCTCTTAACATAGAGGTAGAAAATTATGTCATAATTATAAGTAATTTTGCTATGCAGAAAGAGTTAGTTTTAAATTATATTGGTTGTGGGATGTAAATAGTCAACAAAATTACATTAGTTGGTTCGCCTTACAAATTAGAAGAAACATGCCGGCAGAGCAATTACTGAAATACACCCTTCACATGATTCACATTATCATAGTTCACAAAAGCTAATGCTCACAACAGGAGAAAGTAAATTGAACATTTTTTTCAATCCTGCCAAGCTCCTTACTAACAGCACTATTTGCTGACAACTGATGAATCCATTATCTCTTAATTCTCTATATTATCATGGATTTTTAGGCTTTCAGTGGTCCAAAAAGGCAATAGAAATATTAAAAATTACTGATCATACCAATTGATTGCTTGCCCAGCGTTCGTAATAATGAGTGTATCTCTCTAGTGAATTCTTTGCCATCTCTCGCCTTCTTTCAGCCTCATCATACTAAAATAGGGGAAAAAATAGAATGGTTAGCAACAAAACATTATTGACAACCATCAGCCCACATGATTGCAGAAAATTCCCCCACAAATGATCAAATAAGTACAAGAAGTCCTACAACTCCTTCTTGCTTGGCCGCCTCATACCGGTTGCAGGCATAAAAACCACCAGTTCTTTCCCCGTGATCTGTCCAAGCATTAAGGCAGAGCCTAATGATTTAAGTAAAGATATATTCATTAGCACTTCCATCACAAGATTAAATCCGAAATCATCAGACAGTGACGAACATGCAACCCAACATTGCAGAGAAAGAATAACAATCAAAGTACAACACCTTTTGAGATGGGGAGAAAGTATTACCAACAAAACTCATATTTACAAGGTGGTGTGCATGTCATGTGCATACAGCCATGATTCTTTTCAATTGGCCGTTTACACCTTGGACAAGGCTTTGAATTGGCAAGTATCCTAGGCATAACGAGACAAAATAAGATTAGCAAGAAACATATAGATTGAAAGATACAAGAGAAAACATAGCTCCATCAATAATTAAACATATTTTGTTAATAACTAGAAGATGAGGGGGCATACATACAAAAGAAGAGCATATACCAATTCATATTTTCAGATTCAGCGCTGTTCTTAAGTATCCATTTTGCAACTGTGTCACAATCCACAGGACGGTGAGCCTCTTCAGTGCACTGGAAAATCAGATATATTACAGTTCCAAAGGGGCCACTTAGTCAAACCAAAGCAGATTTAGAGGGATTTGACTCCAAGAACTTACATTCCAGCAAAAGCTGTGCAAACACAAGCATGAAACATCATAACTTCCTGTCCCGGCAGAAAAATCAATTGCATGCTCACATCCTGGGGCAGGGCACCACTTCATCTGAAGCAGAAAAAAAAAATGGGGGCAACATTAAAATTAGATAAGCATCATATTGCAGACACAAATATAAAGGAGAAGGTACTATAGTTTGCTCAAAGCAAAAGCATTGAAACAAATTGCCATATTGGAATTTGGATTTAATTCAAGACGAAAACCTGGAGGCCTTCCATACAAGATTAAGAAAAGGATAAATTAGGTAAAACTGGGAATAGAGAGAATCTATTATCAATAGTAGTATATGCTAATATTGGAGCTTCATTTACAATTGTAATATCCATTTCACACCATAGAGAAGTAAAAGCTTCCTGGAGCAGGGTGTCAATTTAAGCACCATAGGGAGGGCACATGGATACAGTGACTTTCAAAGGTTAAATTTAGCAGACGGCTCAAAAGAACTCAAAAAAGACATCAACTAGTTTCTGATCCTTGCGTATATATGCAGTCTTGAATATATTATTCTGGAAGCCTTACCTTTCTGTTGTCTTCAACATACGACCTTAGAAAATATCTATAGTACTTCTCCTTGTCTTCTTTAGAAACCAATTTATCGATCATGTCTTGGCCAACAGCAGCAGAACAAGAGGGATCGGGACATTTTAGCGTCAAACATCCTGGGCCATCATTGATGGTTGTGCTTATATAACCTATGAAAGTGTATAGTATAAAAAGAAAGGTATCAGAAAAGAGATGCTGTAGCGGAAAAACAGAGTATAAACCCTAATCCTACGCATTTCAGGCATGGAAGAAACTCAGCTTAAGAATTAAATTCATAGGCAAAATGTCTTCTAACCGTGTAGCCAAAATTCTGACTAAATATAAATTCAGGTCAATCAAAGAAAATGATAAATCTAACATCCTTGTTTCTATAGAAGCTACAGATGTAAATATTTATGAAAAAAAAGAGAAAAAACAGCATACCCTTCCAGCATGTGGTGCAGAAAGGATGACCACAAGAAGCCAATGCAATTTCCTCAAGACAGTAGGAGTCAAAGCATATTCCACATGTAATCTAAACATCAAATCATGTGTCAATGAAATATGAATTACCAAGCAAGAATTATAGAAAAACAAGTTATCGTCGACAAATCAAAGGTAGTACTTCTCCGCCATTAGGTGTGGTAACAACAGGTCCATCTAATATGCCAAGACCTCTCCGAACTCTCTCCTCATCCGCAAACCATTCATCATGAACTTTACCAACATTCCTAGAGAGAACAATTTCTCAGAACATTAGGAAGGAAACTAAAGAAAGTGCCCCACTTTGGACATTAATATATGTTCTCAAAGAACCTATTGAAACCATTTAATTAGCAGATCATAACAATGCCATAGACAAGAAAAAACGTTTGGAATCAATTTGAGGATAAGCAATGTCGCATATATATAATTGAAAACATAGGAACAGCAATATCAAAATCACATGTCAAGGAATTTACCAATGATAGTGAAGAAGCAAAATGCTCGCTTCTACCTCGCTTATGGAGAGGACCGTGGAAACTCGTCCAATGTCATCCTTCTGATGCCTGCGGATATCTTCTTCCCTGAGTACTACATAATTTATCTGGAAGCATACATCATTACAACAACACTAAGTTAATGGCCACAGTAAAATACGAGCAGATGTGAATAAAAGCAATAATAAACAGGTAAAGACCAAAGTAAGCTCCAAAGGTCAACAAATTCCAAACTCTAACAACCACTTATTGCTTACTATCAAATGAAGTAAGCAACAAGGGCCATAAACCCACTAATACTAAGAAGATGAAAGAAAACAACATCAGCTTAGTACATCTTCCAGCTGCAAAAGCAAGAAACTCTAAAGACAATTAAATCCAAACAAGCAGCAACGGCGCAAGTAAGAAAGAACTCGAAGAAAATGGCAAATTTGTAAGCAAGCCCACCTGAGAGCGATGCGAAGCGACCATCGCGGAATCGTCTAGGTCTTCCTCAACGAACCCATAATCCGGTTCATCATGATCACCATCATCACTATCGTTGTAATCATCGGTCCCTTCGCTATAAAAATCATCCTCTCCAGATTCCATATCGTGGGCATCGAGCATGTCATCCTCGGAATCCATGATTAGCCTTTCTTAAAAACTTGAGATTTAGAGAAATCAGACGAAAAGCCACTTCCTTTCTCGCAGAGTTAAAGTAGGGTTTGGGTTTGGCTACCAAACCAAGAAATAAAAAAGTTTCCTGCTTTAAAAGAGAGAGAATCGCAAGAGAAGTTAACAGCTTTACAAAAAAAAAACTTCAATAATCTGATCAACAAATTGTAGCTCGTTCCGAATCGCTGGCTTCGCGATTCCGAACTCGAGATATGGACTTCTACAAGTATACGCTTGATGATTTTAGGAGAAAAACAAATTAGTAAATGTAAATAATGTACATTGTACAGTATTTATGAAATTGATTCTTCCAAAAAAAAGATAACTGTTGAGAAGACAATGGAAATTTTGCTTTTGTTGCCGAAAGGAAAATGGAAATATAAAGCTACCATGAAACCAAAATCTTTCTTTGCATCTCCACATTTTAACCAAATCGAACCAATAATGGTTTCGGTTATTGGAGTAAACCATTTTGTATTGAACATTGAATCTAAATAACTAAAGTTACGTGTCGTATTTGGTGTTCTATGTATAATTAATGAATTGTAGGTGTGATTGATTTGTTTTTCAAGTGAACCCCAAACATTGTAAACCCCAAAGATCTTTAAAAATGAGGACTTTCTGGGTTTGAGTATTTAATAGAGATTGCAATCAAGGGACCAGGATATGTGGTCGGCACTGGTTAGTCCTGTGTTGGGATTCATGTATTTATTAATTTAGTACTATAATCAAACATATAATTATAATTTTTTTTACAATAGTGAATTCAAACAATAAAAAGATACACAATCGAATTGAAATAAACTGGAAATCAACAATCAGCCTCTGCGAACCACGTCGCTCATTAAATGTTGTTTCTGAACTTCATATCAAGAAAAGGAGGTTGAGAGCTTGTGGGACACGAGACCACACTTGGTATATCAATATTCTCTCGAACATCGACTCTAGCTTCTCCGTTGTGTGTTTTTTTGAGACCTATTTGAAGCAGGGACAATATTAGCTAAACCATTCTCTAGCTTTCTGACAAGTCTCTCGTTGTGTTCTCGTATTATGCTAGTTAGTTCAGTTAACTTGATGCAGAATTCATTGAAATTCTCTGATGGTTTCTCCCCATATTGAAACTCCGGCAGGTCTTTCTCTACACTTTTTCTGAGCTTCTCCAGAAGAAACTGTACAATATCTGACAAACAAAGGTTGTGAGCTTATAATCAATCTCTCAGTTTCAAAAGATATTGTATCTGATCAAAATGTTACAGACCTCGGGTACATGTCAAGAAAGCTTGTTTTGCTACATCGTACTCGATTAGGTAATATTCATAAGCATAACTCCATTTCAGGATTCTTATACACTCCATGATCTGTAGGGATGCTTCAACTAAGTTATGTCTGAAGGAAACCAAAGCACACACTACATAGATTTCTGACACTACTTTTGCTAACCTGATCTGCAGCTTCTTGGATGAACTTAAGCTGTGGTACAGTTGCTAACTGTGCTTGACTTAGATCCTGAATCTGGAAAAGAAGATTAAAAAACAATAAAACTCGATTCAACATTTATCTACGGAGATTTGAAACAGAACAATAATAATACAACATAGATCTCTCTTACAAGTGTGTCTAGTTTCTCCAGGTTTGCTATTGTGTTTTGCATAGTCTACCAAAAAAAAAACACTCAAACGAATTTAATGAATCCTCATAAGTAAATAATGGATTTGAAAGCTCATAAATAAGTGCATATATACCAATTCAGTATTCTGCCAATTAGTATGACAATCTTTGTATCTATCTGCAGCTACTTCTGCCATTTTCCGCCATTGATCATTCTCTTCATACTACAAAATACCAGCAAAAGGTTTATAGAAGAGAATTAAATGATGAAACTTGGTTATACACAGATCATCAAATTGAATTTTCAAGATTAGACAAAGTACATTGACAGCATCAAAGATACAAGTGTATAAATTACAGCCAGTTCCTTCCCCGTGCTCAGTCCAGTCGCCTTGGCAGCGCCTACAAAGAAAGTTTAATGAAAGAACTTCATTGTAAGATCATAATAGTTAACTACAATACATGAATCAACAGAGAATATCACAAGGTGTTAAGCACGTCATCTTCAGTGAAAAATCTTTTATTAGGACATTACCAACAGAAATCATAGTTACAAGGTGGTAAGCATGTCATCTTCAGTGATAAGTCTTGATTATCCTCGATCCTTTTCTGACACTGTGGACAAGGCACCGTGTTATAGAATACCCTGTAATCATAATCCAAAAAAGACTAATTGAAAGGATCGACCTTTAAAGAAATGGAAATAGATATTCGAAACTTTGATTTTGTGTTACCAGTCCAGGTTTTGGTTATTATCATTGTCCATTGCTAGCCATTTCTCAGCTAATTTACAGTCCAAAGGACTGTGAACGTCCTTACTGCACTGAAGCTAAGATTAAATTACAGTAAAAGAAACTGGATTAAAGACAAAAGATTTAAGACTAAAATACTCACATTCCAACAGAATCTATGCAAACAGATGCAAGTTACTGAAGAAGTTTCAGAACCAGGACTCAGATCAATCGCGGAGCTACACCCGGATGCAGGACACCATTTCATCTAATGTCAAAAAAGAATAATCTAAACTAAACCTGTGAAGCAACATATAGTTTATAGTGATCTCTATGATCAATTTAAGCTACTCTGTTTACGCAGTTTTTATACCGTTTTCTTGGCTTCAACATAAGATCCAAGGAGATATTGCTTGTACTTAGACTTTTCTTCCTCAGAAGCAAATCTATTAATCATATCAGGAGTAATAGAAGCTGTACAAGATGCTACAGTACTAGTTGGACACTTGAGCCAGAGTTTACATTCAGCATCTGGCTTTTCATTGATGATACTGTCGATATGGCCTATAAATTACATATCACTGGTATAATTTAGGACATCAAAGAGTTAGAAAAAAACAACTTGATTCAAATGAGATATGCATACTTGTCCAGCAGTTAGAGCATATACGATGGTCACAAGAGGCAGATGCAAAGTTCTCAGAGTGGTCTGGTTGGAGATCGGCTCCGCAGACAAACTATACAAAACAGTAAGAGGATCTTGTGTTGATTTAAACTTGAAAACAATAGAAGAGAATTGATAGAAACTTTTGGATTCGAAGATCATTACTTCTGTGTCATTAGAAGGTGGATCAAGTGATTTCTCCAATAAGCCAAAGCTTGCTCTAGCACTTTCAGCATTATCAAACCATTCCTTATGTAATTTACTAACATCCCTGAGTACACAAAATTAAGAAACAGAGAGATAAAAAAAAGATATCTTGTCGATGAAGAAACACAAATCTTAGAGCAATACTGGTCCTAATTACCAGTTACAGTGAGAAAGCAGAAGTGTGGCTTCATCTCTGGAGATGCAAGTAACATCTGAAACACTTTGAATCTCATTTTCTATACGTCTCCAAATATCTTCTTCTTTCAGAACAGTTACACAACTCTGTTGGACGAATGTTTCAATCTGATCATCTTCTACAGCTGCGTAATACATCTCCACCTTTGTTCGAGCTTTTCGTGCGTTTCGACCTTGGAATGATCTACCAAGAAGAGAATGAGAGAATATAAGTCGTCTCACGACTTGTTTTAAAGGCTACAATAGAAGAAGACCTAGTCGCTGAATTTGTCTTTTACTATTTCTCTTACTTTTAAGACAATCTATCTTTAAGTTTTGGTCTACTTAACCAGCAAGTTCCCGACCAAAATCCTAATCAGCAATGAGTCAGAGACCAGAAAATGGTCAATGTTGTGTCGTCCCAAGCTATCTTTAACCCATTCCAACAAGGTTCGATATTGGAAAAGTCACACACACACATATATATATATATATATATATGTAAAATTGGAAATTAATTTCTCGTGCATATCTAATTACACATTATATGCAAATTGGGAATATGGAATGTTCTCGACTACTTCTGGTAAAGAAAGAGTCTCTAAACGAAAGAAAAGAGAAATGAAAGCAGACCAATTAGATGATAATGAGTGATTATGTCAAAGTAATAGTAATAATTAAGTATAACGTCAACTTGTAAAGCTGAATCCGTGTAAAACTGGACCGACTCCGAGACTATTATGCATAAAGAAATGTACAACTAGAGGAGTAAACAAAGCGTTGAAAATTATTACATTAGTATCGAAATTCTAAATGTATCTGTCTATAGTCAATACACAAAGCTAAAAAATGATTGGTTTGGCCATGTCAGTCTGATAACAAGCAGGTTAAATGGGCTATAGGAATGATCTGGTCTTGCTATGTTAATGGGCTGTTGTGATCGATTTGTATGACTTTTTTGTTTGTTGTTGCAAAAGTGACGAGTGTTTATGTTATGGGGCTAAAGTGAAAAAGGCGAAAGCTTCGGATGATGTGGATCCCACGAGTGTCTCCGTGGTGGCTCGCAGGTTCGAACCACGAGTGCAAATTCAATTATTGGCTTCTTCTTTTTTTTTTCCTTTATAGAAATAAATATAAATAAAAATTTGTACTATATAATAAATACTCTTCTATATACACAGTAATGATGATTAAGAAAATAAAACCTTGATAATGTTTTTTTTTTATAATCGAACCTTGATAATGTTGTCTCCTTTAAAAACAATTATGGTGATTACTAAACCATTGATTAGATATATAAATAAATAATTTAATAATGGTGATTTTCAAGAACGATTATAATGCCAACCTTGCATATCTTCATCCACCCCTCGACACAAAATCTGATATCTAAAATCCAAACCAAAATCGATCAAAAAAAAAGAACCAAACCCGGCGAAATATTCGAATAGTCCTAAATTTATAAACCTAAAAAACTAAATCCGAATCGAATGGATATTTGATAATTTTTTTAAAGCTTTTTTTATATATTTTTCTATTCAATTTTTACTAATTTTGAATTTTTATATAAATTTAAACATAAATACCCAAAATCGAACTTGATTTATACGCGAACCGAACCCGACCTAAAAACTAAAAATATTTGAATAGATCTTAAATCAATGGAACTGAAAATCTGAAATCCGAATGATCTGTCCGAATGGATACCCGAATACCCAGGGTTATGTTCATCACTACTGATTCTTTTTATCTTTTGTGTTAATTTTATATGATAAACATGAAAACATGCAAATGACTTTTAATATAATAGTATATGGTAAGTGCACTAAAGACAGACGCACTTACACTTATGGATCGAGTTCTACTGCGTAAGATTATATTTCAATCAATGTCTAATATGGGAAAGAAACATTTTCTTGTAAAAAAAGAAATATAATTGGAAACATTTCATGGAAAGGGAGATATATAGTTAACAAAAAGAAAAGTAATTGAAGGAGAGTGTATAATTAATAGTCAGCTGAACAACAATAACGATTGTGACTTTTTTATGTATTATTGAGCCACAACGTGGGTTTGTTGGCCTATTTTCTTCCTTTTATTTCCATCTCTCCATTCTTTATTCGCCACGTGTCCCACATCACCAAGACCCAACTGGCGACAGTAGTGTTTCACACCTTCAAAAGTGTTATTACCATTTATGTATGTATGTCACAATTACATGATTATCATATCTGCTCTTAACATAATACATCATACATACATCTCTCAATCCTTATCACTTTCAAATCACACTCATTCTTACAAAATTTTTATTTATGAATGGTGTCAAATATCACTACTGTATGGCCATGATTAATATGATCGATTTTTTTTTTATCAAAAAAAAAGTTGATTATGTTCACGAAAAACATGCCACCATTCACATCATGATAAGTTATAACCATCATCACTATAAATCATAATCATACATCGCGGCTTTTATAAGTAAACAAATCGACTCCTGCACAGTTTATATAAGGACAGTAAGAGACAGAGAAGAACTAGGATACAGAGAAAGAGATAGAGAGAGTGAATTATGGATTGTGTTCGCTGTAAATCATCAGATTCATGGGAAATGTCTTCTCAACAAAAATTTGAAATCGAAACATCTAACAATGCCTTTGAACACGTCGAAGAGGACGATGAATGGGGAATCCATGGAGCCTGGGTAGACATCTCGAGCCGTGGATCATTTGTTAACTCGTGCGAGGATAGTGGGAAGAAGCTGGAGAGGAAGAAGAGCCAGGTGTTTTTGGAGGGTTATGTCGAGACTGCTGCTTCCACGGAGGATGATCAAGATGATCTTACGAGATCCAAAAGTTTAACCGGTGAAGATCTCGAAGATCTCAAGGGTTGTGTAGATCTAGGATTTGGTTTCAGTTACGACGAGATCCCTGAGCTCTGTAACACTTTACCTGCTTTAGAGCTTTGCTATTCCATGAGCCAGAGGTTCTTAGACGATAAGCAGAACAACAACAATAAATCACCAGTTGAAGATTCTCCGTCGCCTCCACCAGTCACGGCCACTCCAGTTGCCAATTGGAAAATCTCTAGCCCTGGTAATTGATTTTATCTGAGTAATCTGTCTTTGAGATTTCAGTGATTGGAAACGATATTGGGATATGAATCTAAATGTTGTCATTTTGGTGTTGTTTTAAGGTGATAATCCGGATGATGTGAAAGCTCGGCTCAAATACTGGGCACAAGCCGTTGCTTGTACTGTTCAATTGTGCAGCTGAATGAATCTGAATCAGAAATTCTATCGAAGATGTTTCTAAATGAACAATATGTCAGCCATTGCTAGCTGAGGAGGAGATCTCGAGGATGACATTGCAGGTCTGAAATTTAATTGAACAGAAACAATGATTCTGACTTAATTCCATGTATGCATAGTGGTAGTATCTAGTCTATTGATTTATGAACGGAAATAAGTGTGTCAATGATTATAAACATCAAATTCTTTCTCATTCCCTTGCTGATCTCATCATCTACAGTTTAATATCTGACATCTTCATAGTTGGATTCTTGTCCTTATGCAGTAGTGAGAATTCGCCTCACTTGACTGGTCATTGTTCTTCCGAGGTAACTTATCTAACTGTGTCTCTATTAACTGAGTGTGATACAATATCATTTCGTGACTCAGCTGTGTTAAGTAAAGTGTAAAGCTTTTTACATGTGAGAACTGTATGAAAGCTGGATTCTTGTCCTTAGGCAGTAATGAGAATTTACCTCACATGACTGGTCATTGTTCTTCCGAGGTAACTTATCTAACTGTGTCTCTATTAACCGAGTGTGATGCAGTATCATCTCGTGACACATCTGTGTTAAGTAAAGTGTAAATCTTTTTACATGTGAGAATTGTATGAGAGCTGGATTGTTGTCCTTGTGCAGTGGTATGAGAGCTATCACTAATTGGTTATGGAACTCTACTTGCTGAGGTAACTGACCAATGTTAACTTGGTGACTGGATCTATACTTCTTTATGAAGGCAGTGACATTACTACTAACCTCTGACCCATTCCATTTCGTGAATATGTGTTGAAGCTCACATACAATTTTGTGGCTGAAATGCCTAGTTTGGTGATGCTCCTTAAATCTTTATGAAGAATCGAGTGCGAGGAAAAGAGTGAAGATAGATGCATTTCGGTTGTTCTATGCATTTCATCTTCTTCGATTCTCATAAGTAATTAAACTGGTGACAATGTGGATCATCCTGATATTCAATATGGCTACTGAAGATGAGTATTGCATTTTGTGGATCATGAGAGTGCATGTACATATAACTTTAGATGTTATGTAACACACATGTTAAGGAAATTTGACAGTGCCTTATAAAATCCAAAGATATCCACATTTGGAACTAGACAGCTTAAGCCTTTCTGTCACTATTGCTTCAATGCAAGCTGAAACCTTTGTAAAGATACTCACCCAAAATCTGTCAACATCAATGCAACCTATTGAATGTTGGAATTCAAACATGGGAAAAAAATGCTGAAACTATGTAAGGCTGAGCACCTTATTGAACATATTAGACAGCTTCACTCATGAACCACCTAGTCATATTAAAAGCAGCTTTGCTTTGCTAGTTTACTACATTTATTTAAAGAAGCTTTCTTCATTACGAAACATAGATGATTAACCTAACTATCGTGAACCACATAGGATCAACTGCCTGCCATTCTCACTTGTGATGATATCGTAAGCCAGTGATCATACCTTCCATTTTGCACAACTGTGGAAACTAATCACTTCTGTTTGATTTAGCTTGTAATTTCTTCTTTAACTGAGCTTTTCAATTTGCCTTCTTTTCTTAGATTTTTCCTTTTAGCTTGAATATGATGCACAAAGGCAGCAACTATGTCATGGAGTTTCGGGGCAAGCTTGCTTGTTGAAGAAGCGTTATGACCAGCATCTTTCAAAGCCCGAGCAACATCCTTCTGAGCTTTCTGGAAATGCACGTTACACAAGGCAGGAACAGTCGATGCAAGTGTTGGTTTTGGACAAGTAATTGCTTTTGATTGAGCTCTACATGAAAATTATAACCATACAGAATTAGAACACAAATGATGATATGATCGTAGTACCAGAATGCAAAAATTTACAGAACTTTGAAATTGTGGACATAGAAAACTAAATGACATGTGAATCCTAACTCCAATAAACTAGGAATAAGATATATGTAGAATCAAAAGTATAAAAAGAATAATAACTGCAAAATGCGTAATTGTGAAGGAACCTTTTATTGACGTAAGTACAAGACGTGTAAAGCTTCTGCTTTTTATCCATGAGAATATGAAGCTGACAGTAACTGGTGAGTGGCATGGCCTTAGATTTGCATCCATTACCACACGCCACACAGTTACCTTTCAGAGTCAGATCACTACCATTGTTATTATCATTGTCTCCGCTACCTTCAATTTCATCGCCAGTCTCTCCTTGTGTCCCAATTTTACGTCTCTTGTTTTGCTGCTGATGATTATCCTCTTTGAAAGGACTAACACCATAGTTCCAGCTATAGTTTCTGTGTTGCACCTTGAGATCCTCCATTAAAGCCCAGTAATAGTCTCTATAGCATTTCGCGAGTTGCTTCAGGTAGTGTGATCGGCGTCGAAGAAGTTCCGGTCGAGTGAGGTGGGAGGAATTTCCCAGGATCTGATCCTCCATCGCCATCGAAATCGGTGAATTCGACGTCGACGCTAAGACGCTTGTGTTAGGGTTATTGGGGTTTCGAAATTGTGATTCTTCGCCGACACCAGATCTCAATGGGATTGAGGCAGTCATGGGAGATGGATGCCTTGGAGGTCTCGAAGAAGAAGGGTTTTGCTTCAAAGCTGACGACGCCATTGTTACAGATTCGAGAGAAAGAGTGAAAGGGGGAAAGTAACAAAAATGTCACTTGATCTGTTTGTTTTAGTGTTTACAAAGAGACTTAACTAAAAGCCCATTGGGCCTTACCATACTGATTACACAACATAAACCAAAAATTCGGAAAATTAAAATGAAATCGAATCGAATTAAACCGGTTGGTTAAACCAGGAGATTCCCAGCTGTCGGTGGAAGCTCCACTTCAGTTTATTAGGGCCCACATTACGTACCAGCCTGTCTTCTCAAACCGACACATTCACCTCACCAAACGCATTCTTCACCGTTGATATCTCTCATATCTAACGGCTGATAGTGACCGCTGATCCGTCACCCTCTTTTAAGTTATTTCTTCCTCTCTTCCCCGAAGAATCTTTATTTCTCTCGGCAACGAAGCAAAAGGGAAGTTATTGTCCGTTGAATCTCACAGGTAGATTTCTCGATCTCTCTGGATCTATAGTGATCGGCATTGCTGGTAAGCATTTTCCGATACCAAGCACTTGGTCTAATAATAGTAATGATTTAGCTAAATCTTGACTTGGAAATTTTGTTTTGCTGCTGCTTCAATCTCTGATTTACATTCACATTATGAAGTACCCCCGTATTCCACACTTTTTTTTCATTCTTATACATAAATCTCTCCAAATTTGTATGATATCGGTTAATTTACAGCTATTAGGGTATTCTTTTGTTGATCCCAGTCAGCTTTTGGCTTGTCGGATTGAGTCTTTTGGTTTTAGCAAGTTCTTCGTGTTTAACTTGGGCGTATGTTGTCAGTAATTTGATAGTAGGTTCAGAAGTACTAATTTTTTTAGGAATGTGAAGGTTTCTGTATCTTGCAGTAGCAGACAATTTAGACTAGAAGCATGTCGTTGATTGTATTCTTTGATGTTTGCAGCTGGTATTTTACTCCATAGTTATAAGCTATGGTGACGATCAGGAGTAGCTCAATTGTGATTCTGGCCCTGCTGGCTGTATCATTCCTCGCCTTGGTTGCAAATGGAGACGGTGACAAAACGATTTTAGAGAAGAAAGTGAAGGGAAAGAAGGTGTGTACGCAGGGATGGGAATGCAGCTGGTGGTCTCAATACTGCTGTAACCAGACGATATCAGATTACTTTCAGGTTTACAATTTTGAGCAACTCTTTTCCAAAAGAAACCTTCCCACAGCTCACGCTGTTGGTTTCTGGGACTACCAATCCTTCATTACTGCTGCTGCGCTCTATGAACCTCTTGGGTTTGGTACCTCTGGAGGAAAGCACATGGGACAGAAAGAAATGGCTGCATTTCTCGGTCATGTCGCCAGCAAAACCTCATGTAAGTTATCTTCAATTATGTCTTTAAAGCATATAATATCCACTTTAACATGATTGACCATCCAAAACTGATGGAAGCTAGTGTGAAAAAAATGGATGCTTTAAGCTATAGCTCCATAGCTTTTTCATCTTATAAATCTGATCACACTCAGACATTCAGAATCATGAAGCTTTGCATTAGAATGACTGTTACTGTGATGTCTTATAGGTGGCTACGGAGTTGCAACAGGAGGACCTTTAGCTTGGGGTCTTTGCTATAACAGGGAAATGAGCCCAATGCAATCATACTGTGACGAGTCCTGGAAATTCAAGTACCCTTGTAGCCCTGGTGCTGAATACTACGGACGTGGTGCTTTACCCCTTTACTGGTAAACATTTTTTCTACTTTGAAGCTCTAGATGAAAGCTGTAAAATCAAACAATCTGCATTCTTACATACTCAATTTCAACGACTATCGGAGGCTAAGGTATTTAACTTGTTTATTTGAAGGAACTTCAACTACGGAGCAGCTGGGGAAGCCCTCAAAGCTGATCTCTTGAACCACCCAGAGTACATTGAGCAGAACGCAACACTTGCCTTCCAAGCTGCAATCTGGAGATGGATGACTCCAATCAAGAAACATCAGCCCTCAGCTCACGACATCTTTGTCGGAAACTGGAAACCTACAAAGAACGACACTGAGTCCAAACGTGGCCCGACGTTTGGCAGCACCATGAACCTCTTGTATGGAGAGTACACATGTGGTCAAGGTGACATTGATCCAATGAACAACATAATCTCACACTACTTATACTTCCTCGACCTTTTGGGTATTGGAAGAGAAGAAGCCGGAACAAACGAGGATCTCAGTTGCGCTGAGCAGAAACCTTTCAACCCTTCGACTAAACCTTCCTCTGCCTCTTCGTAAGTGTCTATTATCGTGCCACTGTTATCAAGTTTCTTGCTTCACTGGAGAATTGTTACGTAATAAGTGAAATTGCTCGTGGTAAAAGAAAATGTGTGTTTTTGTCTCTGTAGAACTTATGCAAATGAATTTTTATATATTTTTTTCTGTATGTAAAACCATATTTAATTATTGTATTTGAAGAATGTTTGTAATATAGAGAAAGCAAGGGAACATAAATGTGGTGCTAATGATGTCTGTAGATTTTAAACAGTGGTTTTTCTACTTAATCATTTGACTAACAAATACAGTTTTTTTAGTGGGCAATAATTTCTGTTTAACGTAAAAGATACGTTAATTAAAGTTCAGAATATCGATTAATTAGTGCAAATTAGACTGAATTCTGTTTGTTAAAGATTATTTAGTTGAAAACATTAGATAATGGGTCGAATCGAGAGGCCACTAATAAAAAGAAAATGAAAAGTCCACGCAGGAAAAGGAAAATAATAATTAAATACGGAAAAGGCTGAATCGTATTGGTGGAAGAACTGACAAACAAACTCTGAAAATTTCTGAACTTCTCCTTCTCTCCGATTTCTTCTCCTCCTCGTCGTCGTCGTCGCCGGCTCGGTGGTTTTTCTCAACTCCTCCGCCGAAACAATTGACGTTATTTTAAAATCAGGCGCGAGGGGAGAAGGAAGATGAGCTCCTTAATCATCTCTTTCCCTATTTGCGCAAGATTCAGGCTGATTTCGTTTCTCACTGCTCTATTCACGCTCCTCTTCGCTATTTCCGTCTCTTCCAATTCAGGTGTGTTTAACGTTAAGTACCGCTATCCAAAGCTCAAAGGCTCCCTTAGTGCCCTTAGGGAGCACGATGACCGCCGTCAGCTCACAATTCTCGCCGGAATCGATCTACCTCTCGGTGGAAGTGGTCGCCCTGATATACTCGGGTTAGTTTATCTCTCTCTATCTCTTAGGAATCTCTCAGTATCAGATTATAACTCGATTAAATCCTTGGAGTAAGACTTATCGATTCACGCTCATAAAACATGAAAAATCTGAACTTATTATTTAGTCTTTGATCACTGGACTTTCGAGAATCTTCAAGGAATCAAAGGAAACTTGTAGATGACTTGTAGTTGGAATTCAGGCATTGATTATGCTTCCCAATGATCTATTTCCCGAATTCATTTGGTTTACCTTCATTCATTTGAAGGCTGTATTATGCAAAAATTGGAATCGGAACACCTGCAAAGAGCTATTATGTTCAAGTCGACACTGGCAGTGATCTTATGTGGGTAAACTGCATCCAGTGCAAACAATGTCCAAGAAAAAGCAGTCTTGGTGTAAGCCTCTGATATTTATTTCATCTAACATCTGCTAATATCCTTTCCAGTTAGTTGCTCCAACTCAATAGGTATGTTTTTCTTTCTTATATAGATTGATCTGACACTCTACAACATAAAGGATTCAAACAGCGGAAAGTTGGTTTCTTGTGATGAAAGTTTTTGCTACCAAATAAGTGATGGTCCTCTCTCAGGCTGCAAAGCTAATATGTCATGTCCTTATCTTGAGATATATGGAGATGGTAGCTCCACCGCAGGTTACTTTGTAAAAGATGTTGTGCAGTATGACAGTGTAGCTGGTGATCTCAAGACAAAAACAGCTAATGGGAGTGTCATATTTGGGTAAGTCACTTTTGATACTCGCTTTTCATGGCTTCTCTTTACACTAGTAGTCTGCTGCAACCTGGTTTCTGTATCATTGTTAGATCTTCTTTCTGTTCTCACTAAAAAGAACACATCACCTTGCTTGTGGTCACTGTTTTTGTTAAGTGAACCAAAATAAATAAAACATGGTAGAGGCTGTAACAATGTCTTAAAGTGCATACAAAGGCAAAACAGATAAATTTTGTGGTTAAAGAAAAAATTTTGAGATTCTGAAAGAGGATGAAGTTCATTCTGGCATCTATTCTTTATTTTATTTTTGAAGTAACATGTGAATATGTTCTCCACCATATAGTGAATATCACAGATAAACCATATGCCTTTACTGAATTATATTGTGATTCTGCTTTTGACAATTGATTCCTTTGTTAGCTATTCTAAGATATCTTTCCAAGCACATTTCATTTCATTTCTTTCATGTGCATCAACACGTTGGAAAACTTAGTAATTTAGATATACCATATTTATATTTTAGTTTTATATCTCGTGCTAAATATTGCTTGTCACATTACATATGCCTAATATATCTGTAAGAATAGTAGTCTAGTTTTCCGCTACAAAGTTTTTACCACTTCTCTGCGAAGGAAGCTTCATCTCCTCATTGCCTCTTCCATTTATTAATGTTTCAAACATGATCTTGAAGGTGTGGTGCTAGGCAATCAGGAGATCTAGACTCGACTAATGAAGAGGCACTAGACGGAATACTTGGATTTGGAAAAGCTAATTCCTCCATGATTTCCCAACTGGCCTCATCAGGGAAAGTGAAAAAGATATTTGCTCATTGCTTAGATGGAAGAAATGGAGGTGGTATCTTTGCTATTGGACGTGTTGTGCAACCAAAAGTAAACATGACACCATTAGTACCCAATCAGTATGTCATCATTGTTTTGTTTTGTTTTTCCTTTTATAATGTTTTACACTTTTCTTGTGTTTGTGCGTATGCAATTATTACCCTTTCATTCAAGAAGCTCAAAGAGATACGGCTAGATTCAGTCACAAAGTTATTCCTCTTTTAGTCGTGCTTTAGACTAATCGTATACGCTATGTCACCGAGATATAATGATCTTTCATGTATATTGAAATAGCTCGACCGTTAGTTGGAAACAGAGTGAATTATCTTGTGGTCTTGTTTGAAGGAAGAAAAATAAAGATAGTGTATTTTACTTGAAACCTTCTTTTGAATTTGTGAATGAATCCGTTCTCTTCTGCTGATTTGTTAACGTACTATTTTGTTTTTAAATTGTAGACCACATTACAATGTCAATATGACAGGCGTTCAAGTTGGTCAGGAGTTTCTAAACATCCCAGCTGATTTATTTCAACCTGGAGATAGAAAAGGAGCGATAATTGACAGTGGTACAACCTTGGCCTATCTTCCGGAGATAATTTATGAACCATTGGTGGAGAAGGTACTCTGCATTAAATTTTAAGTTCTTAATGAAATAAGAGTCCAGAGTATATTCTCATAAATCTGGTTCTTTTGTTAGATAACCTCGCAAGAGCCTGCTCTGAGATTTCACATAGTGAATAAAGATTATAAATGCTTTCAGTACTCTGGAAGGTTAGTTGTATGTCTTAATTGTATGAATTCACTACTAAATTTCGAAATGCATCTACCTAAAATTCGTTTAATCCACATGTTAACTTTTTGCTGCAGAGTTGATGAGGGGTTTCCAAATGTCACTTTCCATTTCGAGAACTCAGTTTTCCTCAGGGTTTATCCTCATGACTATCTGTTTCCTTATGTAAGCATTTTCAGCCAATCTGGTTCATTTTTTGCTCTTGTAATCTTTGTGTTGCAGCCTGATTAGCAGTCTTGCTATCCACACCCATACTCATTACATCAAATTTTCACAGGAAGGAATGTGGTGCATTGGTTGGCAAAATAGCGCAATGCAATCCAGAGATAGGAAAAACATGACACTTTTGGGAGGTACCATGAGAATACTCATGAACTTTCTTCACCTCTTATCCTGCTTTCCAATAGTGTTTAAACAGGTTCCCCCGCAATAGCTAGCTCTAGATATTGGTTTGCTTCCTATCATGTTCACTGTCGTATTATGAGATCTATAGATTGCAATCATTTTATACAAAAAAAACCTGACCTAGTGAAAAAGATTAACCCAATATAACCCGTAATCCAGTTCATTGCTTTTGCCCTTGGTGACACCACTACCTGCTTGATTCAATCAATGCCCACAGTATCTTACATTCTCTTTTGCAGATTTGGTGCTTTCAAACAAGCTTGTTCTCTACGACCTCGAAAATCAGCTCATTGGGTGGACAGAATACAACTGTAAGTGCAACATAACATAAACTCCAGAACAGTTTAAAGATTTGTCTCACAATGAGTGAAAAATTTGGAGTCTGAGACAACTATTATCTCTGTTTAATCTCTCTTTTCAGGCTCATCAAGTATAAAAGTAAAAGATGAAGGGACAGGAACAGTTCATCTAGTAGGCTCACATTTTATCTCTTCTGCATTACCTTTACATAATTCTCTGTTTCTACTTTCTTTACTTCTCCTTATGATTATTTTCCTCTAGTAGAAGTTTTATAGTTTCTCTTTTGTAAATAGATTTGAACATTGTTCTTAAATGGTAAAAGAAAAAAAAGGTGTGAATATAGATAAATACAAAGAAAAACCACTCAGATTGATTAAGAACGAGAAGTTTTTTAATTTATTTGACTATTTTTATTGAATTACTCGCACTGAAAAGACCAAGAAAGAGGACGCAGAGCAAACTGGTGTAAGTTAGAGTAGTTGAAAGAGAGACTCTGCATTGGACTCAACGGCAAACCGTCGTTAACAACGCAGTTTCCGGCGGAAGAGTTGAGAACACGGAGGAGTGTTGGGTCCACAAGCGACTGAGGAAATCCTTGACATTTAAGACGAAGGTTTATAATTGGACACATTGGACATTTGTTCATTACCTCAACTCTGAACTTCTTTCCTTGTCTCAACTTCACCTCCGTCTGCGTCACTGTTGGTACATTGCTTTTGCTCACACATTTTTCTCCAGTACCTATACATACATCGTCATTCAAATGTCTGTATATATAAATACATAATCATAACGAAAAGTTTTGAAGTTACCTAGTTGAAGAAGCAAGAGAGCTAGAGATGACCAAAGAAGGAACTTGGGAGGTTTTGACATTTTGACACCAAGTAAACTGAACTACTATAGCATTAGATTCCAAACCTGAGTATATATACACATAGAGAGTGTGACCACACACACATACATACACGCGTTTGTGTGTGAGATTGAGAATGGGTCAAGGAATACGACCAATAATAGTCACATGAACAGAGAACCAAAAAAGGTAGTGATAAAGTTAACACTGCAAAGGACTATAAGGAGTGATAGGGACTTCTTCATTCACATGTGTGTCAGACACTGAAGAAAACTATGTGACCTCTTGTGGAATCTTAATCACGGTGCTTAGCAAATACAAATTCTGAAATCAATTATTTTGTAGCAAGATATTTATTTTAATGTAACCATTATGTATGAACCTAATAAATAAGAGAAATATCAAATTTGTGGGACTCATTTGTGTCTGGAGGAAGAGACTGCAACAAAAAAAAATCACTAATATAAGATTGTAATGTGCCTCTTGTTACATGAAAATTAGTGTGGTTTAGGTACTAATTAGCATCTGTACAAGAAATGGAAAACCTTGAGATGGAATCGAACGATCTCAAGTCAGACTACTGTGTTCAGGGAGATTAATGGGTATCTCTAGCGGAAGAAAGTTAACCAAAAACATGACTACCCGCGTAAGTGTGACGTCCCCACAAAGATCTCGCGTAGAAATAGCAGATCTGAAGATCTGAATCAAGTAAACAAATGCAAGTAGAGACAGACGGTAAGAAGCTTCTGTTCAGAGGTAAACAAATGGATTTTCAAAAGAAATGGCAGGCCGTACCATGAATTAGGCTGTCATTTGAAAAGCCGTGTTTCCAGAAGTCATCTTCGTCGAGGGAGATAAGACGACATCTGTTAACCTGGAAGCAATCTTTTAGTAGCTACAAAGAGAACTATTCCCAAGGTATTGATATGTATATTTATAGCCTACCTCTAGCCGTCTGTCCAGTCTTTTAACTGACAGCGAGAAGCATGAATATTTGCCTGCCGTTCTTCAGCGTCTGTATCATTAACAACACCCCGGCATCTTGGGACACCACAGTAACATGTAAGCCGCTCATCAATTGAAAAGAACCTGCAAGTTAATTGCAGAAACATCAGCAAATGATATAGAATTTCAGAAGCACTTGGGAAATAAAGGGCACGAAGAAAAACCTATAGTCATAGGTCAGCTCCTCCCATTTTGCGAGATCCCTCTTTGCAAATATGATTATATGGTCATCACCATTAACACTAATATTTCTTGAGTAGCAATTTGGCTGTACAGAAGCATACCCATTAGTTATGTGATGATCGTGCAATCAAATACAAATTGTCAAACGACTTGACCATACCTCACAAGAGTGATTAATCAGATGGGCAATGCTTCCCATCCTTGTTGCGTCTATAACCCGCTCGTTATCAATTCTAAACATGTAAGTCCCGGCACCCTATATCATATAAGAAATTAGTTTGGTAAACAGAATTCCAACAATTCAATACTCATGACCAAAAATATCAGAGCCCCAAATATCACTGAGAAAAAGCTAGGAAGATTTTTCAATACTAACACAGTTGGTTTAAGGAATAGCTAAGAAATTGTTCAGTTCTCAAGCTAAAGGTGAAGTCAATTATTGTTCACCGATCAATGTGCTGTTAATTATTTCCAAATGTTGCTCACAGAATACCCTATGGAGAATAAAATGTACAAGGTCAGATACGCACCACCATTGAGTTGTATATAAGATGTTCTCTCTTGTCAGCTATCGAAGGCCTAACAAGTTCACCAGTGTATTCAATCACCTGAACCCACCAAATTAACAATATACTCATGAGTCTGACTGGCGCTTTACTACTTAAGAATGGACATGTTAAGTTGAGAATGCTAACCATATCTCCTGCCCTGTGCGGAAGCTTTGTAAAGATCCCAAAACCATGAATTCCTGATTTCCCTGTAAAAGAAAATGGATCATTTTTAAAGAAAACAAAAAATGTTCAGAGAAAACTAATTTTGAATCATTTTGAAGTAAGTTAAGAGAGAGTTAAGCTTTATGGGAGGCATTTCCTGTCTAACCTAAGTAAAAACAATCATTAAATTTACAGACTCATCACAGGACCACACCATGCATTTCAAGAATATACAAAAGAAACAAAAAATAAATTCCTTTATATTCCTAAAGAATTCTACTAATTTGATCTCTAAAATTCCCATGTATCTTTGAACATGTAGTAACATCTTTTACGTTTGCTGATTAGATGCTTACCAAATGCCAATCTCTTCCTGTATGTTTCCTTCATGTATCTATATTTCTCTGCCATAGATACAATGTTGCTTGGAGTAACCATCTGTGACACCTTTGATCCATAAATGCGTTCGTAGGTTGAAAATTCATGTCGAGAATATCCACCAACAATATATGGCTGATTCTCAACAAATAACCGTTTTGAAGAAGCACCAGCAAGAGCCTCGGGTTCCTTTCGTCCTCTTCTTCCAAGATAATTATATGGCTCTACCAAACACAGAGTAAAGATGTTAATAATCCTGCAAGATAAAACTGTATGCTACCCTATACAGACGCATAGCATGTTACATGAAATTAGATCTCTGAGCATAAATTGCAAAAGTTCGAGAGAATAGTCATTAAAGACAAACAGAAGAAACACATTGCTAAATGAGGTAAGAGAATAACGAGCAAAACAATTCCATGCCAAATAGGTGCAGTACATCAACACATTTATTTCCCGCAGATATTGATCGATGCAGCTGCATACCTGTACGAGCACAGCCAGATGGATTAGAAGGTGGAAGATACTCAGCAATATTATGAGCAGGTTTGACCACGTATTTTGTTTCTAGGTGGTCATTTGATGTTTGTCGATGCCTCTTACAAAATGAAAGCAGACGGATGCACTGATCTGCTTCGTCATCATCCATTGACAGAAGAAAAAGCCTATCCTCATCCGCAAGCTACAAGAATGCTATCAGAGTTAGAACCATCTAGTTTGTGAATGTGTGAGGTGAAGTAAATAAATGTATATCAATGAGTGCAGAATCTTATGACGCCTTGTAATATATGAAAGTACCTCAACACAGAGACCAGCAGCTCGTGCACATAGTGGATGATATGCCACTCGACAAGAATTGTTTGAACACTGAAATTGAGGGTCATTGTTTCTAGTTAAATAATTTATTCAGTGAGTAATATTATGTAATACTCTATTCATGGGAAGCAAAAGATTTATTGTCACATGGGAATAGTATACAATTATTGAGCTCTCTTTCCATCAAAACAATTCTTACTTGGATACAAGCTCCATAAGATACACCACAGATGCTGCATAATAATTTCCAACGATCCTGTTTTGAAGAGTTAAAAAATAAGACAACTATTTAAGCCCGTGTGGCTAATGAAAATTTGGATATTTTGTGCAGGAAACTCAAAAGAGAGTAGAGGTCAAACCTTATTGACTCTATTAACCCCATCAATGGGTTCCATCTTTTTGATATCCAATAAGCATGTTTCTGGATAATATTACAAGCGTTGCTCATACATTTAGGATAATGAAGGTAAAAGCCTCCTAAATAGAAAGCAGAAAGATGCAGAATAACATATCAAATGGTGAAGATTAAACCTGGGATCCATATTGCACAAGCCAGATGAGCCCAGCGCCCATCAGTTGTCGGCTTCATAGCACCCCCTGAAAGGTATATTGTTAGTCATCAATAAAAGCATATAAAGATTCCATACCGAAAGGGTTTAGTCAAATTACCAACTACAGGACAAAGACAACATCGAGGAGGTATATCTAGCGCGCCAGGACGACACAAGTTACATAACCACAGAATGCCATCACGCGGTTCCAACTGCCCATAGCATCTAGTATGGACCTAGTCAACCAAAATTTGAACTAAGTGTCATCTAGAAAAAAAAGGATGCCAGCCACTACAGAGTGTAGATCTAAAAGGATATATAATAATATAAACAACTCAGAGAAAGAAATACCATCATTCTACATTTATCACATTGCAAGAACAAATTGTTCTCATATTCCTGCAGACAAGAATCTAAGTCAGAAATAACTTACTAAAGCATATGCATACAAAACGTTCCATCAAGAAAGAAGCATTGCACCTCCTCCATGTGGCAGACACTGCACTTATCAAGATCTTTCCAGTCCACCCGCACAGGTCGGTAACCAGTAAGATGATCTTGATACTTTCCTGAACTATGTTTGCGCTGAGAAACCTTGGACGGTGGTCTGGATTGTAATAGTCCCTGCCAGTTAAATCAAGACTTATCGTAGGAAACAACATATATAAAGCGCAGTTGCTAGAAGCTGAAGAATGTTACAAAGTAAGAAACTGGAAATCTACACCACTAAAAACACACTGAGAGATGTCAATCTTTTTGTTGTAGAAGATTAATTATTGTGATATGGTTAAATCCTCTGCGAAACTTGGTTCTTTTAATAGGGCAGACCAGGACCCACCCTTAGTTCCTCTACGAGTTTGAATTCTCTCAGAAAGAGATAGGTTGAAAGATTCAATGATTATAGCTTGATAATCTAAAATTCCATGCCAAACATAGAATACATCTAATTCTGTCTTTTAACTGCAAAAACATGTAAGGCAGAGCACTGCAGAGTTTACAGGGTCCCGAAAATGTGTAAAATGGACAACCTAGCAAAAACTCCTGAGAGTCCAGTAAATGGAGTAAAAGAAGACAAAACTAAAACCACTACAAAGAACTTAAGATTTAAGAAGAAAAACCTGTATAAGTTTGCGGACTTCTGGGTTGGAGAAGCCAAACATATCTGTACCAGATTCATGACGTCCTTCACCCAAAACATAAGGACTATCCGAAGCACTCTGAAGCTTTTTTATCCTATTATATATTTTATTCCAGCAGGCAGAAGGAGTGTCCCCTTTGAACTGTCAAAAAATCAAGTATCAATGTAACACATGACATGGCTATAACAAACTTTCTATGGACACAAGCCTTCCACCAAGAAACCTAACCTGCTCACCAGTGTTGGTCGTCACTCTGAAAACCGGGCGAGTCTTTGACTCGGCATCTCTAAGCACTTCCATCTTGTACACGGCAGATGCATCAGGATCTGCTTGAAGTCAAAGTAAGATATGGTGAATATATGAACTCGTTCAACCAATCAAAGACAAAAACTGCCTGGTAAATATAGAAAACACACAAAAACTGGTAAATGACTGACCTTTAAGTGATATGAACTTTCTCATAGCTGTATACCCTTCAGGCCAAGTATGATGACTATCCTTGAAAGATTCAGAATCTGTCACAATCCTTCCTGGAAGAGAAACACAAGTGATATACGCCTATGCATAATCAGCAGAGTACATTCCAGCCAGAGATGATCCAACATACTAATTCGTCTTAAACATTACCAAGATTAATTATTTGCAGGTCTCCTATTGTATGCAAGCAATCTCCAAGTTCTATTGGTCGCAGCCAGACTTCTCCATCTTTTGTGTAATCATCACCAGAGTTTAAGTTGTCCTCTTCTCCAGTATTACTCTTGTCCGAACAATCAGTATCAGCAACTTTTTGAAGTTGATCCATCTTTCCTGGAAGCTTGTACTCTTTTAGGTACCTGGGTGAGGTCAGTTACAGTAATTTAACACAGACATTATGTTCTTGTTCAGGTAAACAAAGGGAATTTGTCTGTTTGTTAAAAGTCACTATATTATGAAATAAAAAATTAGGATGCCAGTGAAAAGAAAAAGATACTTACATTTTTGCTTCCTCCATGGCCTGTTCAAACCGAGGTTGCTTGCACTTCAGGGGAGACCGTGAGAGAAGCCCTTTAAGAAATGAGACCGCTTGTTTGACTTGTATTCTTTATGACCAAAGGAAGAATTGTTAATTTCCCACTTAGCATCTATGATGTGTAACATTAATTTCAACAATTCGGTCGTATAACCTGATCTCTAAAGATTTTAAGAAGATTTGCTAACCTAGCAAAATCATGGGTGCCAAAAAACTGTACAAGAATTGATCTTCTTCCAGATGCCTTGTTGTTTAGACCTTTTCGCTTTGCAATAACAGACTCATCCACAATAATTGCTGGCCACATAGCGTGACCTGTCAAGAATAATTAAACAAACACAGCGATACGGTTCTCAGCATATTGCTCTTCTTCAGAACTTTATTCTGAAACCAGAATGTTTGAAAGCTAGGCAATGCATGCTCACTAAGCATTACAAAACTCTACCAACAACTGGAAAGAGAAAGATGGGAAGTAATATGCTTCCTAAAAGCATCATGTTTCACATACGGTAAAGAAAGGTTACATTTGCCTAAATCTTTTCTACAAGAAGTTAAGAAAATACTTGTACAAGAATACAGACATCAGATCAGTTTCAAGTATTTACCAGTTAGTTTCGCCCATATGATGTCTCTAGGCTCAAAATCTTGGCACCCTTCAAAAGAGGCAGCCAATACAACCATCTCCTCATAATCTTGACCATCGACAGCGACATCATTAGTACCAAACTTCATGTTTCGCATTTCCATCTCTTCACGAGAAATTAAATATTTGATCTTTTCACGATGAAGAACTAATTCCTCGCGATCCTCGTCTCCATATCTAACCTGTAGAATATTTTTGGAGGTGTGAAAAGAACAAGCATTTAGATATTCCAACAGTCACCAAGAATCCAGAAATAACAGCATGAGCCAGATAAAAAGACAGAAATAACTTACAATGTGATGCTTCGTCTCGACATTGTATCCAGTGATAGAACCAGGGTACCATTCTGCATCCAGTGGCCAGAAAACCTAGAGATTAGATAATAACCAACTGTTAACAGGTCCCTTTCATATACATTAAATGGAGTCCTAAAGCACACAACTTTATAGCTCAGAGCTTGCCTTGCATTGCAGTCCAATGAAACTTTTAGGATCGACACCATCATAACTCAGCCTGCCATGCCAAAAATCGCCCATCATACAAGATCAAACAAACACACAAACTGTGTGCCACTTAGCACTAAAACGTCTATACTGGGAACGGCGTAAATAACGAATGCAAATCAACAGGACATATGAACAAGTAAAAGAAGGCAATATTCTTAGACGGGTATACATTACAACCAATGACTAATCTCGAAGATCAAACAGTTCCAACTATCCGTTGATTTTACCCGGCACAATAAATTGTAGATGAATCCTAACCTGACCCATTTCTTGGCCTTAGCAGAAGCTGAGACTAACTTCTCCTGCTTCTTAACAGTATTCTTCTTACTCTGGGATGATCCATTTTGCTTATTTCCACTACACAGAGCGTTAATTCGACATTCCCTCAAACGCGGGGTAGTAGATATGCCTAAAGTAGTCGAATCCAAGCCCAATTTCATTAGCTCGCCATTACCAGTCTTTCTTCTCTTCTGCTTCGCCTTCTCCTCCTCATAGAGATCGTTTTCAAAGTCCACACTTTCAATCTTCACAATCCCATCCTTTCTCTCATTCTGAGCCATTGCTGAGTCCGTGACAGACTCCCGCCGCCGCTTACGGCGATAGTACACATGACGAATCTCCGGTCGTCGTTTAGACGGCAACTCTAAATCATCCGGAAAACAGTAGCCTTGTAATGCATCACTCAATGGAAGCGTATGGGAATTGACCTTCTTGTGAGAACAAGGAGCGCTAATACAAGAGAATGAAGACGAAGAAGAGGAAACAGAGTAAACGCGCTCGAGAGAGGCGTAGCGAACTGGAAAATCAACGTCGTTGTGGAGTTCGATTTTGATTTGACTATCCTCTTCTTCCTCAAAAGATTTCGAGACACAAGCCATTGAAATCATTCAGAGGAGGAAGAGAGTAAAAACTGTTGAATGTGTAAGATTATCGCTAAATTGAAATCGAAACAGTTAGGAATTGAAGAAGGAAGTGAGGGATCTCGGGAATTAGGGTTTAAGCGAAAGACGGATGCTTTTGGTTCCTCCCTCCAAAAATATCCGTTTCCCGCCGGCTAAAATTAAAAGTAGATTTCTTCTTCCAGATCTGATTCTTCTCTCTCAGTTTTCTTAAATAACTCTGCCTCTATTCTATTATACACAGACAAATTTACGCATCGGCATTCGGGTTTTCGGGTAAATTTTATTCTGTTTTTTCTTTCCAACTTTATTATATTTTGCAATTATTGGACATTGTCACAATTTACAAATGTTTGAAGAAATTCTGGACAAGAATGAAGAATGATAAATTGATTAAGTACAATTAGTTATAGTGAGAATTTTGCCCGCTAATACATCAACATTCTGATTTTGTTGGCGGGGAACACTCTTATAATTGTGTATGGCGTTGTTGAGGATTAAATTATCACCTTTGAATATGATATGTTTATATCCCAACTCCCACATAACCTGCAATGCCCATAATAAACCTGAGAATTTTGTTTCTTCAACTATGTATAGTCTTTGGAAACAACCCATTCCACAATGTAATGTTTCTCCAATATGATTTCGTACGATCCAACCAAGTCCAGATGCCGCATGGCTTTCATGGTGTGAAGTATCGTAATTATATTTTATCCAATCTTGGGGAGGTTTTTGCCATGAATGTGTGCTTTGGAGAATTGTTGAAATGGAATCTTCAACAGCAGTAAGCTTCAATACACGTGAATCTAGCCACTCTTGTGTATCACCTATAGCTTGACTAACCGTTACTTGTACTGAAATATCTTGCTTGGAAAACAGTAGTGTGTTTCGTGTTTTCCATAGTTTCCACATTATCCAGAAAGACAAGTACCTGACATGATTAGGAATGGCAATATGATTTGAGATATCAATTAGGAACTGTAACTTATCGATACAAGGGACCATCATATCACTTAGAATGTGAGTTGGTATGCCACACAATCTCCAAACGACAATCGCATATGGACAAGTAAACAATACATGGTATGTTGTTTCTAGTGATGTACAACAACGATAGCAAGTATACGAGACATCTATATTCCGTTTCCTAAGATTGTCACATTAAGCTAATGCTTGGGATCCAGCTCTCCATATGAAGTGTCTTAATTTGGGAGGGATATTCAATTTCCATAAGGTTGTAGTTAAACGAGTGTGTAACTTCAGTGGTAGATCATGATATGTGTCTGTGCCAGTAACGTTTCTAGACAACCAATATCCCCTCTTGACGGTATATCCTCCATGTTTTGTATAGTTCCACACTAAGTTATCAGTCGCTAACGTTGTTGGTAATAGCACTTTCCTAATAAGATGATGATCATGTGTGTCTATCCTTGTTTCCACCATATCAACGTTCCAATTACTCGTATTACTGGCAATTAAAAGTGAAACTGGCGAACTCGGATCATAAGGAGGGAGAAGCCTTGGTGGTCGGGGCGACATAGTCGGAAGCCAATTATCCAAACCTATTCAAGTGACTATGCCATCACCAACACTATTATCACACCCATGTCTAAGTAGTGTTGCACCGTACTTTAATGAGCGCCAACCGTATGATGCTTGAGCTCCAATTGGTGCACTAAACAAATCACTATGTGGAAAATAGCGAGCTTTAAGTACCCGATACTAGAGACTATGTGGTCGATTCTGTATTTTCCACACATGGTTTGCTAGTAGGACTTGAATGAAATGTCCGAAATCACGAAAACCAAGCTCACCTTCTTTCTTCGAAATTGTCAACTTCTTCCAAGCAAACCAAGGCATACCTTTCCGATGAGTACCCGATCCCCACCAATATTGACTAATCAATTGTGTTAATCGATTTGTCAAAGCCATTGGTAACCGAAAAAATCATTGTATATACCGGAAGAGCATAGGAACCGCTTTAATTATCGTCTTTTTACCTACCATAGAGAGAAATTTATTCTGCTAACCTTGTAGACGATTTTGAACCCGGTCAACAATATATTGTAGTTCTTTGCGTGTACTCCGACCAAATTGTTCTGGAAGGCCTAAGTATTTACACCACCTTGTGTGTTCCGGATATTAAGGAAATTCGTGACTCGATTTCTAGTCTAATGGTACACACGATGACCAATGTGATAGCTGATTTCTCTAGATTTATTAACTGACCCGAGATTGCAGCGTATTCCTCAAATATATGTCGAAGATAGACACTATTAGTAACATCATCTTTTAAAAAGAACAAAGAGTCATGAGTGAAGAATAAATGTGTCAATGTAGGCCCTGTCCGACCCAGTTTAACACCTTGAATGCGGGCATCATGTTGTGCTTTTGTGATCATTGTACTTAAAACTTCTGAGCAAAAGATGAAAAGATAAGGTGATAATGGATCACTTTGTCGTAAACCTCGCGTAACTTCGAAATGACCATATGGGCTGCCATTAATCAACAATGAGAAAGAAACATTCCGAACACGTGCCATGATTAAGTTGACCCATCGATAATCAAAACCTTTTTTTAAGAGAACAATTTCGAGGAAGTTCCACTCGACCCGATCATAAGTTTTACTGATATCTGTTTTGACAGCCATATAATTCTCCTCACCGTTTTGATCTTGTCTAGTGTTTTGTCGGTGCGCGTGTTCCTGACAAAACAGTTTGATAGTTGTCAGAGTGCTTTTTTTAAAACCTCAGAGGAATTGTTTGCTAATAAATTTACGACATAAGCCTGTTTCGTATATGTACAAAAGTTGGTGAACACAGAGACATATAGATTACATTTATATACGTTTTGGGGGCTCGACTACATGTATATATGCACACCGAAGGGTAAATTTCTTTCGTTTATGGCCGAAAGAAAAAATGTTGTTTTTATATATCTTCTTCTTCGTCTTCAGTCTCCATGAGTTTGAGTTATGTTGGAGCTATTTATGCTGGAGACGAGTTTACATCTGCAGCTGAGGGCTGTTTAGTCCCATAGTTCCACAAGTCTCGTAGTTCTCTCCTCACTAGCCCGAGAATAACCGTGATTCCTGCAAACCGCACTAGATGTAAGAAGCCTTGCGTTTGGTCGGGTTTAGACTTACAATGTAAGTGACTAAGAGTCTAGAGATACCAAGTGTGCAAGGGACAAGATAGAGCAATGCAGGTTGTCCATGTCCGTTCATTACATATAATCCCAAGTATGTTAAGAAAAGACCAAGACCATAGCCAAACATCAACCATGGGAAGTATCCATTTAACCCTCCTTTGTTATTTTCCTTGTCATATCTGAGACGCATAAGATTTTAAGAAACAAAAACAATATGTGACTAACAGACAAATTGATGGCGCATATTAACTAAGGACAGTCAATGGTTAATCAGAATCATCATTAAGCCAATGCATGAGAGTGTTACCTGAATATAAAGCATGTGAGAAGTCCTGGGAAAAGAATGTCTCCAAAACCGATCATATTGTAACCACCCCATGGATCAGCAAGCCGTGGAATTCTCAAAAGCATGGGAATCGATTCTCCCGTGTCTTTGCTCCCACGAGCAACCTATGTCATTAATTAACACAAACATGAGAGAATATGACTGATTGTATCCAACTTGTACATGATTGAGGTGAAACTGTACTCAGCAACTATCCCAATACAAAATTATGCTAAAAAGGAAAAGTACAACACACTTATGGTAAACTTGCTCTGGTTTTATATGGTGGATTTTTGTAGACCGTCTAAATTTACCTATGAAAGAAATTTTCTTTCCTTGCAGAAACAGAATTCAATATAGGATTGTAAGACACATTTTGGTAAATGAAGGAAAACATTGAGAACTCACCGAAATCATTACACTTTGCTTGAAGATTAGTGGTGATACGAATACCCAAAAGATGTCATAGACAAATGCACAACACAGAAGAATTGTAGCAACCTAAATGTGAGAAACCATTAGAACACATACAAAGGGAATAACAAAAGAAAAATACAGACAGAAAAATTACCCTGATATTAGGTAGCCTAGCTACTTGCAAGACATTTATCATCAAGCAAATGCCCTGTCATATATGTCATACTTAGAAAGCCAACTAAGGAAGATATTGAATCAAAAACTTGCTAAACTAATAGACAAATTAGGGTATATCGGTTAATGTCAAAAACAAAACAGAAGAACCTTTAGTTGGATTCGAATAAGGGAAAGTAAATGCTTATAACGTCAAGCCAATAACCTTTTTAAACATATGTGTAAATTATCAAAAGGAAGGTTCAAAAATACATGTAAATTCTTTGGCTTTAGACAATTATAAAATTACCAAGATTAAGACGACTTACAAAAATATCTTGGCCGACCCATGCAAATGATGTTTTGCGGATCAGAAACCAGACGACAGCAAGTACCAAGCAAAATAAAAGAACCACGAGTGAGAGAATCGAGGTTTTCCCAAACAGAGGACATTTCACATATTTCTGGCTGCATTTATTGCATCTCCTGCAACAAATAAAAACATGAATAAGAGAAACTATCACATGATGTCTTGTAATAGCTGGAACAGAGCTTTTTACATGGGTGCAACAGCTTATTTGAGTTTCTGAGAGTACCTTGTCATGAGGGTAGTAATAATATTATGCATTCCCTGAGATTAAAGAAATATATGTATTAATAATTACGATATTGACATAAAGATGCTTAGGTTAGCTAGCATCTGCTTCATTTCACATGAAGAGTTCATCATGTTTTGTATTTCTACCAGGGAAATAATGCTAAAGAAAGTTTACTATCAAGTTTTTACTAGACATTGATCAAAATTCTAGTTATTGAGCCATAAAATATAAGGATATGCTCAAGATTAAATAACATTACCTGCGTACCACCAATGCAGAAAAATATGGTCAAGATCAGGATAAACCACGCAGACATGTAGAAGAACAGCAAAACTAGGAATGTTGAAGCTGCTATCACAAAGATAACAGCACCCGTAGCACTGATATCGAGAGTTTCGTCATCAGCGTCAGCTTTAGTAGCATCATCATTTGAAGATTTCTGCCAAAATTTTCAGATGTATGGAAAGAACAAGAATTAGTGTGTAACTAAAAAAAAAGTGGACGTTTATGTTATTTTCTTGGTTGAAGAGGCAGATATACCAAAGATAGATCAAGTTAATTAGATTATACTATATATTGTTGTCACTACTTCTAACAAACATATATTTTCATCTATCCTCAGATGCTAAAAGTGAAGTTTAGCTTCAGTAGAATACAGTTATAAAAAAAAAAGTTTCATAATAAACCTTTGGTGATAGCTCATCGTACTGCTCATCATTCTTCTTAGGACTGGTGACGTGTGTCCAAACAGAAGCAATGAAAACTGTTCCAACAGACATTAGCCAGAGGAATACCACTGCATAATCCAAAATTGGGCTCTTTGGGGAATACAATAAAAGCTCCACTGCATCAAAAATCACAGAAGACACCACATAGAATCAGGAGAACAGTTTAAAAAAAGGACAAAAAAAACAGATAGACTATAAAATGGTAAGACTGAAAATTGCAATATATGCAGTAAAGAGTTTTAAATGGACTTAGACATACTTTAAGGATAAATATTATGTAATATAGACCACAGTCAATTTCAGTCTTACCTGCTCGAACACTATTGAATCAATATCTTTCAACCATTTAATATTTTAAAGATGTATCTATTCAATGAATAATAATTACAGTTTGACTGGGATGCTAGAAGAATTGATGAACATAATGGTGTCACATATATAAAATGTTTAGACCTTACCTTTCTTATTTTGCAAAATAGATTTCTTCAGGGCATCTCCAGATGACGTTGTGATCATCAACACGGGTATAGAAACATTTAAGGAAGTATCTTTCTCATTACATACCATCTCATCCAGCTCTAAATAAGCAAATATTGAAAAAACATATGTCAATGGCTCGTAGAGACAAAACTGCAAAGCAAGAAACAGCAAAACGGGAATACAATTTCGATATCTAATCTTAAATTTCAACCTTCCTTATCGTTTATTAACACGAAAGCTGCAGCTCCTCCTGATTGTGCAATTTCAGCCTTAGCAGTGAAAGTACATTCACCACGTACGGATAATGCAATAGAACCAGATAGCTGCAAATGGAAAACATCATGACAAACAAATCTCTTCACATTTTGAGATTGAATTCATTCAAAGAACTACATCCATGAACATTAAGTAACAACATTATGATCAGTGGTGTTTGACTTTCTCTCCAGCTTTGCAACTCTAAATATATAAACAAAAGTTTTGATTTTGGAGAGCTAAGATTGCACAATGGTGTGTAAGATGGAGAAGTAAGAGAAAAGACCTTTGACAGCTTTATCTTTATCAGACGGAAGCGTGGCACCAAACTGAGCAGTCATGGCCGTAAAAGTCTCACCATTTGCTCCATCAACCCAATTCTCGACTTTGACCTGGAAATTTTACATAATATTAAATTCGTTTATAAAAGGATTCAGACATATAATCAATAGTTGCATGAGTAATCCGATCAAGTAGAGAAATTTTGTGCATGAATCAACAGTTATAGACAGATGATAAACTGAAACAGAGACGATACATCGGACCATATTATATTGTGGGTAAAAGGAACATGATTCAGCTGATATCGATCAATTTTATCATAATTTATAAGACAACTATCATCCTCATCATAACTCTCGGATAGAATCTCATTATGAAGGATTTTAACCTAACGTATTGATATTAACATCAAACAGAAAATCGCAGACGCTGAAACAGAAACTATATCTATCATTGAGATGTAAGGTTCCGTTATACAAAGGCAAATAAGAGAACGATTCCGGTTAATTGATACGCGAATTCCGGAAATTCTGATTAGGAACTGGAATCTGAAGAATGTAATTAAAAAAATCGAATGAAATTACCATTTGAAATTCATTGGTACAACCAGGAATTTGCGGAGGTTTGGAAGACGCATTGTCAGCCCCAATGCACAACATACATATCAGATAGAGACCCACCGTCGCCGCGAGAAGGCGACAACTAAACGGAGGTAATGACATCGCCACCGTGAGAAAGAGAAAAAGAAGAAAATTTAAACAAAAAAGCAATCAGAGACAGAAATTATTCTCCGTTCATATTACAAACCAGATAAACCTCGGTCATAAGCCATTTATTCCTTTTTTCCTCACTTTTACTCACAATTATTAAATAATGACAAAACTTTAAATAGAAAAGTATTAGAAGGAAAAAAAATACAACAAACAAAGTATAATGTAATAATTTAAATATTTGCCAAAATTATTAAAGGAGAAAATAAATTACAATTCATGGATATTTTTCTTCTATAACAAAAAGAAAAAACAATAAAAATTTATGTAAAGTTACAATAAAAAAGGATAATGAATCAAGTGGAACAGCAAGAGAAGCGAGAGCCTTGCGTTAGAGATGAAGAGTTATCGTCTTTAACGAGACTTACTCGATTAACAGTTAGTTTATCTTTGTATGTATCTGAATTGAGTTGCTTACGGCTCACGTTATTGTAGATATCAAGTATGACCATTTCGAAAGCTGTTTTAACGTTTGTGGAACTAAGAGCTGATGTTTCCACAAAGAAGAGTCCTTGTGCTTCTGCTAAGGCTTTGCCTTCTTCTACACTTACGGATCTTATGTTTTCTAGATCACATTTGTTCCCCACCAGCATTCTCGCTATTGTTGTGTCTGAATGGACTGTAAAATAAGAACAGATGAATTAGTTTCTTTAGATCTAATAAAGAACAAATGATGAAACTTTCGATTGTGAATTGAGTATACAAGCGATCATTCATGGGATAGTAGCATAAACAATATATGAGGATTGAGTAGACTTGTTAGAATGTACTTAGATCCTCAAAATTCAAGAAAATTCTACCGAGAATTATGTTAATGGTGAGCCTAATTAACGAATTCAAGATTCAAAACTAAGTTCACCCAGAAGGCCTAAATTCATTAGATGGCGAGCTCAAATCCTAGAGTGTCCAGCCAGGTCGAGTACACGGAGAAATAAAAGGAAACACAATCTGAAATGGCCAACTTGCACGACTTCTTTGTAACGTAAGAGGGAGATATCTTTTTGATACTTTCGATTCGTTTTTGAACCGATAATCAAGAATATTGACTATCATTGACGTTTTACGTAATTTACAAACTACAAATCATGCGTAATTATATGCACATAATGATCATTTTAGTGAAATATGGACCATGATCATAAATCAGTAATGCATGCATGTGAACATCGAGATTACATCGTTGAAGTAACAAATTAATTATTAACTTTGGTCGGTGAATTTTTCTTTTAACGTGTTTATCGAGTTGATTACTCTCATGATCTCAATTTGTACCACCCGACTAATCAAAATTCATTAGTTCGTAGAGAATTGTTAGACATGTAAATCACTAGGCCGAAACACAATGTCCATTTGAAGATAACAATCCTAACACCACTACAGTTTCAGGAATTAAATTGTACTTTTGTGAAAAAAAATGCAAAATGAAAGGAAAATAAAGAGAACTAGAAAAATCGGAAGCTTGTTGCTTTACTCATAAGTAGAATTCAGAGAAAATAAAACCAAAAAAAAAAAGAATTCATAAAAAATGTTCTGCTAATATAAGCATCATTCAGAGAATACATAATTAATGGACACTTGTCACTGTTCTTCTATCATATAATGATAATGAATGATAAGCTTAATCATAAGAGAATCAAACATTTAATAATCTATTTATATACACCTTCTCTAATCCTCTTATATTAGCAAACCAACATATGATTAAATCGAAACCACAAAAATAAGATTAGGATGATCCCTACCGTTAGGGTTTCAGCTAACATTGTCTCTCACTGCATCCTGATCCGCAAGTACAATTCTCTTGATCCTTTTTCATATTCTGCGGTTTTAAGATAAAAACTTTTAAATACAAATATATTGATGAATTAAAGAGAACTCTGAAAATGGACACAACTAGTTTTGTAGGGGACCTGAAGTTGGTGTTGAAGGCCTTTGATGTGTTGGACCGCTAAATCCAGCATGTCTGAATAGCTTGTTTGCTAATAAAAGCAATACTATATATCAGTAAATTATATAAAATGTGATAATGTTACTGTATATAATAAAATTGATATGAGTCCAACTAACCTTATCCATGTTGGGAACAAGATCCTGTAGCTTCTTTAGTTTCCCGCTAATTCTCGTTCTCCTCTCCTGTATTTCATCAACGTATACGAATCCGTTGTTAATGTGAAAGTTCTAGCGGAAAATAATCTATTTCTTCACGAAAACTATCATATAGTACCAAATACACCATAAACGAAGACCTTGTGCTATATATCTCCGATAACAAAATAAAATATCTTAAAATGAAAGTTTTAAACCTATGTCCCAGACTAATTGTTTGAGAAACCCCACAAATTTTGATTTTAATCGATTTAGTATAAGTTAGTATGGTGGATTTCTAAGTCGATCTCTAACTATTATTTTGGGATATACAATTTTAGAACTTTGATTTCGGGAAGATTTAGATCTTTAACTATGTTATTGGAATATATATAACATGAAATATGTCTTAGTTTGTGGTGATCTGATGTTACATGATACGGAAAATATATCGAGTTTTCCAAATTTATATAACGTAATGTGTTTGTATCTTAAGTTCTTAACATAGCAACCTAACGAATCTCTTGACAGCCTTTTCTTCTTAAATGACATAAACTTTATAAAAAAGGACTTTGAAACTAACCCGCTCGGCGATGCTTCTCGGGTGAGTGGCGCAGCCACGTTTGGCCCTAATCTTGCAAGGCACAGAATCTTCTGGAAGCTGCATGAAGCTATCCATGTAGTTCATTGAAGTGTCGGAAGGAAGACTATACTGCAAAACAAAAAAATAGAGATACAGTAAGAGTTTGCCACTTGTATATTTATGGTAACAACATAACAATAAGATCTATACATGGAAACAAATTGTACCTGTGAAAAGAGACCTGATTCCATGTCTTTGGTTCGTTTATTAGGTCGAGTCACAGTAAACCCAATTGAACCAGAACCATCATCCCAAGAACCAGTAGCGGTTGTACCAAAGCTAGCAGTCGGAAACGAATGTCCTGAACCATCATGGACAGGAGTCTCACTAACCTCAGAGATTCGAGCCAAAGGATCATGACTTGTGAAGCTTAGCTGAGACTTGAGTCTAGAATGTCCTCGTCCCGGATTAGACCCACTTTGAGGATTATAACCATTGATTGGTTGGTTCATTGGGAAACCTAATTAACAAAGTAAAGTACATTGTTGAGTTCCGGTTTAGGCAAACCAATAACCGGTTAAGTATTGCAAGTCACATCCAGACTTGGTGGAAGATATTCTTGTTAGATAACAACGAGGGAAAGCAACACATGATTAAAGAAAGACTAAAGGAACAGATTATCACTATCTATTTGAATAATCCTCTAAACAACCAACGAAATTACGCCACGTCAGCAGACAAACTATTGGTCACGAACTTAAAAGAGCCCACAAGCTTAACTAAAATAACAGCAACTTGAGTTATTAAATTCCTCCAAAATATTAAATACTATCCCAAAAATTAAGGGTAACGAAGCCCCAATCACATTTTGCCTTATTCCTTAAGCACGTGGTTCCGATCAAACGGCTTTTTCGTCATTTTCAATATACAAGGACACATGACAAGTACGCAAACCAGCCAGATTGGACATATATCCTAAACCCGAATTGAATTAGAACTCGATTAGAATTATAAAAAAAAAGTCGAACCCAATAAAATATCCGAATAGATCTTACATTTATGTATCCAAGAAAATGAAGTTGAATCTGAACTATAATCGAATGGATATTTGATATATTTTTTAAAAAAATTTGATTTCATTAGATTTTTTTCTATAAAATTCTTTTTAGCTTTAAATTTTTATAAAAATTTAAATAAAAAATATCCAAACTCAAATTCAATCAATATTCGAATCAAATTCGATCCAAAGAAAATAAAATATCCAAATAGATCTTATCTTGATAAAACAGAAAACCCAAAAGACCTAATCCTAACAGGTACCGGAATGCACAAATCTACTCTCAATGTCAACTTATTATAACGTCACTAACTAAATTATACCGAAAATACCCTCACAAGCCTCGTGGTTAGATTTCGATCTTTGATTCAGCAATGAATGATTGAAAAACTTTTTTTTTTGATTGAAAGATTGAAAAACTATACTTACGATATTTGGCAAATTCTAGATTGGGAGATTCAGAAACTGGTCTAAACCTCATAAATACATATGTTCGTGAAAGAAAAATCAAAAAAATAAAGATATAGATGAAGTAAGACTAACCGTTGTTGGTTTTTTCATTGGAGAGGTAGCTAAAGAAATCAGCAGGAGAGCTTCTTTGTCTAGCGAGAGAGTAAGATCCAGTCCCAGAGGAACTATTTCCTCCTCCAAGGTCATTGCTTTTGTGCTGCGAGATCTCATTAAATCCACCGTACGATCTATCAAGAAAGAGATCTTTATGTTTCTGACCGTCGGATGAGTTGACTCCACAAGTCGTTGAATCGGATCTTATCGAAGAAGAATCAGCACCGTTGAAGAAATTGCCAAGAAAGTTATCATTTGGTTGTTGATGATAAGTGGTGAAGTCACGAGCATTTGTTGACCCTCCGATGACTTCATCAACTACCGAGTTAAGAAACGATCCTGGAGCTGAACCGTATCGGATCAAACCTCCACTGTTACCGCCGGGAAGCGATGCTCTTTGCGATGATGATGACGTGGAAGACGATGATTGGTACATGACTTCTATCGCCAAATGGAGAAAGATTAATGAAAGAGAGAGAGATGCAAAGTTTTTGGGTGTTGAAAAGATAACTAAAAGATTAGATGCTTTTTTATGGGTGTAATAAAAAGTCTTCACTTTTTTGCTATTGGCCCATTCGTTGGATGTCACATGTGCCTCACGTGAATTTTACCAAAGATATTACTTAAACCGAACCAAGCCACTTATTAATCCTTTTATTATACTGATCACCGAGTCAGCTTAAACACATTTGGGCTTTGGCCCACAATATTAAAGGCTTTTTACATTTTTGCGTTGGCCCATAAGATTAGTTTTTTTTTTTTTTTTTTTTTTGCTAAAAATGAAAATATGTAAAGTTTTTGTTATGAATATAAATATATTTGTGATTATTGTAACTATTTACAAGATTAGTTGTTTTATATAACCATCAAAATAGTTAGTTATATAAATTTAACTTAAAATTGTTCAATAGATTTGCTGTAGCACACTGGTTAAAGTTCCGATTAAAATTTCAGGTTCATATCCGGACAGCAGAAAATTTTGTATTTAGGAAAAAAAGAAATTTGTTGCTCTAACATAAATTAGAATTATCTCGCTTTGCTATGTTTTGTGTTAAAAAAATATGGCACGCAAGTCTCTATTAAGCTGCAACAAAAGTGAGGTTGCTGCATCCCCGTCCTTTACTAAATCAGTAAATAGTTACAATACAACGTAACTGTGTAACTGTCACAAATATATGTATATTCATAACAAAAAACTTTACAATATTTATGACGGATAAATCTAATAATATTTTTGTCACAAATTATTATAAAAAATAATCACAATAATTTATTTTAAAACTATGAATTCATAACAACAATTATATATAAAACGTCATAGATTGTTATTAATATTTTTAGTCACAATTCACAACCGTTGTAGTGAATAATAACTTAACGAAAAGTCAAAAAGATAAAAACATCGTATCATAAATTAATAAAATTTATATTATAGATAAGAATTTATATCGATTTAATTGTTAAACAATAAAATATAGAGTCGTAATTCAGATGGGCATGACTTTTCATTGTTTATCATTGTGTAAACACGCAAGAACTCTTAAATACGCAAATTACATGCAATATAAAATAAACGTTTTATAAGTGTAAATAATAAAAACACATATATATATATGAAGCGCATGCAGTGATAGTGAACATTGAACCGTACTTATACGTGTTTTTCTAACCCCACTCTTATTGACCAATGTGATTCGACGTCAGAAATTGAAATTTCAATTAACTACAGTTCTAATATATCATTATTGGTACATATTAAATAGTTAAATGATGTAAGCTAACTGAAACCAAGCTTCCAAAAATAATTTCAAATGGAAAATATATAAATGACCAAAATGAACGGGGATGCAATGCACGTGCGGAATATATTGAAGGGAACATCAAAGTTTGGTTGATGAGGCAAATTAAACTGTCTATATCACATACGACTTCGATCAAATAAATTTACGTCATCGCACACGCGCAATATGACAAAACATCAAAGAAAATATACATAACACATACACACAATATATACTTATACGTGGCTGAACAAATTCCCAAGTTATTGGAACTCAAAATATGTTATGTGAATAACACGATTTCTTATGAAAAAAATAAATAAATGTAAACATTTAATCAAAAATGTTTCCAACTAGTCTTAGGTATGTTTTTTTATTTGGTTTTGGTCGATTTTTTTCAATTTTTGAAATACGATAACTATATAAATATCGACTAAAATTTGGTTCATTTTCTTCGATTTTGATTCCGAATAAGTATTTGAAATATGAACCGAATTAAACTCGAAATAATTTTGGTTTTCAAAATATATTCCGAATAATTATTTGTAAGCAAAAGTAACCGTAGCCAAACACCAAAAAAAATATGAGCATAAGTAATCAATTGGTTCCGTTTTAGTAGGTAATTGTAACCAAAAGTATCATATTAGATATTATGATTATTATTGTTATGTATTATTATTATAATTAGTTAATTAGTATATGTTTGATTCGGTTTCTTATGGTCATTTTTGGTTCACGGTTTTTAATCGAACAGAACAAAAAATGAAGTTACTACAATTCTGGAATGATTCGATTATTTGACAAGAATCAAAATCGAACCAAGTATTTATTTTCGGTTTGGTTCTGATTTTTTTTGCCCAAGACACAATATATGTAATAGACATGTTTTTTTCTTCTTCTATCTAATTACATCTCACAAGGGTTTAAATCTAGAAACAAGAACATGCCTGTTGTGTAAATTTTCTTGATCAGTTATTTTAAACTTGGTCTGACTTTATATGAACAAGCGAAAAATTTAACTTCCTGATCTCGTATAAACGGACATTTTGAAGGGAACAAGTGTCGAATAATTGATTATTTTGATTTTTGAACATATTATTTTCCGAAAAAATCGACAATAAGATCACATTATTCAATTATACTACCAAACCAAAGATATATCAGGTCTCATTACATGGAATGCTCAATTATTTTCAAACTTAATTAGTCTCTTTCACCAAAATTTTCTTCATTATTTGCTTTTACAAACATGATTTTTAGTTTTTCTCCTCTTCAAGAAGTCTTTTGTTTATGTTTTGTCAAATGAAAATATTTTGGAGGACAATAGCTCCATGTCTTCTTTTTATAACTTGGTATGTTCACATGACATGTTTTCATTATAAATTATATGGACTAATCAACTAGAAACTTTATTTTTCAACCAAATTTATATTTCATGAATCCACCTCATATGTGAAGTGTCTACAAAGCAATAATCACGAGTCAGCATTTGAAAATTTTGAACGAGATAATCTATTTTATGATTCAAAATATGAGGAATATCATGAAGAGAGACAACGTAAAATAAACTTCTTAGGCGTTAGAACTCTCGAAAAAACTGACTAGTCATCTAAATCCTCTAATACTTTTAGAAATTCAATATAGTTTGCTACGAACTTCACCTCTAGGAATTGTAAGTCGATCATATTCACCATTACTCATGAAAATGCCTCAAATTCTAAATGCATGATTGACTTATTTGATTGAATTAATTTGACTTTATTTTCACATGAACTTATTTTCATTTTTTTACACAAAACTAAACCCACAAAAAGAAGGATTATATTAGGACTCTAGCTAGACGAGGAAAACTATATAGAATAAGCATGATGCGTATATACCAAAACATACATATACATACAAATAAGAATATGAAAATATTAGATCCTCGCATAACACGAGAGTGACTCACTTGACATACAAAATACATAGATAGAGATCGTATCTTGCTGTCATTGACAAATTAACACCATAGCCAAATATATATGGTAAACATTTTATTTTATATTGTATTTAATATTCGATGTCTGTATTTATAATCTAGATATATGTATGAAACCTTGATCATTTAAGAAATTGATATTAAAATTAGTTTGACAAATGATTTCTTCTTGGCCGGTTTTATTTTACAACGATGTTGAAGTTTGGACAATTAATTGGCTTTTGTCTTATAGCTAAGCCATTATTTATTCATAGTGTGTTCTCGTCACTTACTATATTAATATAAAATAACCATAACATAATGATACACCTAGAAAATCTATTTTCTATAACTGGCCAGAAAAGAAACATACATATCGATGGATTAGAAATTGAATTGAAAGATACACGCAACAGATTGGATGTTGGTTATGTACCCGGCAAATTAACCATATATCTCTTTCGGTTTTAATTTGTTCTTTTCTTTTTTGTCATGATAAAATCGACAAACCCCGATACATAACCTAAAATTCACATCTAATTTTTTTTAATCTATTATAATATAATGAAAAAACATCAAACTCATAATGTCAAGTCACTAGTTGGATCATCGTAACTTTAATTTTAATGGATTTTATATTTCAAATGTAAACTCATAATAGTCGTTGCAAGAGCAATAGTGTTTATTTAGTAACCAAGACAACCATTGATATCTTTCGATACCGATCATAACTCATTAAATATAAATACATAATTACATTACAGTATTCATTAATTAATAATTTAATATACATAAAAAACAAAATTAACTATTAGATGAATTAATACGATTGGACACGTACTGAATATCCCAAAAATGTAGGATATCCAGATGTATCAGATCCGTAAAATGATATAAGTAAGATTTCAATAATTCAATTTACCAAATATTTGTGATATCCAAATCTAGACTTTTCAAAAGTAAAGTGGCAGAAAAATGTTTTTTCTTTTTCTTTTTCTATTACAAATATTTCAACCGAAAAAAATATATTACAAATAAAAACATATCCGAGGTTTTTAGTTTTAAAACCAAAAGATCCATAAAATTTGTCTATGATGATCTAACTAATGATTCTACCATTACAGTTCGATTCATTCAGATTAAAGAGTTTCAAGATATGCTTTTAGTAATAAGTTTTAGACTGAATATATTGTCGGTTTCTTCAAAAAAATTTTTGTTAACAATTGGATAACTTGTCTAGTCCGTAACTCAAATCTTTATATCTCGAACAATGTTATTTTGGGCTACATCTCTTCATAATCGAATTTTGGTCCGCAAATGTGAACGGTTTACGATTTTTTTAGATGGTAGAAACATTTTCTAGTTGTAGATGGTAGAAAAAGAATGAAATAAAATTAAGCAATTAATTAAGTCTTCCGCAGAATTTTAGCTACTGGATTACATTGAGTCTTAAGATCTCAAAATCACATGAATACATGTACAAAAAAAAACGTATTATGTTTTGCTATGTATCTACACATCTATGTACTTAATGCTACGTATAATTAAGATAGGGTCACAATATTTGTCCTATCTCAATCTAAACCTAAAAGATATTATAATACACCTAAACACAACATATGATTGGATACAGAACAAAGTAGATATGCTGCGTTAGTCGCTGCGTTTCTTAATTGCAACGCTCGACGTTTTCCTTTACCAAGCATCATTTCACTTGTTCTATTCAAAAACTCACGACCAAAATTGTCTCCTTTAACCCCCAATTTTGAACATCTCGGACGGTTTAATAGATTGATGTAAGTCTCGAGATCATGAACACAAGAAATGTTTTGAACATCGAAGAAATCGAGGGTAAGTTCAACTCCAACATGAGTGTAGCAAGAACAACTCCAAGGAAGCTCATAAACACCACCTAAAGCTCTGAAATTCTCATTGAATAAGAAACCAGGAAGTTTTGTGATTGGATCGTTTCTATTTGTGATTCTTAAGACCTTAACTCCGAGTTGTTCACATCGTTTCTTGAACCCCAAGTTACCAACCCTAGGACCAGCAAATGAAAACACAGTCATTGGAACTGGTTTTGCGCCTCTTCTTTGGTTAATACCGAGTTCTGCGATGTCGTAAGCTAGCAGATGAGCTAAAGAGCTTCCCATACTATGTCCTGCAAGTGTGATGCTCATTTCTTCTCCTTTGTACTTGTTCATAAGCCTCATGATCTCAGAGAGAAGCTGCTCACGACAGCTTTCGAGTCCGAATTTGCTCTCGCTTTCACCGGATGTGTATAAGCTCAAGAATCCGGATTCGACCTTAACATCAGGACGAGGGTTATGAGGATCAAGCTTAGCTGGAGTCAAAGAGCTCATTAGGTTAGCTAACCACTCAGGATTGGTTACAGTACCACGAAAAGTCACCACAATATCCCTCCTTCCTAATCTTTTCACTGAATCATCAGCAGAAACCGCAACAAACCCTATCCAACGAGCTTGATTAGGCTCGTTGTGGATAGGGTTGATGTTGATGTCTGGTGTTGCGTAGATATACTTGGTGACTTGATAATCATAAGGATCATTGATTCCGGATTCTTTAAGCAAACTCTTTTTACCATACTTGCAATTCAAGTAACGTTTGGAGTTAGGGTTTAGATCAAACCCTTTATAAGAAGCTGAGAGTAAGTTCCCATAACGAGTGATCTCTTGTTGAAGAATAGGGTTTAAAGGATCAATAAGATTTTCCCAGTTATTGCTTCCTTGTATCTCTCTCCAAATTCGAGACAACGGTAGAGTTGCCTCGAGTGCTCGAGAAAGAGAAGCGACCTTAGAAGAAGAAGGAAGAGGAGAAAGTGGAGAAGATTGAATTGGAGGAGACATTATTGAACTAGAGACTGAGATGCTTTTAGAGATGGTTTTAGACATAGAGAGATCACAATTTTTGTGGTTTTGTTGAGTTTTGTCTCTAATTAGAGAAGGAGAATAGATAGGGTTTGGAGTGAAGACTTTGGCCGCCATTAATGGAGGACAAAGTAGAGAGATAGATAGAGAGAAGTTGTTTGAAGTATAAAGAGAGACAATGAGTGAGAGGTAATATTTATACAATGAAAATGTGAATGGAGATTGGAGAGAGAGAATAAAGTTATGTTTGGCGAGTATTGACTAGAAATTAAATATTCAAAAGAGTTATTTGTTAGTACAAGTTTTAATAATAACATTTGATTTGACAGTAGCTACTATTAATATTTTATGTGGTCGGTTCTAATTATTTAAACATTTTTTTCCTGTTAATCTTATAATTTCTGTACTCGTATAAAGCAAAAAAAGACTTAATAATTTTAAGAGTGTATTCGTTTTTAGTGTATTCATTAGAGAGTCGATAAATTGAATTATACATAAAAACATATTAGATTTTAGAAAGGAAAACATATATTAATAGTAATACATAAGTGATGAGAGTTATAAGGTGACAAAAACAAAGAAGATGAATAAAAAAGGTAGTGTGGGGTTTTGTTTCTGAGTTGCTTCCTAAGGTCAAAATCCTAACGCCCATTTATGTTCTCTTCTCTTCTCTTCTCTGCGTTATATATCGTTTTCACTTTTTCATTTTAGTTCTTTTTTCACAAGTTTTGGATTTTGTTAACTAACTTTTCGTTAAATACGAAACAATATCATGGCCTTTCTCATTTTATTATAATATCTTTTTTATACAAAGTGGATTTTCTTATTAGTACCAATAGGACTAAGTTGACAAGCCAACCTGCTCCGCCCTGCATAAAACCCATGGATATTTGGGAAAATTTATTGAACTCGCACATGTCCTGCTAATAAACGAATTTTTAAAACTAAATCCATATACACCCCGCAATATTCCGTGGGCACTGGGGATGACAAAAAAAAATTATGCATAATCAACCCGCACTAAACCTGCATTAAATCCGTGTTTCGCTCCAATTTCAAACATTTTTTTAACTCCAAATGTCACGATGTTCACACACGTGTAATTCAAACATCATGTTGTTTTTACAAAAACAACATGATTTTTTTTACACGGGCACCCGCAGGTCCTGCGGATAATATCCGCAAAACCCCGCAAAAATCTAAACCCACCTTGCAAAACCCGCAAAAAAAAGACTCCAAACCATAAATCCATATCCGTCCCGCACGAATCAAAACCCGCAAAATCCACGGACAACAGAAAAAATCAAAGAAATAAGCGGTCTAATTGATTTGTTCCTAATTTAGTTAGGCATTAGTTGATAAGTTTGAATTCTACCCGTTTTAATTAGAACATTTAGATTATGTATCGGATTTTGTGGATTTAATAGTTGATTGTTGACAAAATAAAATATAGATAACTATATAACGTAGTTGCCTAATTATTTCTTGGAAAGTCTTACATTACGATTTTCATAAATTTTGTTTGATCATTGAATATTGTCGCTTTTTTTTTCGGTTCATATTATTAAGAATTACTTCTTTTTTTAATGAATAATCATATACATGTACATTTTTGTTTAAATAATATAGATGTACCTTTTTGCTTCGATAACAAACTTTTAAGAGACAACGAATATAAAAAGATTTGCAAGTACTAATTTGATTCATCAATAATTGTCGAAATATCATAGTATTGAACGACGCATTAATTAGAGAATCTAGCAACTTCAATAGGCTTATAGTGGGTGACGTTTCAAAAAGCTTTATCGATCAAATGTTTAAGTTACACTCACATTACGCGTGAGATCATGTGAAACCATAAATAAGCTTATAGACAAGTTTATATACACGTAAGAACCACGCTTTCACTCTACTTATTTCCAATTAATTTAATTTATATTTTGACATTCTTCAAGTGAGGTTGACATTTTTATTTTTTTCTTTTTTGGTAGAAAGGGAGAATAAAAGATCTTGCATTTATATGTCACTTGTCTTATAATATGCCTGTTATTTCATTTAAATTATTATCAACGATAGTTTTTTTTTGTCAGTGGTGACCTGAACGAACTCAAAATTCATAACTAAATTCCTCCAAAAAGTCTAAGTCTGGGAGGAACTAGTCTAAATCTTGGTGAACTCGAACAACTCATCAGCTAAAGTGATAACAAAATTTTTGATATGAGAATCAAGAACAAGATTGTGATACATAATTTCTGAATCAAATCTCAAGAGAAATGTGAAAGAAAAAAAAAGCATCAAATTTAAGAACACAAAAACCTAAAATAAAGGCCGAATTGCTTTCAGTCTGGTAGTTAGGATGATCTAGCTAATAACTAGGCACCAGAGTTCGATTCCTATCCGCTGCATTATGGTAGCTTAAAAAAAGAATTATTGGGGGTGGAGTTTATGCTATGGATCGGGTCTTGTCAATCGAATGTTGACAAAAAAAAAATCTAAAACAAAGAGAATTATTTAAAATCGAGAATAGCTCAACTCCTTAATGATTAGATTTTTATCTTTTCCGCTAAATCTTGTTTGTTATTAGTTTTGGTATTAAACAGTTTGGCAAATCAAAATCCAATTTTTAGAATCATCATTTGTTATCAAGCTGAAACCCTACTCTCTAGCTGGCTGGATCAATAATACACTTCAATATATTTCTCTAACTAATTGGAATTAATACTTTTCTTTTTTTTGGTAATTGTCAACGACAGAAGAGATTGTCTTTCTTCTTTTGTTTGATACAAAAATTTGTCAAAACACAAAAACTAATAAAGAGTAATATTTTTTAGGGAGTGACAAGGAAAAGAGTTTACGCGGCAAGGAAATGAGTTTGACTAAGAAAATTGACTGAAAAGCTACAGATGAAGTTTTTCAGTTTTGCTTTGTCCCTTATTTGACTTGTTCCTGCGTCCGTGGAACTCTCTTCTTCTTTTTTTAATTTCATTTCGATTTTTCCTTTTATTATTCAAACCCAGTTAATTCAATTAAAAAAAATGTACCAGAGTATTAAAAGAAAAAGGAAAAATGAAAATCATTTAAATAAGGGGAAAATCCACGAGTAACTTAGCCGAAAAGTGCGAGTCAAAGATATTCTGTTTTGGGCCATTATGATTGTGTACATTTGTTTATGTTTATATGTTCTGTCTTAAAGGAAATTCGTTATTTATTTATTATTTTATAATTTATAATGCTTACATAAGTAACTACAGCTAAGAGTTGGATCGATAAATTTCAAACTATAGTGTAAAATTTACATCCTAAAATCTATTTTTAATAGAGAGAAATCGAACTTTTAACACCATAATTATTAGTTGGATTGTTTGAACCATGAGTTGAAAAGAAAAATCATTTATTATTTTACTTGTATGTAATTCAACTAATCAAATACTAGTACTAGAAAATTTTGATGGTCACGAAATATGAAATACATTAAACACATACACACAAAAAAAACGTTAACTACACCAATTTTAAACAAACACGCATAACTACATGAATCAATTTTGATAATATGTCATTTTATACCCAAACTTTTGTTATCTCGTGATGATATATCCGAGCTAACGTCGGAAATGTAAAAACACCACAACCATACAATTTTTGGTTAATCGGATTGTCGAAAAAGGGATCAGATCATAATGATCTCATGCTAATACAGTCAGGCGAGTATAACTGATCAAATTTAAAACGATCTTAGACGAAATATTTCAAGTCTGATGAATTCAAAAAAGTCTAATGGTAATCTTAATTTGGTGATAGACGTGTTAGATCATACCACTGATACTTTGGTACTTAAGTTTGTATGACAACAAAGAAAACAGTCGTGACTTGACCAGCCATCTTCAAATATTTATAACTTTAGTGGAAAACTCTCGAATTTTGGGAAAAGTAATTCAAAACTGATGAAACTTTCGGTTCTTAAGAAGAAGAGCCTCCATAGAGTAGTCCATTTGAGTCCAAATTCATCTTCTTTTCAACTCTTAATGTTCAATATTATGCAAACGAATAACTGTCGAAATGATTCCTAATTTATAAAGTATGTTTCTTTAAATATAATTTTAAGCAACTTGAGATATTTTCTGTCATATAGGTCGTGTGTGTCAGCAGCCAAATCTGGTTCGAGGTTTATTCATCTCTTACTTTAAAAGATTAAGAGACAAGTCTGCTCTTTAAGGAAGCTGCAGTGAGGGTTCTTAAAATTTGATTCTAAATAAAGCTATAACTTGCTACAAAAGTAAATGATCTAACTTTGAAAACAATGTCAACTAGTCTACGATGATAATCTATATCTGTCATTTATCCTGACAAGTCAAGGTTCGATCCCTTCTCCTAGCCTTGAGCATAAAAACCAGAACTGAAAAAAATAAAATCGAAGAAACTGACCCGAACCGAATGCCTAGGCTACCTTCTCCTAGCATCTGATGATTCTTAGTGGCCTCCATCCAAAAGAAAACATATTAATTTCATTTTGAAGATAAATGAACATGTCATTATAATATGTTGTTTGATATATCAATAGGACAATATGCACATTGTGTTTGTTAAATTGAAGTTAAGAGAAACCTCTTCATGTCTTCTTGTATCATACTATAACAGATTCAATTGGCACATCGGATAAGAGATTCCGAGATTCTAGAACCTTATGCATTGCTTGTCTACATCTGGAGTGAAAAAATTGCAGTAGGTAATTAGATTCAGAGACTTTTAACTTAAAATAGCTGAGGTTTGAATTATAGAGTTACCTCCAAGGAAGATGATCAAGGAACATTGATGGAGAAACCATAACTTCTTTGAAGCTCTCTCTGTTTGCAACATAAGCTTTGTAACCTGAATTTACATTACAGATTGCCCATCCTCGCCACATTGGCACACTCATGCTGTTTTCTTCAGGTACAATATGAATGACTAAACCGGGCAAGAACATCTCGGGAGCTTCATCATCAGTATCTCTTGTTGGGACTGTTTCCATAAACTGAGACACAGGATTATCCACTGAGGCCAAACTGTGAAATGGGTTAATGAAATCTTCGTCATCTTGTTGCATTTCTGTATCAGCTTCTTCCCATATAGGGAAAATTTGATCTTGTGGTTGTAGGCTTTCCGGTGAATCGTTAACTTACAAGGAAAAAAAAGATGCAAATCTTTCTCATTAAGTAATCTTTCCAGATGGAAAACTAAAAGATTTAGCATAAGAGTGATAAAAGTTACCAATTATTGATGGTATTGGTTCTTCAGATATTTTAACTTCTACGTTTTCTTGTTGGTGTTTGCTCGCAGACAAGAACCGGCGTGCGAGTCTGAAAATGAGTGCGGTATCAGCCTTTGGATCTTGAGCCAGTACTTTGAGAGCTGCTGCTTGAAGTCGACGTATTGATCCATAAGAAAGTCGTGAAGAGAATTCATTATCGAGTACAATGCTGATTGCATCACAGACACAAAAAGAATTAGTAATGTAACCTTAACCATTAAAATCAGCATATTTTAAAAGAGTCTACCTTGTAACGAATTCCGAACATGCATTTGCCACCTCTGAATCTACACATGGGAGAGGTCCATAGGCATATACATATAGGTTAGGGAACCTGCACCGAAGCTACCAGCCAAAAAGAAAGGAAAGAATCAGATATCATAAGATAGATAAAACAAAAGATATGTAATGTGACCTTTTGTTTGTAGAAAACATACTCTAATTCCCAGTAATGAGGCGATAGCTCCTCCTAAAGAGTGCCCAACAATGCGAACGCTGTAGCCATCACACTCACATCCATCACCAATCAATGAGGACAAGAAACCTACAGATCCTGACTCTGCATAATTTTTTTGTACAATAGCTTAGAGAAAGCTTGTATTGTGGTAATTTATCCACACCTGTGACAAATGTGCTTAACTCTTACCTCCAAATTTAGGATCTCCTTCTATTTGCATATATAGATCTCTAGCAGCCCCTACTATTCCCGAATGCCCATAGTTTGTACGAGACGGATCCACACCATGAACATTACTGCAGAAAAACAAATGAAACAGAAAAAATAGTATCACTACTACTGATGGAAAGCAGAGTAGTGAGATCTCAACATAAAGCAGAAGTACGAGAGAGCATACATGACTTGAAACTTCAGCTATTGAAGATTTCAGTTAATAACTAAGTGAAATATAGATAATTTACAATAACCCATGAATTCAAGCACAAGTATAGTTTCTTATAAGAAAGAGATAGTGACTGACTTTGTTAGCCCATCCAAGTCTTCAGAAGTTAGTGAACACGCACGGCCTAAACCATCAGTTATGAGATCTTCAGCAGTCTCAGTTCCTCGAACAGCAATTACAACACATCTAAGATAATGTAAAACAACAACGAAGTATGTGGCTTTACATTTCTCCTGCCACAACAGTATCATTACATGAGTAAATGAGAAAGATTCTGATGCATTGAAGTGTATACATATCAAACATCTTCAATTGACAGATTGTTTTCTTCAAAATAAATATAACAGATTATCTGTGAATCTTTCCATTTATTGTGTCACACTATAAGATAAACAAGGCATACAAATTTTTCTGCCAGGACTTGCTTGGTCGTGTAACCATATATGATAGACTGATGGATGCTCAACATTAAGATCAATCCATTGTCATTCCTCGTATGGAATATAAGATTAAAGGGAAACTTACCTTACAGATTCGACCTCGTCTAAGAACATGAGCTGGAAAATTTATGAACTTAAGGAAGGCAGCTGCATGACCTCGCCACCAGTTATCACCATCAAGTTTAGGCCGCCTGCAAATAATTGCAAGGAAACTTCTTACATTGATATCATACGAAATATGTCCCAGATCGGACACAAGGGAAAAGTATAGAAATTGAAAAGAATAAACTTCAAAGAAACAAGTAGAGATTCTTCAAACGAGCTAACCAGGTATAGTATACCATTTACGGCTCCAAGGCGTTAAAATCCCTTGCCTACAAATCCATGTGCATAAAAATAAGGCAGGATTTCTCCCAACATCAAGCAGTGGCCCCTACACAATGCCACACAAACAGGTAAGATATATCTTCCATCCAAAGAAGAGCTTTGGAGCCTGTGTCGTTCAGACGTACAGTATAAGCAGCTTCTGCAAATTTATGCATCATAGCAGCCTCCTGTAGATGAAATGCTGGAGCTTCCATACAGTCCTCATATGATTCAGGAAGCTGGCTATTATTCTGCAACAGAGCAAGGCCTGAACAGACAAAAGTTTGATAAGGTTCACAGACAAAGACTGCATAGGAAAAAATTTAGAGACAAAAGACCACAGAACAAAGTGCAAACAATAACATATCAGTCTAAACACTTCTTTAAGGAACAATCTTCATCACTCAGAGAATCTAGGATGAAATAAAATCATGGTTCTAAAATATTGTAAAAAGACAGAAAAGAGAAGTCTCTGATCAATATGACAAATCTAGATGCTGATTGTTAATCAAGGTTTCAGAGAGCTAGAAATCCACCCAAATATTTGAAACTATAACAAGGCATGATTAGAATAAACTAAGTACTCTAATCTTATTGGGTATCTCAAAACCCATCAAATCGATCTGTTTAGATACTAGAAATGCAAATCCTAAGAGACTTCTCCACGTTCTTCATTTTAAGGACTAACAATTGGTTATGCAGACAACCACAAAGGCATAGACAGTATCACCGACACCAGTCATGCCTATTTGAATTTGGAATCTTAACCTGCCAAAAATTCCAAATGGCCAGTTCCTGATGCACGATATGAAACAAGATCACCTAGGAGTCTTGCAACTGAGCACACTTCGTCTTCCTCGATAACACCCCTGGAGAACAATAAATTTTTAAGAATCGAACTAATGAACATGCAATAAGCAAGAAAATAAGTCTCCACAAAGAGGACAAATGTATTAGATCAGTATAAATCTAGAAAACAAAGCTTACATATATTCGCAACGTCCAAGACAGCACAAAACTTCACGAATTCCATGGTCAAATACTTCCTGGTAGTGAGCTTTCCAGGCATCATCTTGGGTTGCATAGAAGGACCGCCATTGCAATATATCTGATCCCGTAAAACATTGTGCCAGTGCAACAAAGCAAACTGTGATCAAGAAGGCAACCTGCAGCGTTTGCTTCCACTCACGAGTGTCTGGCGATAATCCTGATCAAAAAGGTGCATAGTTAAAATCACATAGCTAGATGATTGAACTACATATAAAACTTCAACGAACATGCATATACAACAACGAGCGGAAGATTGAAATATTGTTCAACCCCATTAACACTGCATAAAGAATTTTAACTGCCCAATTACGTTACTTTGGATAACCAAATCAATGTAGAACTGTGTCTTAGTTTACCTAAAACGCAATCCTTTGGCATTCCATCACGGGAAACAAATTTGGCCACATGGAACAAAACGTAAGTTGCACCAATAAATTGCAATACAGTAATTACCATTGCAAACCGAGTCCACCAAAGCCAGGTCTTATACTTCAACTGCAAATTCCATATAAGAACGATTGAAATATAGAAATCATAGAATGGTATCAGAACAGAACCCAAAAAGCCAAAGACTTAATTTTTAAGGAAATCCTCATTCGGGAGAGAGTGAAAATATGACCTTTCTTTGGTGACTATTCCGAGTAGGAGAATCCATTATGGTCGTAGCCATAAGTTCCTGAGTAGTTCCGACCTTAACCATGGCGGCGATTTTGACTCCGGCAATGAAACAAACGCCGAAGAGGGGAAATAGTTGCTTGGAGCTATCGCAATCTGGGTCAGAAACGAGACTGAGAACACCACCGGAAACAATAACGGCCAAATTAGCAACACCTAGAACCATAATCGTTCTCCTAACCCGCTTCAATCTCGAAATCCACATGCTTTTTATTTCCCTTTTGACGCCGAGTGATATAAATTTGTGTGTTTTCCTCTACCTCTGGGTTTTCTTGATTTGTTGATCGTTAGTCGGAGATTAAACGGGTTTAGATCAATGTCTCGACGGGCAATAAAGCACGAAGAGACGACTCTCCGAGAAAAATCCGCACTCTCTCTCTGATCCTGAAATTTTTTGATCTTTGGCTGACACTTTGGGAAAACATGTCCGTACGGAAATATAAAACTAAATAAATAAAACGATTTAACGACGGACTTACTAACAAACTCAAATTGAAGAAATCCAGTTGATTAAATATGTTGAATTTTAATTAAACTCTCAGCTTTTAATTAGATTAAGCTAATTGAACCCGACGAAAAGTCAAATCGATTTTGGAAATTCGATTCAGTTGTTATTTTCTTGAACCCCTAAGTTTGATTTTTTATTTTCTTGAACCCCTAAGTTTGATTTTTTATTTTCTTTCAAAGATGAGCTCAAATTCGTCGGTTTGAAATGTTGTATTCGATACTTCAAATCGACGAATTTGAGCTCATTCTTGAAGAAAATATAATATCAACTTTAGGGGTTTTTCAAAAGGAAGATAAGAACTAAATCGAACTTCCAAAATCGATTTGGCTTTCGATTTCAGAGACGATTTCGATTTACAATTTTCGTCGGGTTCAATTGACTTAGTTAACTTAAAGTTAAATGTTTAATTAAAAATCAATTATAAATATGTTGTTTAATCAATAATAATCAAAGTTTCTTGTTCAATTTAATGTTTGTTGTTAAATCAATATTTCTCCAAAATAAAAACGAAACACTTTATTCTTTTTGCAGTTCATGTCGTTGATTCGTCGTATAAGTAACATTCTTTTCAATATTATTAATTCCCACGTTACACAATGAAGATTGAATTGCCTCAGATTTGAAGTTATAGTTGCAAATATTTGTATAACGAACACTAACATCAAGTACTTTTCAGTTGTATATATATATTGATTGAGATGGGAAACAGTGCAAATGTTAAAATACAAAACAGAGCAAAGTCTCTGTCACGTCCCAAAAGAGAAGAAATCAAAGGCATTTGATTCTGTTTCTAAGCAAAAAAAGTAAGCAGCTACTGTTTTGGAATTCTAGAGAGAAAGCTTTGATGTGGTTTTTACTCAACGGGAACCTCGTACAAGTTGCTCCAGAACCTGCAAAGATAATATCATTCCATAACAAAATGTTTAAGACAGAAAACGCAAATCCGAACTGTTCACAGCTCTAAGTCATTGTATTAGCATCCACATATATCCTATGCAAACTACATTGCAAGACAAGTATATTGGGTCTGTCCGTTTTTGAGAGAGACCAACTTAACATTACGAGTTACGGCAGGAGCACGGGATGTTGATCAAGAAAAAGTCAGTCACAGTAAGCTCTGAATGTTCAGAGAGCAAAATGAAAGAATATTTGAGGACAAAAGGGATGTTTTCAAGGACTTTATACCATGAGAGGATACTGGATTATCCATCCAACAAAAGGAATCTGCGTCAGGAATGCCCTTACGGTTGACCAAAATCCGCTGCAAAGATATTACATGTGACATTAGTCAAACGCAGTAACAGATCCAAACTTTAAGCAAAAGCTGAAACACCTAAGTGCATTCCATCAGAAATGGATTGTTAGTAGTCACTAGTCATTCTATAAGCAAAAGATCCTTGTGTTTACTACGGGAACCTTTGGTTACTCATATTTCCAACTGTCTTTAGTAGTTTAATTTTGAAAGCACTATTGTATAAAGAACCCGATAAGAAACTACACGCAACATAAACACATGCTCTCACCCAAATAGGACAATGCAACCGTAAATCTCCAAGATAATACCGATTATGGGCCAGCGTACAAATATAAGAAAGAGTCCAAGGACGAAACAGACAGTACCCTGCAAAAAGACATAGAATGAATTGATATGTCACAATGAAAGGCTCATCAAGAGAATAGTTAGCAGGGATTAGTATGAGTTCTGTGCAGACCCTCAAGTTATTAGTGTTGGTGAATAGTCTCCAAGTTGACTGCCAACCAAGTAGAAGGCCCACACCTATTAACCAAAATAACTAAACACAAAGCCATATGAGATTCAAATGTTAGATACTTTTGTAGAATGATTTTGGAATGTCTAGAAAAGCTAAGAAATAGCAAGAAAATTCTTACGTTTCCCAGGGCGAGCAAACCTCTATCAAAGTACAAGATGACACCGAGAAATGTAAATGATAAACCAAAACCAATGAGGCCCAACCCAACTTCTGCAACAGTTCAAGAAAAAAATGCCATAAGACAAAGAAAACTGGAGTTTAATCAGTAAGTAGTATTCCCAAAAGATTTTACATTTAAAGAAAAACATAACTTCATCAAATTTGTACTTTCTAACTGGTTTAATTCCTATACAAGAGATCTAACAGCTCAATTAAAGAAAGGCTACTCTAGTATCTACTTTGATCTTTCAATGGAGCTAATCAGGCAAGATAAAAGAAGTGAAACTAGCTATATCACTGAAAAAACTGGTGACACATGAGATGGCATAATACAGACACGATGGTGTACATGAGATTTGGACACACTAAGGGTTGAACAATGGTTGCAAAGGCACGTGAAGAACTATTACTTTTCTGCTCATTTATTTCGTACGCCATCTTGGTAACTGTAGTTTTGAGATCTGTTTGCCAGAGGAAAAAGTTATCATTAAGCATAAGCTGGGACAAATTAGTATTGAGGTAAGCAAATCTTAGAATAGGCTTGAAAAGATGTAGATGAGAAGTGTCAACATTAAGTCAATCTCAGAGAAGGCATAAAGAACTAGCTCGTAACATCTCCCCTAACAATTTTCAAGCTATAATTAGAAAGATAACCAAATTTCAAAAGAGATTTCAACATCAATTAGTGAGAATCGAAGTTATGATTTTTCCAACTTCAAACGACATCTCAACTTGAGATTCAAAACAAACTAGCTCAATCAAGAACATAAATTGACCTGTAATTCTCATATCTGAAGACAAAGAGAGGGAGAGATATCACAGCTTGAAGGCTTCAGTTTCATATTGTCCAGAGGATTAATCCTTAAATCTAATTACCAAACCCTAGACATATTAGCTATCTTCTGGGTATTCGTCTCTTCTTCAGCAAAAGCAACAAAGCAAACGAAGATATTATCGAAACGGAAACTAGATTTCCCGAAGAATATGTCCTAATGATTAATATTTAAACAAGAAAACGGTGTGTCAACTCAAGTTAAGCTTGAGAAGACCAAGATCATCCCACCCATCAATTATCAATTTTACATTAAAAAGAAGAAAATTTCAGTAAACCAAATGTTGGATTTTGGAAGGAATATTGAATTTACATGTGGGATTCCTCTTTCTCTCTACTAGCAGAAGAAATTTGCAATCTTTCCATTTTTTGGTCTAAAAGACAAAATCTCCAAAACACTACAATCCTCGATAACAAAATCTTCAAATTCGATTCTTGTCGAATTGAAAGCAGCGAGGGAGGTGATAGAGAGTTACCGTAGTGAGGCGAGAGACGCGAGGATCTGTCGATTCGTTGACAACTTTGCGAAGAAAACTACGAAAACCTCCCCGCTTCTTTACAATGCTTTTATTAAGTTGATCAAATATATTATTTTATTATACCAAGAAAGGAAGTATGATTCTTTAATTTTGATATACACATATACAAAATTAATCTTTGTAGCACATTAATTTCGCATAATTGAATCCAAAAAGTATACAGATTACGTAATTTTAAAAGGAAAAAATGGCAATTCTTTACCAAAAAGCTATAACATTGGCGTTTGTCTCTGTTTCTGTTTTATCATACAAAAGAGGTATTGTTTAGCTGCGGAGCTTAAACCAAACCTGAACCTCAAATAACAACAACAATCTATATCGATAACCCGAGGGTCTGCTCCATTACATTGAACCCAGATACAGAATCTCGACTGTTCTTCGTTTCAAAATTGGATTGAGAAAGTTCTCAATCGTGTTTCTTGAGTGCAGGATCATACAGAATCTCGACTGTTCGTTTTGTTAGTTTGCTCACACTATCTTTGGCCTCAGCGAGAAACGCCTCATCTGGTTTGTGTTTATCTGCAGGTTCTTTCAGAGCCATACAAATGTAGAACATAATCACTATGTTCACTTATACCACAGCAAGAAATCCACTTAGTAGGGTTAGAGAATGAGGAGACAATGTCGTTGAACCTGTCCGAGATTAAAACAAAACAGAGTTAAACGTTTTGAGGCCAACTCACAACATTTTACTAGCTGAATCCAAAGGAAAAGCAAGCATGGGATGCAAGGCCACTATATAACTGTGAGGAATGAGTGAAGATCATCAAAAAGCTATTTTGATAACACAATTCAAGGAAAGTCTACTGCTTTGAAGCAGACCTTTTTATCACTAAAGTGAGCAACTTCCTCTCATTAGACAAAGACAGTTCAAAGGGCTTAAATCCCAGAACAACAGTGAAACTAAAGCTAAGGAGGCTTAATTGTGTTACAATCGAACTATAAAGCTAATTGGCTAGTAACAAATATGAAAAGTTAGATACTGTATGATCTTCAAACACAACAATATCGAAAGAAGCAACTCAAAATTGTATCAACTATCAACTTAACGAGTTTGTTACAAAGATTAGCTATAAATTAGCATAGACAGCTTACAAAAAAAACAAGCCGTCGAGAATTTAAATCTAACCACGGGTGATCAGTTATCAAACTATTTTGAAAATAAGCCTATTGCTTCGAGGATTGATGGGAGAGTAAAATGTCCTAGATTACTCTGTCGAGCCGGTGGAAGACCTATTGCGGGTTAGATGAGTGGATCCTCAAGTTTCTCTCCTGCTAAGTAAGGTAGACTAGCTCTTGAGCAACGAGCTTTTTGAGTGTGGATGATAGTCCAGGGCTGCGTGATCTCATCCATGAGACAAGTGTTTGCCAGCTGCAAAAGATATAGCTTGGTTGATGCAGACGATTCATAGCAAGTTTCCAGATTTGCTGAGTAAAAGAACAATGAACAAAGATGTGGTCTCAGGTCTGAATTCCCTGTGAACATAGCGGACACATTGGGGAAACCGACAGACCAAAACTTTGTAGCCGAGATCTTACTGGGGGCCTATCAATATGGACTAACCAGAATGTAGAAGAGTGTTTTAGCACTCCTTTTTGAACCAAACAGCTTGGTACCAGTCTTTAGTGTCTGAATGAGGCCTTACACTACAAGAAAACATGTGATTTGCAAGGAAAATTTGCGAAGAAAAATATCTCTCGCACATTTGCAAAGAAATTGCGGTTTTTGCGAGGCAATTGCGGTTTTTGCGAGGCAATTGCAAGGTATACATTTTCCGAGGAAATCCATAGCAATCTTGCGAAGAGTTTGCGGTAGAAACCTTCCCTAGCAAATTTGCTAGGCTATTGCAAGGTTTTTTAAGTTAAGTGAAAGTAGGCATAACGAACAACGAACTTCAACGATTTCTCCGAATTTTATTTTATCTCTAGAGATTTCTCGGTTCATTTTACTAGGTTTTTAAATTTTCAAATTTAGAGTTTTTTTGATGGAAGAAGATTTGATGGGGAAGAAGCCAAATATGCTAGGGATTTGCGAAAATGGCTTTTCCCTACTAATTTCCTTGCAAAATCAATTTCTTGATCCGTAAACCGTATTTTCTATCCTTACCTTAAAGTTAAGGAGAATAATCGATAATCTAGAATTAATTCTCATAATGAACGACGATTTGATGTGAATAAGCCGAATAAGCGGAAGAGAGAACATTCTTCGGAGAAATAAACTCATATCTCATCTTTAAAACAAGAGATTGAAGGGTGTTTCCATTAGTTGAACCGTAAAACCCCGATTTTTTAGATTTTGCTAGAAAATTGTAGTAGGGTCTATAAGATTTTTTAATTCTCTAAGAATTCAGGAAATTCGGTAATTGTCATAGTCATTAAAACTTTCATGTTTAATTTAATATGTTTATACTTTAATTAAACCTGCTTCTTCACATTCTGTATACTTAGTGATTAAAATGCTTATATGAATAAAGATGATTGACGAATTTGTACTTTTCTTTTGGACAAACCTGACGTGTGGTCTAGGGTTTATATGGGACTTGTGCTACTTAAAATGGAATATTTCAATATGAGGCTTCCAAATACAGAAAATTATCTGAATAAAATCTCTATATAAAGAATTTTTTGTTGTCACTCGAAATATTTTCTAGTTAATTTTCTAATCCGATACCATTGTTATGTAAAACATGTATAATAATGAATAGCGATGGAAATATCAGCTAACGTTGTATTTTAAAAAAAAAATTAATATCGACCAACACAGAAAATATTTTCAAAACATTAGATATACTATCGTAAAGATGCTTCTACATCAAAGACATAGTAACCAATTTTGGCCAAAAGCAAATGAAAGAAAGGATTAAATTGCTAATGTAGATGAAGCTATGCAAGAATGGAAACGAATATTCTAATCCGAGACGTCAAATTGAGAACATTAACCCTTAACATCCTTCTTTTAACAATTTTTTTTAATAACAATTGGATCGAAAATGCATAACTTATAATAGTATTGGTACGGTAATTAACACTAAAAAAATACATATAACATCAGTAGTATTATATTATTTAAATAAATGACACTATATAGAGTCACTTATTAACAAATGACACATTATATGTGATTTAAAATTATTTATAACAAATGACATTATTATTGTATCTTTTACAACCGCATGAGACATGCATCACATATAGTATGATGAAAATAATTGCATCAATTGCTTAAATTGACACTCATTATTTGAGTAATCATTTTCAGAATCATTTTTATAAGTGATGTAAATAACAGTTGTATCAATTAAAACTGATGCAAACAAATAAAATAAATGATCTAATTTCTTGTAGTGTAAGTCAATTATATATTTAATATAATACTTAGGTGAACTTATGCAAGATTGGATAAGAATATTCCAATCTGAGACTTCAAACGTAGAGAAATAATTAAAATCTCTAGCTATATATTTTTGTTATATAACGAATCAAAAGCCTAGGGTTTTGGTGTTAAGATAGAAAAATGGAAGGGAAGATGACGAAGATGAAGATAGGACCAGTTGGTAAGCATGACGCTCGAAGCAGTACAATTGTAAACTGGGACGAAGGATCTCACGATGGTGTTATCTCTCAGATATTTCTATCTTACAGTGCTGGAGGAGTTATGTCTATTCAGTTCCAGTTCGTGATCGATGGAAAGCTTGTTTTATCGGACCGTCATGGTCCTTTTTCCGGCAACATGTTTGACGTCGTAAGTTTGATTTTGTCTCAACATTGTCCTTCTTTGCATTCGATTTAAATTTGTGTGTAGAGACATAAAAGTCTATAAAAGATTCAAAAGTCAATGGAATAGAAAGATATTTGTAGTCACCCCCACAAGTGTGGTAAAGCGATTGAGCGAATGTTGGGATGTTTACGAGCTCCCGAACGTAGCTCCTTTCACATGCATATATATGTTGTAACATATATAGGGCTATTCATATGATTCCCTCTAACTCAGAATTAGTCAGAGCTCATAGCCTGTTGACCCGAAAAACTAGATAGGACCAACACTTTCAGATTCTGGCTCGAAACTCATGGATCACCATTAATCCGGAACACCTGAGTTATAAAAATAATGATAGTTGTAAACGATTGAATAGTATAACATTCTGATCCATGAACATGGTTATAAATAAGTTTATTATAACTAATTAACGTGTGATTTTGGACCCAGCAGATAGAACTAAACTGCCCGCATGAGTACATAATAGGAATCAGTGGAGAATATTACAAGTATGAAGCTAGTAATCCACACATAAGGTCTCTCAAATTCACAACCAACACTAGTCAATATGGTCCTTTTGGCACTTCAGGTTCCAGCTATGAAAAGTTCGCTTTTAAACTCGGGAAATCTCCACAGTTCGGTGGTTTCCACGGGACATACGATGCCTCAGGACTACAGTACATCGGTGTTTACCTCAACCCTAAAACAGTTATACCCCAAACCGATGCAGAGGAAATAGAGTCAAAAATTGTTTTGGGTTGAAACTTGAAAGTGTTGATTGTATACTAATCAAATATTGTACTACCAATTATATATGCTTTAATATGCAAAAATGTTTCTGTTACATATAATGGTCAAATATATAACTTAATTGTGCAATATAATAAGATTGCCCAATATAATAAAATGCAATAGCATTTTTAGTTGTTAGTCGTATTATTTTTATTTTTTTGTCAACATTGAACCACAACAGACCGGCCTATTAGCCAAGTTCCTACATAATGTAAACGGTGAGACACGATCTCTGTTTGTGCAAGTGCGCATGTTTTATGTGGATTTACCGCCTGCCACTAGAGTAAAAGTCGCTTGCTAGTCGTATTATTTAATAGAGAGAAATAGAATTTTGAGATTATAGAGAAAAGCAAGTATTAAAGGTTACACATTTTACAAAGAACATCTTGGAAACTTTCTGATTTTAAATGAAAAGGAGTAGAGCCGCACACAAAAAACTAAGAGTGGGCATTCGGCTTGATCGGATTATTCGGTTCGGTTTATTCGGTATTTGGGTTATTCAGAAATTGTAAAATTCACCGAATAAATCGAATAAGTTATTCGGATCGATTCGGTTCGGATCTCGGGTTATTCGGTTCGGTTTCACTCAGAAAATATTGGTCCGAATTGATCCGATTCTTCACTTGGTTAAATGAAATTGGTTAACTAAAATTGAATTGGTTAAATGAAAACCAAATAAACCGAACTGAATAACCCGTTTAAACCGAATAATCCGATTAAACCGAATAACCCGAAAACCAAATGTTTGAAAATTAATTTCCGTTCGGATTTTAATTCGATACTAACTCGGATTCGGATCAGGTTTATTCGATTCGGACCGAACCGAACCGAATAACCCGATCCGAACGCCCACAGCTACAAAAAAACTAGCGGGTCAACGATCCAGAGATTAAGGATACGAATGTCTTTTTTTTAATTCATAAAATCCACGTCGATTCGAAAATTATTGATGTAATTAACTTCACGTCACCATCGTTAAAGTCCGTTAATCAGTTCGTGTAGAATGCTTTTATTAAGTTGATCAAATATATTATTTTATTATACCAAGAAAGGAAGTATGATTCTTTAATTTTGATATACACATATACAAAATTAATCTTTGTAGCACATTAATTTCGCATAATTGAATCCAAAAAGTATACAGATTACGTAATTTTAAAAGGAAAAAATGGCAATTCTTTACCAAAAAGCTATAACATTGGCGTTTGTCTCTGTTTCTGTTTTATCATACAAAAGAGGTATTGTTTAGCTGCGGAGCTTAAACCAAACCTGAACCTCAAATAACAACAACAATCTATATCGATAACCCGAGGGTCTGCTCCATTACATTGAACCCAGATACAGAATCTCGACTGTTCTTCGTTTCAAAATTGGATTGAGAAAGTTCTCAATCGTGTTTCTTGAGTGCAGGATCATACAGAATCTCGACTGTTCGTTTTGTTAGTTTGCTCACACTATCTTTGGCCTCAGCGAGAAACGCCTCATCTGGTTTGTGTTTATCTGCAGGTTCTTTCAGAGCCATACAAATGTAGAACATAATCACTATGTTCACTTATACCACAGCAAGAAATCCACTTAGTAGGGTTAGAGAATGAGGAGACAATGTCGTTGAACCTGTCCGAGATTAAAACAAAACAGAGTTAAACGTTTTGAGGCCAACTCACAACATTTTACTAGCTGAATCCAAAGGAAAAGCAAGCATGGGATGCAAGGCCACTATATAACTGTGAGGAATGAGTGAAGATCATCAAAAAGCTATTTTGATAACACAATTCAAGGAAAGTCTACTGCTTTGAAGCAGACCTTTTTATCACTAAAGTGAGCAACTTCCTCTCATTAGACAAAGACAGTTCAAAGGGCTTAAATCCCAGAACAACAGTGAAACTAAAGCTAAGGAGGCTTAATTGTGTTACAATCGAACTATAAAGCTAATTGGCTAGTAACAAATATGAAAAGTTAGATACTGTATGATCTTCAAACACAACAATATCGAAAGAAGCAACTCAAAATTGTATCAACTATCAACTTAACGAGTTTGTTACAAAGATTAGCTATAAATTAGCATAGACAGCTTACAAAAAAAACAAGCCGTCGAGAATTTAAATCTAACCACGGGTGATCAGTTATCAAACTATTTTGAAAATAAGCCTATTGCTTCGAGGATTGATGGGAGAGTAAAATGTCCTAGATTACTCTGTCGAGCCGGTGGAAGACCTATTGCGGGTTAGATGAGGCGTCAGTGTGGATCCTCAAGTTTCTCTCCTGCTAAGTAAGGTAGACTAGCTCTTGAGCAACGAGCTTTTTGAGTGTGGATGATAGTCCAGGGCTGCGTGATCTCATCCATGAGACAAGTGTTTGCCAGCTGCAAAAGATATAGCTTGGTTGATGCAGACGATTCATAGCAAGTTTCCAGATTTGCTGAGTAAAAGAACAATGAACAAAGATGTGGTCTCAGGTCTGAATTCCCTGTGAACATAGCGGACACATTGGGGAAACCGACAGACCAAAACTTTGTAGCCGAGATCTTACTGGGGGCCTATCAATATGGACTAACCAGAATGTAGAAGAGTGTTTTAGCACTCCTTTTTGAACCAAACAGCTTGGTACCAGTCTTTAGTGTCTGAATGAGGCCTTACACTACAAGAAAACATGTGATTTGCAAGGAAAATTTGCGAAGGAAAATATTCATCGCAAATTTGCGATGATGTTGCGAGGAATTTGCGGAGAAACAAAAAACACCGCAACTTCCTTACAAATTTGCAAGGCAAATATCTCTCGCACATTTGCAAAGAAATTGCGGTTTTTGCGAGGCAATTGCGGTTTTTGCGAGGCAATTGCAAGGTATACATTTTCCGAGGAAATCCATAGCAATCTTGCGAAGAGTTTGCGGTAGAAACCTTCCCTAGCAAATTTGCTAGGCTATTGCAAGGTTTTTTAAGTTAGGTGAAAGTAGGTATAACGAACAACGAACTTCAACGATTTCTCCGAATTTTATTTTATCTCTAGAGATTTCTCGGTTCATTTTACTAGGTTTTTAAATTTTCAAATTTAGGGTTTTTTTGATGGAAGAAGATTTGATGGGGAAGAAGCCAAATATGCTAGGGATTTGCGAAAATGGCTTTTCCCTACTAATTTCCTTGCAAAATCAATTTCTTGATCCGTAAACCGTATTTCCTATCCTTATCCTAAAGTTAAGGAGAATAATCGATAATCTAGAGTTAATTCTCATAATGAACGACGATTTGATGTGAATAAGCCGAATAAGCGGAAGAGAGAACCTTCTTCGGAGAAATAAACTCATATCTCATCTTTAAAACAAGAGATTGAAGGGTGTTTCCATTAGTTGAACCGTAAAACCCCGATTTTTTTAGATTTTGCTAGAAAATTGTAGTAGGGTCTATAAGATTTTTTAATTCTCTAAGAATTCAGGAAATTCGGTAATTGTCATAGTCATTAAAACTTTCATGTTTAATTTAATATGTTTATACTTTAATTAAACCTGCTTCTTCACATTCTGTATACTTAGTGATTAAAATGCTTATATGAATAAAGATGATTGACGAATTTGTACTTTTCTTTTGGACAAACCTGACGTGTGGTCTAGGGTTTATATGGGACTTGTGCTACTTAAAATGGAATATTTCAATATGAGGCTTCCAAATACAGAAAATTATCTGAATAAAATCTCTATATAAAGAATTTTTTGTTGTCACTCGAAATATTTTCTAGTTAATTTTCTAATCCGATACCATTGTTATGTAAAACATGTATAATAATGAATAGCGATGGAAATATCAGCTAACGTTGTATTTTAAAAAAAAAATTAATATCGACCAACACAGAAAATATTTTCAAAACATTAGATATACTATCGTAAAGATGCTTCTACATCAAAGACATAGTAACCAATTTTGGCCAAAAGTAAATGAAAGAAAGGATTAAATTGCTAATGTAGATGAAGCTATGCAAGAATGGAAACGAATATTCTAATCCGAGACGTCAAATTGAGAACATTAACCCTTAACATCCTTCTTTTAACAATTTTTTTTAATAACAATTGGATCGAAAATGCATAACTTATAATAGTATTGGTACGGTAATTAACACTAAAAAAATACATATAACATCAGTAGTATTATATTATTTAAATAAATGACACTATATAGAGTCACTTATTAACAAATGACACATTATATGTGATTTAAAATTATTTATAACAAATGACATTATTATTGTATCTTTTACAACCGCATGAGACATGCATCACATATAGTATGATGAAAATAATTGCATCAATTGCTTAAATTGACACTCATTATTTGAGTAATCATTTTCAGAATCATTTTTATAAGTGATGTAAATAACAGTTGTATCAATTAAAACTGATGCAAACAAATAAAATAAATGATCTAATTTCTTGTAGTGTAAGTCAATTATATATTTAATATAATACTTAGGTGAACTTATGCAAGATTGGATAAGAATATTCCAATCTGAGACTTCAAACGTAGAGAAATAATTAAAATCTCTAGCTATATATTTTTGTTATATAACGAATCAAAAGCCTAGGGTTTTGGTGTTAAGATAGAAAAATGGAAGGGAAGATGACGAAGATGAAGATAGGACCAGTTGGTAAGCATGACGCTCGAAGCAGTACAATTGTAAACTGGGACGAAGGATCTCACGATGGTGTTATCTCTCAGATATTTCTATCTTACAGTGCTGGAGGAGTTATGTCTATTCAGTTCCAGTTCGTGATCGATGGAAAGCTTGTTTTATCGGACCGTCATGGTCCTTTTTCCGGCAACATGTTTGACGTCGTAAGTTTGATTTTGTCTCAACATTGTCCTTCTTTGCATTCGATTTAAATTTGTGTGTAGAGACATAAAAGTCTATAAAAGATTCAAAAGTCAATGGAATAGAAAGATATTTGTAGTCACCCCCACAAGTGTGGTAAAGCGATTGAGCGAATGTTGGGATGTTTACGAGCTCCCGAACGTAGCTCCTTTCACATGCATATATATGTTGTAACATATATAGGGCTATTCATATGATTCCCTCTAACTCAGAATTAGTCAGAGCTCATAGCCTGTTGACCCGAAAAACTAGATAGGACCAACACTTTCAGATTCTGGCTCGAAACTCATGGATCACCATTAATCCGGAACACCTGAGTTATAAAAATAATGATAGTTGTAGACGATTGAATAGTATAACATTCTGATCCATGAACATGGTTATAAATAAGTTTATTATAACTAATTAACGTGTGATTTTGGACCCAGCAGATAGAACTAAACTGCCCGCATGAGTACATAACAGGAATCAGTGGAGAATATTACAAGTATGAAGCTAGTAATCCACACATAAGGTCTCTCAAATTCACAACCAACACTAGTCAATATGGTCCTTTTGGCACTTCAGGTTCCAGCTATGAAAAGTTCGCTTTTAAACTCGGGAAATCTCCACAGTTCGGTGGTTTCCACGGGACATACGATGCCTCAGGACTACAGTACATCGGTGTTTACCTCAACCCTAAAACAGTTATACCCCAAACCGATGCAGAGGAAATAGAGTCAAAAATTGTTTTGGGTTGAAACTTGAAAGTGTTGATTGTATACTAATCAAATATTGTACTACCAATTATATATGCTTTAATATGCAAAAATGTTTCTGTTACATATAATGGTCAAATATATAACTTAATTGTGCAATATAATAAGATTGCCCAATATAATAAAATGCAATAGAATTTTTAGTTGTTAGTCGTATTATTTTTATTTTTTTGTCAACATTGAGCCACAACAGACCGGCCTATTAGCCAAGTTCCTACATAATGTAAACGGTAAGACTCGATCTCTGGTTGTGCAAGTGCGCATGTTTTATGTGGACTTACCGCCTGCCACTAGAGTAAAAGTCGCTTGCTAGTCGTATTATTTAATAAAGAGAAATAGAATTTTGAGATTATAGAGATAAGCAAGTATTAAAGGTTACACATTTTACAAAGAACATCTTGGAAACGTTCTGATTTTAAATGAAAAGGAGTAGAGCCGCACACAAAAACTAAGAGTGGGCATTCGGCTTGATCGGGTTATTTGGTTCGGTTTATTCGGTATTCGGGTTATTCAAAAATTGTAAAATTCACCGAATAAACCGAATAAGTTATTCGGATCGATTCGGTTCGGATCTCGGGTTATTCGGTTCGGTTTCACTCAGAAAATATTGGTCCGAATTGATCCGATTCTTCACTTGGTTAAATGAAATTGGTTAACTAAAATTGAATTCGTTAAATGAAAACCAAATAAACCGAACTGAATAACCCATTTATAATCCGATTAAACCGAATAACCCGAAAACCAAATGTTTAAAAATTGATTTCCGTTCGGATTTTAATTCGGTACTAACTCGGATTCGGATCAGGTTTATTCGATTCAGACCGAACCGAACCGAATAACTCGATCCGAACGCCCACAGCTACAAAAAAAACTAGCGGGTCAACGATCCAGAGATTAAGGATACGAATGTCTTTTTTTTAATTCATAAAATCCACGTCGATTCGAAAATTATTGATGTAATTAACTTCACGTCACCATCGTTAAAGTCCGTTAATCAGTTCGTGTAGAATGCTTAATTTTTGAAAGTTAATTGTCTTTCTGATGAAACAGGTTGATCAAATGGTGAAGTAGATGGTGTCTATGGAGCTAAATATTTGGACTTTAAACACAACAATATCTCTCGGATTTTTATTTCAGGAGGAGAGACGGTAATAAAGTCGATCCAATTCGAATACATGGAAAATGGCAAACGGTTCAAATTCCAATATATACGAGTTTCACACCGTAAGCCATATGCTATTATGTTTTGCAATGGTTTCAACTTTATTCTTCTTTTTCTGTTTCTTAAAATTCATTGAAATTACTGTAGATTGAGCTTAACCATCCAGATGAGTATATCACCCGAATCTATGGTAAATATTATTATGAATTTGGTGATATTATGGTGATCACATTCACTTCCAACATTCAGGAGTATGGTCCGTTTGGCGTAACAGACCCAAATCTGCAAAAACTGGTTTATTCCATATCTTTTAACTACAATCTTGGAAAGTCCGGTGAATTTGGTGTTTTCATGGGGCTTATAATGAATCTCGTCTCTTATTTTTAGGTTTTTTATCTTAAAGGTAAAACTGTATCTGTACCACCCAGCTCTCTCTCAAAGATTCCAAAGAGAGACGCTTAAGTTATTGCCTTGGATGGAAAAAATTTCACTTTCAATTCTGAGGATTGGTGTTCCATGTTTTCCAAATTTATCCTGAAGTTTAAGTATAACCTTATTCTTAATATGTCTAAAGATTAGAAAAATGTTGGGAGAGATAGAGAGAGAGATACTTCTCTTGCAAACACAGAAAGCTAACTTCTTTCTTCAGAATCCTCTTGACACATATTTTGAAACAAGAAGCTGACACAGTATAACACTTGTGTACATCCGCAAACACAGAAAGCTAACGTAGCTCAAAATGTGGCATATAAAAGATGCCCAAGGTTTTACAATACCAAAGGAAAAAGAACAACAAAGTGTTAAGATGTGTCAAATGTTGAACCGTTTTATAAACATAACATTAACCAGAAAAGTTCTTCACCATTACATAACCAGACACATAAGGATACCCAGGCTATCGTAATGGTTTTTGTTTGAACTAATAAACGTGTGAGTTTGGACCTTCCCGCATGAGGCATGAGAATATGACCTTTATTGTGAATACAATCTTTTGTTGCTAAAGATTGCCTCTATTAAATGCAATAGAAAAGCAAGTAATAAAGGCTACACATTTTACAAAGAAAATCTTGGGAAGAAGGAATCGCAACGGTCAATTTTATATGGGAAGTTGTAGAGCGGCTCACACAGAAAATCAACGGTCCATAGTTGAAGCAGCCTACTCTTATATAACAACAATTAGAGTAGGAGATGACTTCTGAAGCACGGTATTGTTCTTAGTCTCTTTTTCTGATTGTGATTAACTTTCTGTATCTTTGGATTGATGTGATTTTTGCGGGTAGTGAAAGGTACCTGTTGCGGTAATGCCGGCGAAGGAATCCCGACGATGGGAAGGATACTCATTTATGTATTTTTAATTTTTTTCTCAAGCTAAACCCGACTTTAAACTTAAAAGACCGAAAGGTAAACTGGGTAAAATCGGATCCGGTTTGGTACTTGTTCGATTCAAAATGGGCTAAAGACCACCAGACTGACATTTTTGGTTCAACAATTAGCTCAGAATCTCGATTCAAACAATTGAAAGTATCAACAACCAAAGATCCTTTTTCCTCAACAACTACAAGGTTTCCTTTACCGATTCTAAGTCCTCACACCGGCTTTTACATATCATGCGATGAGCACGTTTTCAATTTCATATGAAGTAAAAATGTTAAGCATTTGGTCTGATATACTTAACCACTACCCAACTCCTACCATCCTCTGTGTTTGGTGAACTGAGTTATTGATTAGCAAGAGATAAAAGTAAGGATGCTCATTTTCGCAACAGAGAGGATTACTGGTGGCCAATGGAGAATGACGTCTTCATTCTCTGCACAATATGAGGCAATTCATTAAGACTATCCTCAATGGACTGGTTCACACAACTCTCCATAGCTTTTGCGGCATCAACCTTGTTCTTATGGAGCTTTGCAGCCTCAAATTTGTCTTGACAGACCATAAGAGATCTGTTCATCCTTTCCTGCATCACGTTACAATTGCAAGCTTCTCAGTATATAGTAAAAGTATGCGTATTTGTATCATATTTACCTGAAACTTAGCCATTTTGCCTTCGAAATACTGTTGAGCATTGACAACTGGAACACTGCAGTGCTCAACACAGTTGGCTATCTCCTCTTGCTTTCTTCTTCTGTCAAAGCACTCGTATGCACATTTGAAATAAGCTTGCTGCAATCGATCATTATTCCAGGGTTTGATTATTCACGGAGGTACCAATTTAACCGAAACTCAAGACAACTACGAGGAATATAATATGAACACAATACACTATCATAAAACTTGAGTTATATAATGGTACAGAGAATAATCATAACTCTATTGAGGTTTAGTTTCCAATAACTTAACATGACTACAAGAAACACAGACCTTCTTATCAAAATACTTTGATGGACCGAACTTGATTAGATAAGAGATTCAACGCAGGTGAACTTACTAAAACAGATTACTGTCTTCAATTGGCCAATATGGAAAGAAAAAAACAAGCTTTTCTCTTTTTTCCTATTTCTTCGTTCAATGCTTTGGCCATTTTTTCAGAATTTGTGAACTATTTATCCGACCCAAAATCACAACGAAGAAATATGCAATACAAACTTACAATTAAGTAGGAGAACCCAGAATGTACAAAAATCATATATGATAGTGTATACATACCTGAAGGGTGAAATTGATGTGATCTTGAATAGGAGAGAGTTGAGACTGAGCAGATCTATTTACTTCTTCGAGTTTTCTTCTAATCCTCTCCGATACAATTTGCTCCTCCGCCGCTGCTATGTGATCCATCGTCTCTCTCGAAGGTGATTTTGATTAGGGTTTTAGGGTTTTAGCTTCTTCTCTTCAAATTTGGGTTTAAACACATTTTCACGTCGGTTTAAGACTTTTCCGGTTTTCTTTTTATAAACCGGAGATGGTGTCCTCTATATTAATTGCAGTTAATTAAAAAAAAACAAAAAAAACCGGAATTGACCGGATCAGATCATAGGAAGGTAGCAACAACATTACAGAGTCGCGTCGGATCTGTGAAGACTTGATTTTGTTGATTGAGATGGCTCGAGCTTCGTTAAAGATGGTTGTATCATCAGCGACGATGTTATTGGTGATGATTTTGATGTTAACATCGACGATCTCAGCTAAAGAGCAGCTGAGCTCTAAAGAATGCGAGGATCTAGGGTTTACCGGTCTTGCTCTCTGCTCTGATTGTCACTCACTCTCTGAATACGTTAAGGACCAAGGTTCGTTCCTTTATACGATTTCACTGCTTGCTTGATTTGATCTGAATTTCGATTTGGAATGTAGACTATGATTGCTTAAGATCATTCTCTTCGTATTTAAGAAATCAATAGTAGATGTCTATATGCATCTGGAGGGAATTAAGAAGAGAAGAAAGTCGTGATTTTTTGTGAATTTATGAGCTACATGATTCTCCTCAAGTTCAAAGTATCGTTTTTAGACGACGGAACTACTGCATTAGGATATTAAGTCTTATTATTTGTTTACAAATTTTGTCATCTTATACCAAGATTGTATTTGTAGAGTTGGTATCTGATTGCTTGAAATGTTGCGCTGATGATTCTGAGGATTCCATGAGCAAGGTATGATCACTTGGCATGGATTTTACTGAATTTTTACTGGAAATAGATTAGATGGAGATAAAAACATCTACTTGATCAAAAATGAAGAGAGGGAGAGCAATGACTCGTTTACACCTTTTTATATTTCGAGATTGCAGATTACCTATTCCGGCGCTATATTAGAGGTGTGTATGAGAAAGTTGGTTTTCTATCCTGAAATTGTTGGTTTTATTGAAGAAGAGAAAGAGAAGTTCCCTAGCGTGAAAGTTCAGTACATTTTCAACTCACCACCCAAGTTGATCATGCTTGATGAAGATGGTGAACAGAAGGAAACAATAAGGTAAATTTCTTAACAGCTCTTTGTCCAACTTTGAATAATCTTTTGCTCTTGAATAATCTTTTGCGCTCGTAAATTAACAAAGATTTTGGGTGGGGGTCGAGTTGACGGGTTTTAGGCTTTCAAGGTGACTTGATATATCTATGTTATGATGGTAGATAAAATGTGTCAATGTAGCTACCCATAGATCTGCAGGAATTTCTAATTTCACTCCTTTCGTCTTCTAGTATATTCTGCTGTATGATTACTGAAACTTCCAAATGAAAGTTGGTTTTTGGAAGATGATGGTATAAAGTTATAGGAGCATAATAAATTAAAACTAGCGATGCCTATCACATGTCATTCTATCATCAAAAGCTTCATTCCTCCGAAGTTGTAGTTGACCCTCTTTGTTTTCTGATTTGCGTGCTCTGCAGAATCGACAACTGGAAACGCGAACATCTGCTGCAGTATATGAGGGAGAAGGTCAAGCCTACTTCAGCAAGTTAGTTTTATCCCCCTTGTAGGGCTAAGAAGATGATCTTTCTCGACATATTTACATATACCAAACCACTGTGATCTAATAGTTTAAAACACATTATGATCGATAGACTTATCTTATCTTTTTTGAAGTTGTTTGGTCCCTTGATATCAACAGTATGTATGTTCTTAATCTATGCAAACTCAGTGGTCGTGCCTTCAATTCAATCTTCTTATGAGAGGTTTATCTAAATTCATGCTTAGCTGTTTGTTACAATTACAAGGACAATTCATTTCCTTTATTCGTGTTATGTTTTTCTCAATTTCAAGCTAGTTTCTTCAAGTGGATACAATGCAATAAGCAGACAAATATATTAATAACAGCGATCTTCAACCATGAGCTGTTGTAAACCAACATCATGTGATGCTGTTTATATATGTTACAGAGGTATCATCAAAATAGTAACAACAATTGGTCATCTTGTTTAGGCGTCACACAGAGATCACAGTAGGTGATGAGCAGAGCGGAATTGGTTGGTCATCTAAAGGGTGATGGAGATGTGACATTGAAAGCTGGAGATAGAGGAGTCTTTACAGGAGCCCAGATATCAGCCCCATTGCTTTGAGCAACTCCAACTGTATTCTCCATTGGAACAAGACATAATCCTCTGTTTCTCAGGCTGTACTGCTCCAACTCCTCCTGGTTACAAAATAAAAGACGGTAGAATCAGACTATGCAACAAATTCAAGTTCCAAGTGCAGATATGTCAGATGCAGAACAGAGTTAAGATTCAAGATCATGCGCACCTGCGTAGCATCAGGTATCGTTAGTAAATACGGAGCACTTAGCACCTGTGTGAAAAGAACAGGATGTTATCGGGTACAAGATAAATGAATCATGTTTGCTATTAAACTGGTGATAGATAAACATGCAGACCTTCACTTGTTCATGAAGAAACTCTATGTAATTCATCGCGTCTAGAAGAACTGATGCAGTATCGGTCTGTGGTATAAGAAGATTAGAAAAAAGTATCGGCTGAGAGGTAAATTCTCTTGATTTGCTTCACAAAATGACATAGTTACCTTTCCATAAGGTGAAACTATCTGTTGAAGAGCTGAGATACGTTCTCCAACTTTGTCCTTCCTCTCCTGTGTTAGCCATTAAGAGAACAAAGATGGATGGATCATTACAAAGCCGGTGCTCTAACAACTGGAGACATTATTGAGCCGAAGACTGAAGACCCATAAATTCATGAAAACTAAGTTAAGCAAAGACCTTGGAATTGAAAGAGAGATTAGACTTGTGTCGTTTGATATTGCTTTCTTCAAGAGAGAAGACATTCCTTTTATTTTCTATCATCATTCCGGCATCTCTAGATAACTCCATTCCTTTATCAATGAGAAAAAACAGAGGAAATACATCAGGAACAAGACAATACTAATGCAAATAACAGATCAATGAATGAAGATGATCTAGTTTTGGACCAAGCAATGCATTAGGAGACAAGATTTGAATTAGAATAAGACGACAAGACAAAGGTATGGTCAACGAAGTAGGCAAGGACTTCTGGTCAGAAGCTAGGTCTCAAGTTCACATCAGCGTAAGCATTATTTTAAGATTTGTAAATCACAGATTATAACCTCAAACAAAACATTATAATATGTTATCATACCTTACACTTAAATTATTTCCAATAACTCATAAACAGACAATAACATCAGATATGCATGAATCACTTAAGTCCCTAAAAAACAGGAGAGAGTTCCAAAAGAAACAAAAAGAAAATCGTCCACGGATCAGTAGGAGAACAAAGAGTCACTCTCACAGAACTATTGAGTTTCATTTCAACATGAATTTAACAAGTTGTATTCCAATAATCTATGAGTATAGACCTATTAACATTATCAAAGATAGTAAAATTTCTGGTCTCGAGAAAAGAACAGAGCAAAAGAAGCAAGAAGAAACAGAGAAGAGAAAGAGTCACAAATCGGCAGAATAACCTGAAAAAAGCTTTGTTCTTTAGGAACCCACCAGCCAGAACTTCTTAAAGCTAAAACTTTTCTTCGTATAAACCCTAAAAATAATTGCTTTTTGCTTTTGTCCTTGAGTTTTTGACAACACAAAACCCAAAAAGACACAGAAATCTTTTTGTCAGTCCAAAAAGCAAAACTCCAAACAAGTATTTCTTTTGTTTTGACTTTTGCGCTTACAAGATAGTGACGCGATGAAAAGCTCGAGCTGAGTGAAAATGGCGTCGTTTCATAAAAGGTAGTGAGATTCTTAAAACAGTCGCAGAAATCTCGGCGTGAGAAAAGGTAAGAGAAAAATAAAGGAGAAAGAGAGAGAAGGAACTCTATCTCTGTGTCTTTCCAAAGGAAAGCAAAATACTTCTTTTTATATGTCTTTTTTCTTCTCAAACTCTTTTTGATTGAAGTAAATCTCATTTAATTCTCATTTCAATTTTAACTATTTTCTTCAAATTTCAAATATTTTGTTATTTTGTATCTAACCACTGTGAGGCTACAAATTCTGTTGAGATAGTCGAAATCAGAGCTACTCATACCTCATTTATTGTATTTTTCACGCAAATCCTTATCCTTCCATCAATTATATACTTGTTTTTGCTAGTAATTCTTTTTTTTTTCAAACATCGGGCATAACTAACCTATCCATTAGTCAAATTCTTATATAATAGAACTAGTAGAACTCAATATCTAGATGTGCATATGCATTTATCTTAGTAAACTTACCATCTGCCACTAGACTAAAAGCAAACATGCGAACCTAATTAACTTAAAAACATTATTTTCACAATTTGCTTGTTTTGGGATATCTAAATTGGGTTACCTAGTCGTTTTTTTAATTAAAATTTTCAGTAGATCATAAATTAATTGTTAGTATATGAAATTATTAGATTTCCTGAAACGGTTAAGATTGATAGACAATTATATTTTCTTTTCTCCTATATTAATTATAAGCGGTGACCAAAATTATTTCATTGTTATAAATGAATTGATATTTTGGCCATGAGCAATTCATCAAAATTTGAATTCTTATACGAGGGAGGTTGATAGAACATTATGTATTGAGTTAGTCATAGATACACATTTTGAAATTTATATTCATTATAGTTGAATTTATAAGTAAAGTTTTATTGTAATTATAAAATTTCATCAATAAATCAAAAGAATTCAGTTGGAAGAAATAAGGACTCCAAATTTAAAGTGAAAGACTAATGACGTAATTAGAATATTTTGACAGCTATTATACAACACATTGCGAGAAGGATAGGTCTGCATAGTCATATATATACAAGTCCCAGGTACAAGAAGTTGCTTTTATATTATTATTATTATCAACATTTCTTTTTTGATAGTGACATATAGTATGTTTTAAATTTTTGTCAACAGGTGAATTGCTTTCAGTCTAGGGTTAGGATGATCCAGCTAATGATTTGGTATCATGGTTCGGTTTCTACATGTTGTATTAAGGTAGTTTAAAAAAGTGATTATAGGAGTGAGATTTAAACTATAGATCGTTATCCAATTGTTAAAAAAAAATAAAACATTTGTCAACATATTTGACCAATCCTCTTGAAGGATCTTTTTCTTTTCTACTTTTGATTTTTCTTTTACTTTTTGTTTGAAATTAACCACAAAATTCAAAGACAGAGGTTAGCATCACAAGTTGTTGACATTTCAAGGTAAATATATAAATCAATCAGTTGTATAATGGTAAGAAAACATTACTTCATATTTATCATCATAAATATACTACCATTATTTTTCAAAATTATAATACACGTGTTTGTTTATTAAATAAAAAATAGCTCATGGAACTGAGTTAAACAGTTAAGTGAACAACAAGTAAGACAAAATTAAATTTGTTTGACTCCATGCAACTTTACAGTGACTCAGAAGCTGAGGGAGACGCACGAACACCAAACTTGATTTATTATGATTCACTCACGTGGAGCGGTTAGGAAAAGCGCGGTATGAAACGCAAACGCAGAGGAAGCGATGGCGTTACAGAGATTTGGAGGAGGGGACAGAGGCACAGACCGTGGGACGCAAAAGTCCAAAGAATGAGAGTTTTGTAAGAAAAGGTACGTATTGAGGCCCACGCGGTTTTGGTCTTTCTCTTCCGTGTCACCATCTTCTTGTCATCTTTTTCTTTGTGGCGGATTAGGTTATTTTTTGTTTTTCTTTTTATATTTCAGTTATTTATCCGAGTTTGGTTTCTTCCGGTGAGGTATGATCGTTTTTCTTTTTATCTTTATTCCAAGACTTGAATCGATGTATGGTTTTATTTTAGGTTTTATCTAGGCAATTTTTCGATCGACCTTGTGTTTTATGGACATTTGATATCGACTTCATTGTTTCTGTTATGTATTGTGAGATCCTTTTACCAGTTTATCAGTTTTAATCTTTAATTGTGAAGTATACTAAATTCGTTATAAAAAAATTTGTCGGCCACGGTAATTTAGTTGCTTTATGTGAAGACTTCTATTTTCAAGTTTTGAGTTTTGGAGGTTGTTTCGAAGAATTTTATTTTAAATCTCTTTTTCTTAATCATTTTTGTGTTAAAATTTCATGCTTCCTTTAATAGGGCTTTGATTCCGAAAAATGAATCATCTTATGTGGAATTATCTAAGCTAATTTTGTATTCCTCCATGATTTTATTATATTAGATGAAAACAGAAAATACAACAATACAAACTTTTAGGCCCTAGCCCTATATATATATATATATTATTTTTTTTCTTTTATTTATATAGCCCAAAATTTTCAACATTTTCGGTTTTTCAACAAAAAAAATTTCTAAACCGATAAAGTATATTAATTTGTTTCTTTTTAATCTCATCAATTAATTTTTTATATATAAAAATATTAAATTATAAATAAAATAAAAAAAAATTCAAAGATTTTTACTTTTAAACATATTCAATAAGCCGAGTTGCTCCCAGTTCGGTGGTTAGGATAATCCAGTTAATAATTTGACACCAAAATTCGATTTTTAGGGTGAGATTTAGGTTATAGATCGGGTCTTATCGATCCAATTATTGACAAAAAATATATATATATTCAATGATTATTTTATCTCCTAACTACTTTATTTTAAAACATATTTTAAAACATACTCATCTGTTCTTTCTCTCTCGACGTTGTTCTAGCCGTCAAGCCCTTTTGTGAATCTGATACCAGTGAAGGCGATCAGTAACTTCTTTAGCACCACCGCCATTCACCCTTCCTTGTCCTCCCATCGGTGAAACTAGATATGTCCTTATTGACGACAGACTTGGAGATTGAGTTTCTTCAAGTTATGCTTGGAATTTGAGTTCTCCTGGTGTGTTTTTGGGACCCCAGCTAGCTCCTCTTCATGTCATTGACGCGCGGTTGTGTTGTGGCGTTGCACCTCCGACGGGTGAAGATGTTGTTCAGTTTTGGAACAGCTTCGTCTTCTCCTCCTCTGAAGACCTTTATTTGAGATCTGTTTCTTCTTATGCGGATCCAAACTGTCACTGGAGATGTAGTCATCGCCAGAGAGGTCGCCACCAGAGATGCTTTTATGAGCCTCTTACTGGTTGTTTTATCTCCCTCATTTCGGTCTTTATATCTAATCTAAGTTAGTGTCGATTGAGTTTTATTTGGTTAGATCTTGGTTTAGTCTTGGTTGTTTTTAGTAGGGTTGTGAAATTGACCCGACCCGATCCGAACCGGGTTTTTGACAAATCGGGTCGGGTATGATAATATTTTTCGGGTAATTCAGATGAGTTTGTGGGAATGGTTCGGTTAATCCATCGGGTCGGGTCGGAATCGGTTACCCGATCGGGTACTCTATCAGTCTCCTCCCGCAAACAACCTCCAACGCAACCACACCGAAGCTATACACATCACTGCCATCCATGGTGAAGATAGTTAAGCCCTTCTGCAAAGTTGTTGATCACCTGACACCTTCTCCGCCACGACATTGACTCTTCATGGTTATCAAAGATCCATTAATTGAGACTATCGTTTGGCATGTAATCATAGAATAACATCAAAACGCGAGTTGAAAGGAGAGAGTCGGGTCGGGTTTCGAGTTGAATTGGGTATAATTGAGAGCTTTTGTGGGTAAAAAATGCGGCCGAAAGAACAAGGGATCGGAATCGTTGATGAGGCTAATCACAGTGGAGTCTATGCGGGAATCTTCAATGAGGATCACATCGGTTCTATTGGCTGCAGAGCTGAAGGAATTGTAGAGAAAATCAACAGCAGAAAAGGAAGGAAGGAGAGTAGGAGAAACGATGAACGGTCGGGTCGGGTTTTTGGTTTAACACTCCACTTTTCGGTGAAATCGGGTATTTTGGATTTTTTTTCCGAACAATCCGAAAACGACCTGATCCAATCCGATTTTTTTGTTCGATTATTTCGGAAGGTTTTTCGAAACCGCTAGTTACCCGATTACCGATTGACCCGACCTAATCTCATGTATTTCGTTTTGGATTAATATTTTACGGACGAAAAAGAAAAACTACCTTTCATCCTTTAACCCTGACTTTTCACAATATATAAATTAACTTAAAATTAGTCAATTAAAAATTGATCGCAAGAGTCTTCTCATTGTTTTCTCAAGATTTGTTTTCCAAGCAATTGACATATAATCAGTTAATTGACCTCTTTTCTCATGGATTACTCAAGATTTGTTCTTTATTTATAAATAACAAACACGTTTTATGGTACTTGTTTCCTGATTTATTTGAGATTCTCAAATCTAAAACTTTGAATTGAAATAGAGTTACTAATGTTGGATATTTGCTTTGATAAATTGGATCTTATAATACTCTTAAAATCATTATAAGAGAGTTCCTCCTTGTCACGTGTCTAACAACTCTAGATGATCTATAAACATAGATCATTAAAACAGATTCAGTTAGAGAGTGAACGGAGATATAGATTCAGAAAGATTAGAAGATCAATTGATCATCCTAAGATGAATTGATCAATCGGTGTTCTTCAAGTTACAATATCTTCTTCGATCTTCTCAGCTGAATTTAAGAGCTTTGATCCTCAATTTGAAGATATTGAGCTGCAGAGTAAAGGCTGATGGCGATTCATCCATGAACATGTATCTGTGTGGGTGAATAACGCTCTCAAGTCCAGAAGTTCTTTTTCGACTCTGTTCTTTTCTTTCTTCATCTCTTTGCTTCGATTCCTTTTCAATCTCGTTAATCTGTTTCTTTGACTTGAGTTCCAACAATCTTGAGAGCGTTAATGTTTGAGCTTTTGGGAAGATAAAGAACTTGGAGATATGTGATCTTTCGAAGCCAAACACTCCTCACCGGAGCCAACGATGGACGATGGGTCTGTCGAATTTCAGTCTAGCAAGACAAAACCCGAAGAAAAGAAAATCTGATTAAACCCAAAAGAATATTACGATGAAAATAAGCGTGAAGAATATGGGAGTATTAAAGATCGATGGAACGACGGTACACTCGTTTGTGGCGGGCAAAGAACAGTTCAAGAAAATCCGGATCAAAGACTCGCTGCGTGAAGAGACAAAAGCGATTCTGTAAGCCAAGAAACTCCTAAAGCCTGGCTGTATGGGTCAACTGTGGGGGTTGTGTCTTAACATTGTTAAGTAACTCCATCGGTTCTAATTCTAATTCTTTGCTCCTTTAGAACATAGGGTTTTTTTAATTCTTTGACGTGTTTCGTTTCGTTTGAGAAGAATTTAGTATCTGGATCTTCTAGTATCTTCATATCTAAAGGATCGTTTCATTTAAAAGAAAAGAAAGAAAAAGAATCAGAAGTATAAGTTTTTAGATTTGAGTCTATTTTGAAAGGATCTGCTTCAAATCTTGGAGATGTCTGTGCTTTCTAAGTCTTATGGATTGTGAATTTTTGCTTATCTGTGATTAGTCTTAGGTAAACATTTGTGAATCAAAACTGTTAGATTTTGGTTCTTCTAGTAATTATTGGAGAAGCGTGTGTTTGATTACGATAAAGAGAAACCTTAAATAAGTAAAAGTTTATCAGAAAATTAGTTTCTTTATAAGATTGGTTTATGTGAATTGGAGCTGTGTTCTCTTTGATTAACTCAGTATCTGATTAGGCCAATTGCTTATAGAATGAAAGTTAAGTAGAACTGAGCTTTGTAGTCAGTGTTCTGCGGCTAAATCCAGTTCTTCTTCAGACTTGTATTAGAAGATGCTCTTAACATCTTTGGTTCTGTTTGCTTATTCATTAATTGGTTATGTTGCTGCGATTAAGATGTTTGTTTTTAATTTAACTTCCCTGAAGTTTGTGATCTTTTTGAATCTCATAATGTTGAAATATTGTAAGTATGTATAATTCAAAAAGATTCATTCAATTCTAAAACTATAGAAACTATGTTTGGGGAATATAGTTTAATAAGCCGTTATGCTTACTACAATCTTCATGAGCTGCTTGTGTAACTTGTCTTCCGGTAGCTCAGTAGGTTTGCTCAAGATACTTTCATGCTTCCTTAACATAGTTTCCATCAAAGTTATCCTCTGCTTAATTTTTACCAAACTTATGAAGATTGTAGTAGGCTTATCATCTTCTTGGCTAGTGAGAGATTGTGAGAAACTGTTGCCGATGTAAATCTCTAGAGCGTTAACAATTGGCGGAAGAGTGGACTTCTGAATTCTCACGAGTGAAAACGTAATGTTCGTTTGGCTCTCAGGATTTAGGAAAAAGGTGTTGGTCTGCAGTCTGCAGATACTTGGGACCGAAGTCAGAAACAACAGTTATTCTGTTGATGCTAATGTCGAACTCTCTGGTCTGGTTTGGTTTGAGACTAAGATCTTCAACCTCGGCAAAGTGCATGTTTACAAAGTACCAAACATTTGGATCACTGTTTTCCAAAGTCATTGTAATAGGTCTTGTTGTGTTTAATTGTTGGAGTCATCGCTGTACTCATCACCAAACTTGAATCATTGGAAGTGAAGTATTGATCTCTCTACAATAGCTAAAGTTGCGTGGTATCCAGATTCTGTCATACACATCTTCATCATATCTGCTTAACAAAAAAAACAGAACAAAAATCTTCATAAGCACTTGTTTTGAGCTAAAACTACATAGCACGAAACAGAGCTTTACCTGACAGATGAATCCCTATGAGATCCAAAGTCCCAGCGTCTGGAGAAAAACAGAGCACCATTTGGAGAATCATATGTTCTATTGTCGTTTCCTAGAAACCTAAGCTCCAACGTTGATATAAATGGAGTTCCTTTGCCTTTGTTACCCAAACAGACATATATTTTCTCGGATTGGCTCAAATAAACAACTTCTTTGGAAACAATAACGGATCCATTGTTGAGAAACACAGAGTCCCAGATATTTCCACCAAGAAACAGATCAAATTCAGGTGAAGCATTTTCTCCATCGTAGTTACCATACATGAAAGTAGCTCTTATAAGGTATTTCTTGCCCTTCCCCTTGTTTTGGACTCAGTGTGTAACAGTTTCTAGAACCTTCTGGAAAGCTCCTTAAGTTTTGAAGCTGTCTTTGAACTGTGAAGGAGACTGATTTGGAGACTCCAGTTTCGACAAAGGATGAATCTGACACATAGTTAATGCCCGTTTTGTCATCTTTGTACGATGATCCACTTGAGATTCCAGAATCAATGCTTATGAAACCTGTAATCATGCAACAAATTAAGTTACAAAGATTTTTCAGAAGAAAAAACTTTTCAATATACAAAAACCGTTAAGAAAACCTGATTGGTCTTGTGCAAGAACCGAGACGACGATACACAGAGCAAATATCAAACAGATCATAAGACGAAAGTATTCCATTTTGGTCTTGTTTCTTGAAGAACACGAAAACCAAAAGCACAATTAAAACTGAGTTTGAGATCTCTGATGTTATGAAGTTCGAAGTTTTCATTTAAAGACTAAAAGATCGACCATTTTTAAGGTCTCTGAAGACCAAACTTAAGACAAAGTCAGATCGCCACCACTGTTATCTATTTAAATTTCTAACATAATATATATATACACAAAATGTGTACATCAAGCCAGAACCTCTTTACATTGCTGTCACGACTCACGGCTCACCACTAACGACTCACAACATGGTATAGAGAAAGATAGTTCAAAACCACTAATTTGCGCCGTATTTGTGCGCAATATACACTTTAATCTGCGCAAATTATCCCTGCATATATACGTTTTGTTTTTGTGACTCTACACTAAAATCTGTCTTATATGAAACCAGAGGGACGTGAAGAGAATGGCCCGAGACTGTTCTTGGCCGTTATAATGTTGTCTACAAGCAATCGCCATTTAGATTCTTCTTTCTTGCTTACCTTCTTCATTTTATCCTTGAAATTCCTACAAGTTAAGATGAATAATTATAATCTGTATCTAAAGACTGAAGCTGTCTGTAATGTTTAATGGAACTTACCAGCAGAGAGGGACTTTGCAAGAATCAGAATCATCACAGGTACAAGAGTGAAGCTGAAGAAGCTGCCATATTCTTTTGCAACGAGGACACGAAGCCCTAGACTTGCATCCCAAGAAATGTCGGAGTACAGCTTCAACCCCTTTACAAGCCGGGAACTTACACACGCTTTGGCTTCCTTTAAGGGCTTTACCACGAGGTCCAATTGTTCCACAACCTTCACTACATATGTGAACAAGAGCTTCCATGGCTTCATAAAGCTGCAAGTACACTTTCCTATCCTCCAGTTTGTTCCTTCTTTCTTGTTTCATATTGTCTGATTCGATGACTGCTTCAAGGAGCTCTTGTTCAAGCAGAGGATTAGCCAATGTCATCACTTTCCATCCCTCTGTAGCAGATACCGATCCAAAGTCTTTGATGACTATTGAAACACATATAAAGCAAATCCTTGCAGCATCGCATTCTTTTGCCAACTGGAGCACGTCAATTACATTCTCCTTGTTAATCCATCCTTGATCGAGAACCTCTACACAAACTCGTTTAAGAGATGGTACTGAGTAGCAGTGTGACAGGACCAATAAATGAAGCACATACTTCTTCATTTCTTCCTCCTCATAGCTGCAGGTTTTTAGTATCAGGCCTGCTTTGTTAATGAAGGAAGAGAACCTAGGGTTGCAAAAACAATTCAACTGAAAACAATAACATACCAAGAAGAGTACAGAAACCGGATAAACATGTACAGTGCTTCATAAGGCAGTCCAGGAATTTTAAGAAGATAAAACTTTTCTCTTTCATCACTTGACTTAATCAGAAGCCTCGCCACAACAGGTGCAGCTGCAGCCTATAGGAAACAAAACTTTGTAATGCAATCAGTGTATTCCGTCTTTTATACGAGATAAAATCAGGCCTAAATATCAACTGAACTTACCAGGACACTTGAATGAGCAGGAACAAAACGTCTATCATCGGTTTCAATATATGTATCTGCTCCAATTCCTTGCTTGAATAGCTCATCCCAAGTTTCTACTGCTTCCTTGGACACAAGGCGTGATGAGGTCGAAGGTTGATTTTTAAAAGCTTGAAAACGCTGATAGGTTAGACGAGGAAGAGGAGGAGGTTTTGGAATGTTCATGGTACTAGACTTTACTGGTGGTGAAGTAGATTGAAGCAGAGCCAAGACATCATCATCAGGAGCATAGAAAGACTCTTGAACTCCTTTATCGAAAGCTGGTGTGAATATATGATCGCCATTAGAAGAAGACATCGAACCAGAACCCGCAAATTGGCAATAAGTTAGTTGACAGAGAGAACGTGAGTACAGATTGGCGAGAACCGGTTCTTTAATCTGCTGAGATCAAATGCAAGAGCAACCATGAATTAGGTATCAGACCTTAAGAGTCAAACCAACATAGACGCAAGTCTTACTTAAGCAAATCATCGAACACAAAGTTCGTAACTTTCTTTTGAATTAAATATCAAACAATGAATCGAACAAAAATCAATTAGAACCCCATTTGATTACTCAACAAACCTCACTAGAACATCAACAACATCAATGGAAACCAGAGGCAGAGATACAGAGATTTATAAGATCAAGAAACGAAAGAACAAAGAACAAAATACATCCTCGGACCCAGTAAATCAGAGCAAAACATGAAATTATACGGAAAAGTCTCAGTCATGAAAGAATGAAATCAAACCCAGAAGATGGAACGACGAGAAATGCTCATATAAACGAAGAAATCGGAATGAAAAAAAACCCAAAAGAAAAGGTTGAGTATTGACAAAAGTTTCACACTTTCACATTAAACATAAAGCGACGAAAGAAAGAAAGAAAAAAGTTTGAAACTTTCTTGCCTAAGAATCAACTTACCCAGAATAACGGAATCGGAGATTTATCAAGGTTTTGGAAGAATCATCTCTTGATAGAGTATCAATTTAGTGAAGTTGACACAACCAACAACCATGGAATCACAAACCCAACGCTAAAAGAAAAGAGACAATGAAAGCGAAGAACGAAAGAACTTTTGGTGCCAAGTGGTTTCCGAGTAAATGACAATACAGAGAGATCAAAGAGTCACGGAAAAAGCAGTGGCAAATTTGCATACATAAATGTAAACTTAAAAGTCGTCGTTTTAGGTGGAGAATGAAGAATTTATTTCATGCGCATTTCGATATAAAAGACAGATACGTAAAGAAAAATGAAGAGAAATTTCGTACAGTAATCCACTTTATTTTATAAATTACTCAAATAAACTAAAAAAAATTTAAATTACTTAAATAACTTTTTTTTTCTCAATTAGTTTTAATCACCAAAATACTTTTTATCTAATAGAAATGAAAAAATTATAATTTTACCATTTTTAGATAAAAGAAATATATAATTTGGAAATATATAAATAATCTTAGCAACTATAGATAATATTCTAAGTATCTAAAAAATATTTTTTACCCTTTAAAAGTTTAAATATTGATAAGAAACGGTCTCACTTCTAAACAATTTCAAAATTATGGTAAAAAAAAAAAATCTTAGTTCCATCAATCAGAATTCATTCTTTAGAGATTTTCACATAACAATATAACCAAACTATTTGTTTTAGGTTTGAGAAATTGAAATCTTTCATTTTGGCAAATTTCCTACAAGTCTGCCAGATTTTTGGTAGACTTCTTGCAAGTTTACCATATTTTTGGCAGACTTTCTTCAAGTCTACTAGATTTTTGGTAGACTTCTAGCAAGTCTGCCAGATTTTGGCAGATTTCCTACAAATCTGCCAGATTTTCGGCAGACTTCCTGCAAGTCTACCAGATTTTTCAAGTCTGCCAGATTTTGGTAGATTTCCTACAAGTCTGCCAGATTTTCGGCAGACTTCCTGCAAGTCTACCAGATTTCTTGCAACTCTATTAGATTTTTGGTAGACTTCCTGCAAGTCTACCATATTTTTGGCACACTTCCTGCAAATCTGCCAGATTTTTGGCAGACTTCCTGCAAGTTCGCCGGTTTGCTGGCAGACTTCCTGCAAGTCTACCGAATTTCTGACAAATTTTTTTCCAAACCAAGTACACATCAAACACAGATCGATCGATCTGGTGTCAAAGCGATCGATATGTGACTTTTGTCAAAATTCGATTTGTCATTAGCATAGATCGATCGGTCTAGGGTTTTTAAAATAATTTTAAAGGTTTTTTTAGTTGAATATTGATCATTCAACATCTGATTTTCGTTTAATATCTTTAGAGTATACTATTATTTCAAACATGATTTATGAAATTTATTAGACATATAATTAGACCGATCAATCGATAATTAAAGAGATTAGAGTTTTCACAGGTAAGTATGTCTGTTTTCCAGAGACAAAGAGATTGATCGGTCTACACCCTGACCGACCGGTCCATACATATCTGGAAAAAGACAGATTTTTTTAGGGATGTGTAGACCGATGATCCATGCACAGAACGATCAGTCCATTCCTCTCCGAGAAATAGTTGTCGTTCTCATTGAAATATGGACCGATCGATCCAGGAACAGACTTATCAGTTTCTTTGTTTTTGGAAAAAACGGATGTTTCTCAGAGAAGGAGAGACCGATCGGTCTGTGCCTGGATCAATCGGTCTCTACCTACATCAAACCAAAATTAAATCAAAGTTAGAACAAGAAAAGAAAAACAATTACAGAATAAAGCCAAATTGAGTATTTTTAAAAAAGTAGATTATTTGAGTAATTACAAGAAAAACATGGTTATCCTAGTAACTTATAAAATAAAATGGGTTATATTAGTCAATTTTTTCAAAAATGAAGGCCACGAGTTTTTTTTATAATAAAAGGATTTCAGGTTAGAATGATTTTTGGGAAAATATAATATTGAATAGCATTTTTTTTTTTGAAATATGAAATTTATTAATTCAACATAAAAAAGAGGATTACAAAAGAGTCAAATAGTTTGTAAGTTAAACCAAGCTATAATAAAAAAAATTAGCTACTATAAACTTCAAACCAACGTCGCCTCGGACCTTCAAGTTTGTGAGGACCTATATAATGAAATGAAGAGATCTTGTTTCTCAAAACCTTATCAATGAGTCTCTTCAAAGAGGAAATATCTGAACCACTATTGTCATGAATTCTTAGATTTCTGTCCTTCCAAATATAGTAAACAGAAGTCTGGAAGACCATTTTAAGGAGCACTCTATCCATGAAGCAACGATGAGAAATTCAAAAGGGAGGCAATGATATCCGACCAATCTGGACTTATAACAGAACTAAAGAGAGAATTGCATAAGCCAAACCAAATTGAGAAAGTACAAAGGGCAAACAAAATACAGGTGATCACGAAATTCATAAGGATCGCCACAGTAAACACAAAATTGGTGAGAGTGAATTGAATAGCATATTTATATATATGGCTGATTTTGAGTTGCACTAAAACTAAAGTTAGTGATCCTTGTCATCAAAATTCTTAATCTTTTTGTACGTTTCCTATCGTTTAATTAAAATATAATATTCACATTATCTTTACCGACTAGCCGGTGAAAAATTAACACCGATTGTTGCCAAGAAATTAAAATAACACCGACCAATTTTTATAATAAAACAATTCTTTGTTCATGAGTTATTCATACGTGGTTACATGCTCCATATAATAACTAATGCATCTGAAATTCGATTTTACTGTGAATTAAAGATTTTAAAGATGAAATAGGTTTATGCTATAGATAGATCGGACCTCATCAATTCGAAAAAAAAAAAACAAGAATTATTCAGTGCTACAAACTGACGAAGAAAAGTTGGACATTGATTGTACAACAACCATTCTGTATCAGGCATGAGATTGCCATTGTCCCACCGTAGAAGAGTGTTAATCGTTTCATTGTCACTTTCAAAAAGCACTTTGAGATAGCTCAAGCTCCAGGAAGATTGAATAGCCCAGAATAAAGCTGTAATTCCCGAGCTTCTTCAACCGTATGGCGTCCTTGAAATTTGTCCATGCCAGCATGTAAAAACTGACCATCACAATCAAGTAATATCCAACCTAGACGACCAAACCAGATATGAAATTACCATTATAATGCGATGTATCGTAATTACATTAAAACTAGTCTCGGCATCTTCCTTTGTCAGCAACCATTCTTGCACATCCCCAGAAGAACGAGTAAGTGTCTAGCCATGAATGATACAAGTGTCAATTTGGTTATTGCCTGACTATATATGCAACAATATATATATATATATATATATATTAATGAGTTAAATTTACAATAATCACTGATTCAGTGCATGATAAGTTGACAACCAATATTTTCATGGGTTTCCAGTGAAATTCAACGTCTAAAGACAATAAACCGGAGGACAAATTCGTCAACTATGGAAAATTTTGATGGTGAATAAAGTGTAACAGAGGACCAATAATAAAGTGCCACGTGGAAAGATTAGGTTCCAACTTTTAAAAGTTGGACGCCGTTGAATTCATAACGTCTTGAAGTTGACGGAGTGGTCTTTTCTGTTTTCTTTATGTCTTTCGGAAATTTACTACCATTTGTTCTTTGTTTACATTACATATATACGTAATACATATGTATTTTGCATATATGTTACAAAAGAGCAAATGGTACTATATATATATTAATGTTTAATTTACAAGAATAAGTACTCTATATTTTGAGTAACTTAAACTATAATTATTCAAATTTTGTCAGGTGTTCATACAAAAAAAGATGTTGTTCACCTGAAAAAAAAAACGTACAAGCATGAAGCAGCTCTGAGTTAAGCTTTTATTAATGAAAATTATTACTCCTAGCTAAAATTAATTTGATTCTTTAGCTTTAACTAGAGATGAGTGTATTCAGTGTTTTACACTATAGATCCAGATCGCATAAGCAATGACATCAACAAAAATATAGTTATCCACAGTGTCTTTCTCATAGAAAATGACAAAATAATCTGAGATCAAGTACATTTATGTTAGGGGTTATGCATCCATGATATGTCACATGTCATAAACCACATGCTAACGATAATAAACTAAAAACAATTATTGTGGCTACATTATCATCGACCTCGGTCTCTGTTCCACACACTTGGCCGCCACGAAACCTCGACCACTTTTTGGATTGTCTTCCAAGTTCTCCACTAAAGACCAAGTCAAATCAAAGCCGTCTTCTAGATCCAATCAGACATATATAAATATACACACACAGCACAAGGCCACATAACTCCATTGTCTCAGTTCTGCAAACGCTTGGCTTCCAAAGGTCTTAAGCTTATGATGATCTTCATAGATCGACATGTTAAGCTTAATTAGGTCTCTGACAAACCCTCTGAACCATACAAAACAGAGCACGATTCAATCACTGTCTTTCCCATCTCCAATGGCTTCGAAGAAAGTGAAGAACGATCAGACAACCTCGATGATTACAAACAAGCATCAAAATCCGCTTACCGAAGTTGATTGAAGACATGAAACTATTAGGAAATCCTCCTAAAGCTCTTGTATATGACTCCACCATGCCATGGCTTCTAGATGTAGCTCATAGTTATGGTTTGAGGGGTGCCGTGTTTTTCACGCAACCTTGGGCTGTCTCAGCTATTTACTACCATGTTTTCAAGGCCTCGTTCTCTATACCATCTACAAAGTACAGTCACTCAACGTTAGCATCTTTCCCTTTGTTCCCAATGCTCAATGTGAATGATTTGCCATCTTTTCTCTGTGAATCTTCCTCTTACCCCAATATACTAAAGGTTGTGATCGATCAGCTCTCAAACATTGATCGTGTCGACATTGTGTTGTGCAACACTTTCGATATCTTGGAAGAAAAGGTACCTTATAGGAACTTCTTATTTGAATCCTGTTTATGTATGTAAGTACTTTATGTTTAATATGTTTTCTTTTTGCTCTGTTTTTAGTTGTTGAAATGGGTTAAAAGCTTGTGGCCAGTTTTGAACACTGGACCAACGGTTCCATCGATGTACTTAGACAAGCAACTGTGCGAAGAAAAAAACTATGGATTCGGCCTCTTCAATGCGAAAGTCGATGAATGCATCGAGTGGTTGGACTCAAAGCAGCCTAATTTAGTAGTCTATGTATCATTTGGAAGCTTAGTGATTTATAAAGAAGATCAAATGATGGAGCTTGCGGCTGGTTTGAAACAGACAGGACATAACTTTTTGTGGGTTGTAAGAGAGACAGAGAAAGACAAGATTCCTAAAACCTATGTAGAGGAAATTGGTGAGAAGGGACTGATTGTAAGCTGGAGTCCACAGCTTGAAGTTCTTGCTCATAAATCAATTGGTTGTTTCTTAACACATTGTGGATGGAACTCGATGTTGGAGGGATTGAGTTTGGGAGTTCCAATGA